>JANPWX010024081.1:0-45287 GCA_024734555.1 Trochalopteron elliotii
AGTGGCTGAGTAGCATGACACATTATCTGTAGTCCACTCAGCCCTCTAGCTCTTGGAAGCTGTGAGTGAAACTTCTCAACAATATGATATTAGGAAGGAAATGGAAAGAATGCATTTTCAAGCAGTCAGTATATAATTATTTAGTGGTTTTCTGTGATGTCATTTGGAGAGAGCATTTGGCTTTTGAAATAGAAATTGGCTATTGTTGGATGAGTGTGACTGTCCCCAACAGGTCATGAGCAGTAATAAGCGTGTCGTGTAGCACGTGCCCTCAGCTTTGGTACATACTATCAAATGAAGGAAGGTCATCTCGCCAAAATATACTTCCCTAATAAATTTAGATCTCTGATACAGCAGAAATCATTCAGCAGTGATCCTGATTTAAATTTTTCTCTGGCTCTGTTTAATACAGTAGCTTTATAAGACTTGTATCCATGTGACAAAAAGCTTCTGTCTAATTTGTATCTTGGTTCACTGTGTTCAACAGCTGTGCAAAGCAATTCCACTTGGCTCCCTTTCGGGGATGCTTTCAGAAAGTATATGGTTTTAGCCAAGAAATGCCTAGCCAGCTTCACATGAAAGTTTGTTGTTGCAGACAGATAAGTCAAATCTGTCAGTGGTGAAGAGCTGATGGTGGTCTTACACCAGATTTGCCTGTTAATAGCTTGGTATTTGTCTACTCTTGCTCAAGATGGTTTGTCGGGGCAAGCATGCTAGGTGCTGTGATGGTGAGCAGCAGAGATGGGATGTTCCCTGGGAAGGTGCAGCACGCAGCTGACTTAGAAACTGATGAGAGATTGTATTTTTTGAGTGAAAGTGAGATTCACGTTGCAGTGGTTGGCATGGATGAAAAGGGTTCAGGACGTGCTGATGAGGAGCATCTGGTGGTAGGAGGGTTCATATGGTTGCGCTAGACACTCCTGGCTCTTGGTGCAGTTTACAGAGTTGAGTATAACATCTGCTTCCACCTGAAGCTTTGTCAGGTTGCATTTCAGATCCATTTGGCTCAGACACAAAATGCAAAATATAAGGCATTTTTACAAGTTTCTTCTTTTAGGGGTTATTAACACCTCCTTTTTTGCATGTATGTTCTCTACTCATTGAGTCCAATTCAGGAAGCTACTTAAAGGTGGACTGAAGCCAAAATATCCAAACTATTGCCTGGGAAACAAGACCACTTGCATTTAGTGGCTAAATTAGAGCAGTGTTTGGGGAGTAGGATTGTTTTAAAACATTTCCCCCTCCCCCAACTGGGTACAATGAAGTCTTGTTCTAAGATTGTTCAGTAATCGTAGAAATATTTTAAGAGCAGATTTGAGTCACTTGGAACTAATCAAGTTGTGGAGTTGTTCAGCTTTGTGTTGCTACAGATCAGTCCATAAAAACTAAAGACTGAGTCCTAGCATGTACATGAGCAACCACAAACATAATGTGCCATGTGTAACTTATTTTCTATTCTTTGTCCATAGGTTATATGTGGCCTTCATCTTGGGAATCACTGAAATCCCAACTGGACAATGTCCTGAACACATGTTTGGTGGTGACCCTGCTTTAAGTAGGAAGGCTAAATGTAGAGAGTAAATGACCTCCCAAGCCCCCTTCCAGTCTTCAGTATCAACAATTCTACAATTCTGTTGCTTTGTTGCTTGTATGTGTATGTTTTTTACATATTGTGCTTTAAAATATGTCCCATAGTTTGAATTTTGAAGTTTGAACTAATTTTTATTGTTCACTCCCTCCAACTCTGTTTAGTCAGTGAATACACACTGAAGGATTGAGTAGCTGGAACTGCATTTTACCAAGTGGAGCATGTGAGATATGTTAGTTGTTTGTCTGGACTTCAGGAGGGCTGAAGGAATGCTTACTACTGTGACACTTGCAGTATTACCCCTTAGGAAAGGAATGCAGAGAAGAGTTAATCGTCTCTCATTGTCAGGCATTTCACGGACTTTATGGTTTTATTCCTGTATGCAGGCTTGTGCAGTGATCCTACTAATCACTCTGATGTTTGTCAATTTTGAAGCCCTCCTCTCACCCCTGCATGTGTTCTGCATCAGTCAGTTCTCTATACTTGTAAACTGCAAATCTAACTCTTTAAACAATGTTAATGAATTGTGGTTACCTTTAACTTCTGTAGGGTTCTAGGGTGGGAAAAATCCTGTATTCCAGGATTCATTTTCTCTCATGTGAGCCGTTACACTTTCCCATCCTCCTGCGTTCACAGTGGAGGTAAGCACAGTAGTGAATTGAAGGGAAAATTTAGCTAGGACTTCATGGTTTGACTGAGGCTTAAGTACGTATCTTGTGACCTCTCCTTTCTGAAATGTGGGAGGGTTTCAAGAAGTGGAGAGGGCCTCTGAGGGCTGGGTTGTAGACTTTTTGTCAAGGCTGCTGGGATAGTGGACTTGAGCATTGTCTGTCCTGGAAGTTTGGAGGAAAACTTTCCCATTGCAATATTCTGTTTTCCAGGCTCACGTGAAAAGGGAGAGCGCAGCTTTCCTGGCAGTGTCATGTCAGACAGCTCTTCCACCTGACCACTTGATAAATCAGCTTATTCTTATCCTCTCTGTAGAAGAGACAAGGAGAAGGAGACAAGGAGAAATGCCTACTCGTTTCACTTGGGAAACAGGTAGAAACCAAACAATAAGAATACAGTAAAGGAATTTGGTGGGAGAGAGCTGCTAGTGTATGCAGGCACACACGCACGCACACACACACACACACACACACACATATAAAAAATAGCTACTCCACTGGTTTGTAGCTGGTTGTTCTACTGTAGCCTGTGTGGCCAAGTGCCCTAAAATATAAATGCCTTATTAGGACAGAAGCAAATGGACCCTTTTAATGTGGCACAAAGCCTCTTAACATTAAAATTGCTCTGATGTTCCCTTTGACCTCCCTATTGTTAGGGTTTTTGGGGAGCATAGTAAGGCATTCATTCCTTTCATGCTCCACAGTGTGAGGGACTGCAGCTGGGGAACATCTTGGAATCTAGCTCATCCAGGGTGGCTTTTGGGGCTGGTGAAACCTCTGTGAGGCATCTGTTTGCTTTTAAGGTTCTTGGCTCTGGAAATTGTGAGAACTGGCCTCAAACAGCATTTATCAGCCCTGTGGTCTACTGCTCTCAATAGAGCTGCGCATGCCCTTTTTCCCCACAATAGACCTAAAAGAGCATTAAGGTTGACACGATATTTCTATGTGTGCTTTAGAAGAAATGTATTTTCTTGTTTTATTATCTTGTTTTATTATTTTTGTTCTCTGTGGCAAAGGTCATCTCCATAGAAAGTGATTAATTTGATGAAAATATTTTTCTTGCCCTGGGCTCCATTTGTTGCCTGGTGCCATGCTGTGCTAGTCATGTGTTAGCTTTGTCTTACTGCACATAGCATTAGGCTTTGTATGAAGAATGTGGCCTTAATCTTCAGTAGGCACTGCTGTACAGGGGAACAGAGCCTCCACGAGATGTGGAGTTCATGCAGATCCAAGTTTTGTTCCATTGCCTCTTAGTTCAATGAGGCTCTAAAGCTAGATTTTACTTCTAAAGAATTCCAGCGCTATCAGGAACAGCCCAGTACTTGGTGTCTGTGTATACAGGAATGCTCTCCAGTGCTCAGGCTTAGATATTTTAACTCTTGAATTGTTTAACTCCTCTTCCTGTGTTTTAAGGTCTGTCTTAATGCTGCCTTTGGAACTGGTGCTGCAGCAGAATGTAGTTGTAGTGTTTTCCTATTGGATTACTGATCTTGTGTCTTGAAATTTCAGGTCTGTAGATAATGGGTATATGTCTGTTTCCCTTTCTTTTTGCAGTGCAGAAGACTGCAGTAATAATGGAAAAGTTATGTTTGAGGAATTTGTATAACATCTGTGGGGATGGCTAGAGCTCCTCTTACTCGATTTCTTTAATTTTTCTTTAACTTTGTGATCTTCATGTGTTGTCCTGATCTTTTTCAGCCTTCTGACGTTTACACTTTTGTAGTGGAGTTTCTCACAGATTGTCATGTAAACAAAGTGATTGTTTATCATTCCTCTTTTTAGGAGAGACAATTGATAGACTTCTAATTTGACCAGTGTAGTGGGAGAGGTGTCAACCTCATTGTCCAATCTATGGTCATTGTCCAAAATCGATATAAGCCGAAGTAGAAAATAAACTTCTCTCTTTTTGCCCTGACGACCTGACTGCGTGCTTGTCGTTCTTTTCGTATCCTATAGCGACATTCATGTGCATAAAACTAGTGTCTGTTTATAATGCAACAAATCAACTTGCTGAAATTCAAGCTCTAAATATGAAATGAGCTCCTGGAGAAGCAGATTTCTTCCTTGTAGTCTTAAAAGTAAAACTGGTCTGGTTCAGTGTGTTGTTGAGTACAAGATGTGACTCTCAGTTCTCTGTTGGGATCATAATTTTATTTTGAATTAATTGTGCTTTAGACATCAGTCCTGTATAGATGTGCCCAGTGTTTCATTTGAGAATGAGCAGCAAGAGTAGCAGTGACAGTGAATGCAAAGTGTAATGTGTCCAAGGATAACTAAACTAACTCTTAAAGTCTCTTCTAAGGTGTTTTTGAGTGCAATGCCAGGCTTCTTGGTGTTAAACTTTCAAAACTTATATGTTTAGGAAAGAATGCCCTGAGCAAATGACACAATTATGGTCAGGTTTTCTTCCAGGGTAGAAGACAAACTTCAGCCTTCGGCTAAGAAACTGGAAGCAGTTAGGGCACAAAGAGGATGAGGCTGCCCATTCATATCTGAAATGGGCAAGCAGCGACAGGCTCATGTCTCTTCTTCCCACTCCTACTTCATCCTGCACTTGGTCTTGTTCCTCTTCCTTGGTTTCCTGCTGAATTCTGTTTCATTTGCTGATTGTGCTGCTGCTACTGTTACCCTGTGCCACTGTTTTGACTGTCATCTCTTATCTTTTCCCTCAGACACATGTTCTTTGCCTTCCCCTTTAAAGATTTGCTTTCTCCCTTGACACTAGCACTTCTTATGGCTCCTCATCTAATTAGTCTTTTTCTGACAGTTTTCTTCTCCAACTCCCAGCCTCCTTGCCGAAGAGTTCTTTCTCCTCTCACTGGTAATCTGAGATGGCTCATCCAGCTGGGCAGTGGCTTTTTCAGGCTTGAGGCTGTCAGAAATGCCAGGCACTGCCATGTGTGGCTAAGAAGTGGAGAGGAAGGGAGTTAAACCTTGGTTTAAGGCCTTGTCTATGCATAGAAATTATTACTTTTCATTGAACTTTTAAAAATTTATTTTTAAAAATAAATTTATTTTTAACTCAAGCTGGTTTGAGTTAAACTGTAGTAGGCTTTGGGATGTCCTATGCCAACCTAAACTTGGATTAATTCAGCCCAGATGTAAAACAGACATTACTGCTGCAGCAAAATCTGTTTGAACAAGAATTACATTTTCCTGGATGCCAATCTGGAAGAACATTTAGCTTTGCTCCAAATTAGAAGACATTTGTAACAGGCTTCTGAGTGGCAATGGGCTACTTACTGGGAACCCTTGGCAGGAGTCTGGCCACTTTCTACCTGAGGCATGTCATGCATCTGCTTTAGCAGAGTTCTTGGGGCCAGAAAATACAGCATGACATCTCTCTTGCCCTGTCACCAGAGAATGACAGAGCTGAGGTCAGTGGGGAGCTTTGTCTGCTGACCGGGCCAGACTGATAGCAGAAGGCAGGAAGTGGGCATATCCCCACTACTGGATCTTTGCCCAAACCAGCTGAGTCCCACTGGGCAGAGCTCTGGGTGGTACTGGCAGCTGAGCCCTTCTGAAGGCTTCGGCTCCTCAGTGCACTGTGGCAGCCCCACATGCCCTACCCAATCTGAAAATGCCAATGAATGAGGGGTTTGTCTCTGCAGCTGTGATGCAGCTGTGTGCCCCCTGCATTCCACCCCATCAGTCTGGTGGCCTTGAGCTGCTGGCTAGGGACAGCATGGGCTGGCTCTCTACTGCTGGCCTGGGAGCTGTCACTGACTGTTTGGAAGCTTTGGAGGATAAAGGCTTTTCATTGCTGCCAGTGTCTGCCAACTCCTATTGCAATTAAAGGGTAATCTTTTGTAAATGGTGCTAAATTAAGGCTTAATCCTTCTCTCATGCCACATAAGAGGATGAATCCCTGGTTTTCTGAAAACAGCTTATTGTTCAGGCCACTATCCAACCGACCCTTACAACAATAGTCCTGGATAGTTTGTATGTGGAGGGGACTCACGCTTTTTGATCAGTTTGCCTGTAGATCCAACACCTCTATGAGGTGTATGGAGAAGTAGAGGACTTATTTACCACTTCTTTATATGGCTCGTACCATGTGAAACTTGGGAGAAGGTTTCCTGTTGCTGAAGTTCTTACCCTGGATGCTGTGGTGATGGGAGATGACTTTGCCTGTGACTGTATGTGCTGGGTCAGTGCTGTTGGTTGCCCACTCACTAGCCACTGGCCATGCGCTGTGTAAGTGTTGCATTGAAGCAAACAGTCCTGGCAGTACGGGTTGGTTTGTTTTAATCAAGGCAGTTGTGTGCATAAAGCTGTGGTTTAAATTATTGTTGTTACATAAGGCTACTGCCACAACATAAATCAACGAGGGAGGAGAGGGTAACTTTTCACTGCTCTTAGAATTGCTGATCTGGATTAATAAGCAACAAATTTCACCTTTGGGGACAGGAGGAGACTGCCTTTTGAGCCTTTAAGACTAGGCTTTTATGCCTCTCCTTAGGGGAACTATTGTGTCTGTAGAGCAGGATGCAGTCAAAATGTTTATTTGCTCATAAATATGGGGACTTGTTTAAAGAAAATACAGTCAAATAAGTTGGAGGGAGGGAGCAGTAATGGGGACACAAGTTTGTGGGCAGCTCATCAGTGAAACATATCCAGAAGCTTGCTTTGATTTCATGTTTTTACACAAGATCCCTGAGGGGAAAAAAAGTAATCTGGAGAATTTCAGTGGGATAATTCTAGCAATAGGCTCTGAAATATACTATTACATAAAATCCTCTTAAAATCCTCATTATGTAAGACTTTTTTTCCATCCTGTTCACTTACGATTCTATATAGCAGCATCTGTAGCACTACTACAAAGATCAGACTTGGTGTGGGCCTTCTTGATCTGTCTGCTGCCCAGGAGTAGATGGCTCCTGAATTGTCTGGTTCTCACCCAAGTGCAAGAGTGAGTGGTTCTGCTGGATGCTGGCAGAGAGGTTCACACATATCCCCTCTTCAGGTGCGTGACCTTGGGCAACTGAACCTTCATAGAGGTGTTTAAATTATTTTTAGAGGCAACAAAACCTGCATTGTGTTTCTACTGAACATGAGATCAGAACTTAAGTCAAGATGTGTTTATTTGTTTTAAGATGCATTTTCAGTTAGCAACCACATGAAGGGCTGCTGGCTGGAGGATGGTGACAGAGATGAATGAATCTGTGACAGACATTCCCCATCTAAGAAAACAAAAGCATAGGCAAAACAGAAGAGCTGGCTGAACAGCTGTTCTGGTGACAAGTGGCCTTTGAATTAATCCTTGGAACAGTTAAAGAGTGATGGTCCCTTACACATGTCCAAAATCCCAAATGAAGTTTTCTGTATGCATTTTTTTTAAAGATGATAATGACATTGATTTCTTTTCAGTGGATCTGGCAGGGAGAACACTGCTCAGGAATGTAAACATTTCTCCTGCTTCCTGCTACTCAGCTCTGCTTTGCTGCAGTGTTCTGCCCTGCTGAAATCAGGGGTTTGATGAACTTAGGAGCATGAAATAAAATTAGATCCATTATTTGGAAGAAAAATGCTTCCTTTTTATTTTTGAGTAATACTTTATTGTCTCTTCATTAGTACTCCCTATAAAGAGAGAGTCCAAACTTAGCCATTACCTCTGTGTATGCAGTTCTGTCTTGTGGTGTTGCAATTTGGGATCTGCTATTCGTGGTCAGGATTTTGTGTTTCTCACGGTGGCTGTATTTATTGCCTACCATACAAATCACGTAGTTCTGCACACCTTTACATGGGGTGTGAAATCATACAGGACCTGTATTAGTAGCACTTCATTTCTGGATTTGGAGTTGGAAGCAAATAACCGTGGAGATTCTTGTCTCCTGAAATCATGAAGAACATGTAATTATTTTTAAATTTGTCTGAAGGGGGGAGAAAATCAGTTCCCTATTTGTACCTACAAAGTCTCAATATGATTAGTTGGAAATTAATTCTTTAATGAAATACAAGATTTATTTATGGTTTGACTTAGCTGTGTAGAACTATTTTAGGAGCTCTGTGATCTGTTTTCAAAGTCTCCAAAATTCACAGTCTTGATTTGCTGCCTTTTAATTCTGAATGTCCAAAGTCTTAGGATAAAATAACAATGTAGATTATTCAAGTTTCTTGTCTTTGACAATCTTGAACAGATTTCCTGTCTAATGGTTTTGGCAGTTTCTCACTATGTGTGAATCCATCATGCTGTTTCAAGTCTTCATTGTTTCTCACTGGGTCCTCTGAAGCACTGTTGGCATTTCAGGTTTTTAGACCTTGGCCTTGGACACACAAGGCAGAGTTTTTTCAAGACATCCTTTGGAACTTGTAATGATCCATATTTTTGTTAATTTTTAACTGTAGTTAACTGCTCTTTGTGTGTAATTAATGTTTGCTGAGCAATTGTCTGAAGAGTTTGGTAATTACATCTTTTCTATGTTGCCTGTGAGTTTTGATGCATCTCTTAACTTTGAAGAATTTTTTAAATGTTTTTCTTCTCTGACAAGGTGCTTTACAGTTCAGACAATAATTTAAAAATCTACACAATTTCTCTTTGTAGTCATCTAATTAGCAAAAAAAGACCACCCTTTGCCACGTCCAGTAATAATCAGGCTCTTGTCCTGTTATTATTCAGTCATTTATTTTAACCAATTCTGCTCTCTTTTCAGTAGCCAGCAATTGTGTTTGATTAATTTGAAATCTGAGGACAGCTTTTTCTTGACCCTTTGCTGTTGCTTGCTTGCTGTTGCATTTCTGGCAAGGACAGAACATTGTGGGCTTTGTTTGGGTGTTTTCTGAAGCCCCATTTTGATTTTTGTTGGGGATTTTTTAAATTTTTATTTTTTATTTTTAACGGTTGTTTCTGTGAAAGTTTTCTGAAGTCAGGAGCAGACTGTGTTCCCGAGCTATCTTTGAGTTTCTCAGATTGCATCCAGTTTAGAGAATTCCCAAGTTTATCTTGGTTTCAGACATTGTGTCTTGCTGAGGTAAGGTCTCCCTTTGCAATTAGCAGCTCTGTCTTGCAAGCAATGAGACTCATTGACTTCCCGTGGTACCATCAGGCCTGAATTTTGGAGACTGTGGGTTTGCTCCTAAGGTAGAAAACAAAACTGAACTTAAATCATGAAAAGTATTTGAATGTTTGGAGAGAAGAGGCACTTGCTTTGCAGCTGATAGTGTCATAGTGATGTAGGGCCTCTCAGATGGCCACAGAGCAGTGACACATCGCAAGATAACCTGCAGTCTCTTTAGAGAGAATGTGCTGAATGTTGCTAGAATGGGCTTGAACAAAGGGGTAGGATCTATAACATGTTCAGCACATGTGTGATGGTGTGCTAGGTGTCTCTGCTGTGCTGTCCGTTTTAGCCAAAACTCTTGCTCTTGCCAGCAAGGACAGTGCCTGTTATTGTTCTGTTTTGACAGGCATTCTGCCTCAAAATGAGCAGTGACTGCTGTAATCCTGACAGGGCCCTGTAAAAATAGCTGCCAGTGTGCTTGTGCTGTCATGTGCTGAGGGGCTTTCTCCCTTACTGTGTAGTGCTGCTGGGACCCCTCCAGGGATGGGGCCCTAAGGGAAGCCTCTGCTTCCTGTTTGCCAGGGTTTAAGTCATGCACCAGGGCTTCACTTCCTCCTGTATTTTGTAGCTCTCTCTTTTCTAATCCTCCCCTTTACTCCAGAAAGCGTCTCAGGGAGTTGAGCAGACAGAAATGCACTTGTCCTCCCTCTTTGAAGTGATGGTAAAACCCTGTCCTTGAATTGTTTCTGACACTGACACTGCTGGCAGACAGACATCTGAGGGCTCTGGGCAGTACCTCACAGCCACACTGACTATCGATTGAGCTGTGTGCTCCAGATTAACTGGTGCACACCAGTGACTTGGCCACGTGGCTGTTGCAGCTGGCAGTTGCTCTCTACCGGGTGTTTGTAGAAATTACATTATGAGAAGAAGGCTGGGTTTTGTCCCTCTCCCTTCTTGCTTTTTAATCCAAACCTTAAAATAGAGGCTCAAATATGTCTAATTTTTTTTTTTTTTTTTAAGCAATACACAACCATGATGGGCAATGGTAAATGAACGTGCTATAGTTCAATGTGATGCCTGGATGTAGGCTGCAGGCAGAACACATCAGAGGGAATTGAGAGACTCCTCTGGAGTTTGTTGTAAATACTGTGCTAGCAGGACACAAAAGATTATGATAAAAGTTGTATTTAGGTTAAACTCTCTGGACCTTTGCTTAGGTTCTAGGGGGGAAGTAAATTTGTTATTCAGGTGTTATGAGTTCTTAATGAA
The DNA here is from genome assembly GCA_024734555.1 of Trochalopteron elliotii. Taxonomy (NCBI): domain Eukaryota; kingdom Metazoa; phylum Chordata; class Aves; order Passeriformes; family Leiothrichidae; genus Trochalopteron; species Trochalopteron elliotii. Next base: position 10,530 of record JANPWX010024081.1, read on the forward strand.
AGGGCAATTAGATAACAAGAAAATGTCTGCTTTTGCCACGTAGAACTAGCTGCCAATGGGACATCTGATGAAATGCCTTGTGCAGTTGTGTGCATGCATGTGTGAGAATGATTGAAGACCACTAAAACCAGAAAGCCTGACTACTAGTTTTGGTTTGTATAAAGCTCTTTGCATAATGGTAGATGAACAACAGAGCTCACATGAGCACAGGTAACTTTGACGTGTGCAGGAAGTGTTTCCACACATAGCATTAGTCTCCATTAATAATTTGGTGATTAAAAATCTGCTTAGGTATTTTAAATAATTAGTCTGAGATTTTAAAAATTTATTTTATTTTTCCCCAAAGTGCCTCATGTCCTGGTTCATTCTGGTACCAACAACTAGTAGGTATTTATATGTACTGGGCTGTGTTTATGCAGCCATGTTTGTAACTCCGTATAGAGCAGGGCTTGTTCCTGGAAGCCTCTATTATTATCACACTGGGGGAAGCCACTATGCTGGTAAACAAGCAGGCAGCAGTGTAATAAGCTGTACATTACATATGTTTTGCAGGATGCAATCTACTTCCTTGTTTTATTTCTAGAGTGGGTGTGCCTACACAGCAGGCAAGCATTGTTCTTAATCCTCATGCAATGAAATGCTAATGCTATTAGCTATTGCATTAAAAAAACCAAACAAACAAACAAAAAAAACCAAAAAAAAACCAAAAAAATCCCCACACCACATTTACTTGAGTGCCACTGGAGGATTTCATGCTTACTGCTTACTTTTATCCATACAGATAAAATGTCCTTGGTTAGGGAGCAAAGCCAGTGAAGAGGATGGAAAGTATTTTCTATCACCACTCTGTGTGTGTGTGTGTGTATGTGTGTTTGGTTACCAATAATTAAAGAGTGAGTGGAAGCTGTCTTCTCGTCCCTAACCTCTCAATCTTGCTCCCAGTTAAAGCAATTATCTTCTCCTAATTTCAGGTGCTGGTTTGGGACAGAGGAGGTGAGAGAGAGGTTAAACTTAATTTTTTGGGACTGGCTGCTGAGGCAGAGAGCAGTTCCTTTGGTGCCAACTTAAACTCTTGGTTGACCTTGTAGAGGCCTGCACTTAAACATTGATTGTTTCAGTGGATTGTGCTCATATGTAATAAGTAATTTTCCTTGTGTGGGAACAGGGATGTTATATCTTGTGCTTTATTTTTATGTTCTGTTTATAGAAAAGTAGTTCATAATACTGCAGCAACTTTTCTCAGTTCTGGAGGTAATCATGGTGAGGCATGCTCAGCAGGCTTTTACAGCCGTAGGTGGGCAGCCTGATACTCCAAATTTCTACAGTGTCACTGTTTCCTTACAGTGTATTACTTAACAGGCACCTAAGGGTAAGTGAGCTGTGCTGTAGGGTTGCACTGCAGTGACACTCTGGAAGGTATAATCCTTCTCCAGCTCACACCACAACATTTTATGGAAGGCAGTCTAGAATTACTTTGTGTATTAACTGGGCTTTCTCCAAAGAAAGTGTGAACCATTATTTTAACAAAATGAAAGCCAGATCAAGGACTGGTCTCTTTCCTGAAGTGTGCACAAGTCTTCACTGTTGCATGACCTTTTGGAAGATGCTTGATGTCAGTATAGAGTGGGCCGACATGGTGGGAAGTGACGTAATGTTTTGGAAAGCCTCACAACTTCCCTGAAAGTACCAGATCTCCTTCAAGCTGTTTGTGAATCTATGCCTGGTGCTTAGTTGAGGTTTGGCCCCTGGGGATATTTGAGTGTGGGAGAAAGAGCCTACTCCCAGTCTCGTGGAAATGTGAGAGCTTTTGCGATGATGAGGAACAAATGAGGAGCTGAGGTCTCTACTGGCACTCAAGTGGTGGCTGGTCACAGACTGAGACTGGGCTGGGGCTGTGGATGAGGGAGGTGGTGGTGCTGGGCTGGAGATCGAAGGTTGCCAACCTGCTACTTGCAAGGCCACACACATTCCCAGTGCATATACATGACAGACTGCAGGCAAACTGTTGTCTTCAAATAGAAAAAGATAGATTTTTCTTGCAAGTCGTGTGTAGGGCAGTTAAACTTTTTCTATTTTGGTCTAATGTAAAGGACAGAATGCATATACTGGCTTCGTTAGGTATAAGTTGGTTTTAGTAAGCTTATAAGTTGTCGTTGGTATGTGTAACTCCTCCTAACTTTAAATACAGCCACACACGTTTAGAGGGCTGAGATCTCATTGGATTTTTCTTTCATGATGTTGCAGGATCTTTTAGTGGTAATGTTGCGTTTTAACTCCATCCCCACACATCCAAGCCCCACACAGCCACTGGATAGGTTAAGATGGTACCAAAATTGGCCAGGTAGCTGTCTGACATGGTTTTGAGTATTAGAAAGCAGGCATTCTTTATTGCAGTCGTGGTCACTTGGGCGATCCCTCCTCTAATTGAGTGCCCTGATAAACAGGGATTTTATTATACACACTGACTACATATTCATTAGCTAGCCTTGCTTACTTGATGTGTGTGTGTTACTTTATTTTACATAGCTGTCCCCCTTCTTGAAACTCCTTATATGTTCTTCGGGGTCCTCTTTGCTGGTCTTCAATTTCTGGTGTCCTTTTTAGGTGGCTGTTTTTCAGCCCCTGCTTTTGAGGAACTGCAATATCCTTGTTTTGCGTAGCTTCTGCTTCGTCAGCCGTTATCTATTTCTCCAAGGTTACATTGTTCCCTTTATTTGGTAAGAGTAAAAAAAGTATTGTTCTATTCTAATGTCCTTATCAAAGGTGAAGATGAGAAGGAAGACAATGATGTCAGCAGAGGTACTCCATGATGCATTTGCCCAGTTTCCAGTGATTTATTGATCAGGCGCTTACTGAACAGCAATGGGTATCATTTGATTAGTAACACTAAAGTTTTTTATTCTATGAATTATTACAATAAAGGCTGTGTGAGACACGTACTTAAGATAACCCTGCATTGTCTTTTATGAAATGTGCCATTTCAGCAAGATCTTGTTGAGTTTTAAGTAAAGAGCTAACATTTTAAGAAGGAAAAAGCTGCTTCTAAGTTTCTAGTGTCCATTGCACCCTTTGAATGTTCATAACATACCTTCTCAGGACTAATTATGGGCCTTAGTGAAATTACTCTTGAGGTCAGCTGCTAGAGACCTAGTGTAGTACTTACAGATCACTGCTCCTCGTTTTCAGTTTCTAAAAATTACTTCATTATAGATCATACCTACATCAAGTTTCTGCACAATCATTTGTAATACATGTCCTAATAGGTGCTGAGCGCGAGTGCCTGCAGAGGAGCAACAGTCTTAACAGGACACTGCTGTACAGGGTCCATTTGCAGTCACTTCTTGTTTCATATGCAGGGGAAGATGACCCAATGACCTGCCTAACAGGATCAGCTGACTTTGTGAAATGGCCTGTACAAATAAATAATTCCATCAAATTTAGCAGAAGGGTTTAAAAATCACCAGTTGATGATCAAATTTCCTGCAGTGTGTCTTCTGGGAAGAGTGAGTTTGAGCTGTATTTCTCTGCCGCAGTGGGCAGGTAAGGGCACCCTTTGCACTTTGTAAGTAGAAGTCTCTAGTCTCTGCTGCCTAGCTCCTAAACAGTGCTGATATTCAGCAGCATTAGCTCCTTTTACACATTTCCATCTTTCCTTTGAGGCTTGGTCTGGAGCTGTGTAGATGTTGCTTGCAGCAGTTCATTGATCTGTTATGATGCACAATAGAGAAAGATGCCTAGGATAGCTTGTTTTATGTTTTTCCTTAACCCGTCAGTTAAAGTTATCCTAAAAGGAGTACTTTTTTCTGTTGACTTGTGTGTCATTCCACCTCACCTTTCTCCCCTCACATGCCCCTTTTCTTTATTTGTGAGAAAGCAGAAATGTATGCTTACCAAAACTTCCATTCCTCTCTGGTTTAAACTCAGTAGAATGCAATTGGATCCTTTTTAATTCTCCTTCCCTGTTACAGTTACAGGAATTTTTCTTACAAAAAAAAACCCCAACCAAAACCAAAACCCTGGGCTTTGGGCTGAGTGCCCATTGCAGACAGTGAGAACAGCTGAACTTGCTGGTGGGCTGTGCAGGGGGCTGCTGGCTGTGTGGCTTTCCTGAGAAGGTGACTAATGATGAAGACAGCAGCAGGTTCTGAGGTGGCCATGGGGACACCATCCTGCCCACTGTCTCCAGAGTAGGACACTGGGGATGAGGAAATGCTCCACACTGTAAGAGAATGTACCTTTGATGTCAGTAGTCACAGGTGTTTTAAGTGACAGAGAGCACATTTTGGGAGGGTATGTGTTTAGCATCAATTAATTTATAATTTAATTTTTAATTTAATTTATACTACAAGCTTTGAAACAAAAGCTACATTCACATCTTCAAGAGCAGCGGTGCCCACAGTCTTTCATGGCAGTGATGAATGACAGTGGCTAATGAAATACCTTGTGACTAATGTCCTTGGCTTTTAACTCCAAGCTTTCCAGGACCTCTGCTTGGAAGTCAGAGTGGACAGTAATGAGTCCTGACAGGGCTGGCTTTGCTCCCTTGCACGAAAGGGAAAGAGCATGTGTACCTTGACCACAGTTTGGTGCCTGCAGCTGAAGGAGGGGAGGATGAGGACTGATCTCTGTTAATCAGTAAAAAGCCTCCTGGAAAAAGACTTGTGTCTCTCTTGAGTAGTGGTAGAGAGCAACTGAAGGAAAATGTCTTGTTTGATGTTTAGTCTCATGACTTTTATCCTTATTTTTAAAAAAAGGACATCTTGATTAGTGGCACCTTTTTTACTGGGGACTTGGATTCTGTTTAATTTTTATGGGTAAACCATTCTTTCACTGCAAAAGTCGCAAATGATAGCCTTCTAAAAGGAGCAGTTTCTACAAATTCTTCTTGGTCTTCAGCACAAAAGAAACAGAAACACATCTGCTAGAGTGCTCTCAAACCTCATTCACCTCATTCAGAGGTGAATAGGCACCTCTCTGTGTGTTTCCTCTGGTGACGGATGTACATGGTACTGCTCTTCTGGTGCACGCATGCACACAGGCATCACTCTGCTTTTCAAACTTGATTGAGAAAGGCAAGGGACTAATTTCAGACAAGCCCTCCTTTTTCCCTGTACTTATGTCATCTTTTTTGGTCAATGAGTTTGAAATGAGTCCCTCTTCTTCCTAACGTGTTACTTGGAGGAACGTGTGCGTGTTCTGGTCTGCTTGTGGTGGTGCAGCAGCTGTGTTAATGTGACTGTGATAGCAAGAAGGGCTGAAGCATCTCTTATACATCAGTGTGTGAATGAAGGAAGGGTTAATGCCTCATGCTGCTTCATCTGTTGAGGATGGTTAGCATCTTATAGCAGCGTTTCACTACAGAGAAAAGGCCAGTGTGACATTTACTAAAGACTGCCCCTGCTGCTTGGCATTCCAGCATCATATGTGGCTGGATGTGCAACCTGGAAAATGGGAAGAAATGACGATGTGCACAGGCGAAGAGGCTTCATTTGAGAGGAAATGAGCATGGGGATCGATGACGTCCAGAAGTTGATTTGTATTGTGGAGTTCTGCGCTCTTTTAAGATTTTCTTCTCTCTTTCTTATTTTTTCAGCTCGTGTATAAGGAATTGTCTCTCTCTTACTTCTTTAAACAGAGAACACAAGTTCAGGTTCAGGTGACAAATGAATTCTTAAGCAATTTACTTTATGAAACTCCTTCACTGAAATATTTGTGTTGTTTTCTGTTTGCTTGGGTGTGTTCCTGCATGGCACAGGAACCTCCCTGTCATTTTGACTGAGTATGAGGGGGATGTCGCTTCCTCTGTTTATCTGTGTCATCTCAGGGTGGGTGGGCTGTGACTTTCCTTGTCAGTATATCTGCTTTGATAAATAGAGATTTTTTTTGCATTTTCCTAGTTGCTGTGGTTCAATGTGTGTAAGAAGACAGGTACAGAGTTGTTATAAATGAAAATTAGCCAATTGGATGAAGAGAATAAATTTTATTTTTCCATTTTAAAATCTATCTGGAACAGCCACAAAAACAGCATTCAAATGTTGAATGAAATAAACGACCAACAATAGGGCTACTATCTCGCACTATTCCACGATTTTCTAGTGTTTGGGTCCAAGTTCTTATACTGTATTTTGTGCCTCCTAGCAGCAAAAGTATTGTGTCTTTAGATTCAAACCCAATCTTTTCACTCAGTGATGAATCTTGAACAAGTTTCCCAACACTAGAACATGTTTGAAAGGATTTTCTAAGAATCCTCTTTTAGGATGTTGATTTCTCCAAATTTAGGGTCCACCCTCGAAATTAGTATTGATGAGTTGATGGTCCAAATGTACAAAATTTGATTAACTCAAAAAGCCACATCCTAGTGAGCCACCTTCTTTTTTAGTGTAAATCAAAGTGTTAACTTGTCCATTCACAAAGCGTGTCCTAGTATTTGGAAACCACCCTCTCCATTCCAAAGACCAAGATTAGCTTAACATTTTTAAGGTTACAAAAATATACATTCTATCTACTACATTTATTACATCTTCTATATTTAATTGCACAAATTTACCATCATATCTATCACAGAGTGAAGGTAGTACCCTAGAGACAGTGCAGGGCAGCCTCCAGGGCTTCTAACAGTCCCTGTGCAGCATCTAGATTCTGATCAGCTCTTGACAGGCCTTTAGGGACATCAGCTCTTTACAGAGGTTAGTAGACTCATACTGAGATCATACTCATGAGATCATACTGGGTTTGTTCAGAAGAAACCCTTTCCAGCATTTCTTTGGGGGGTTTTATTTGATAGTGGCATCCCAGTATTTTGTTTTTCTAGCAGTCTAGTTCAGGATCCCAGAAATATGGAAGCATAACCAGCATAATTTTGGATGACTTTTGGGCTAAGTAGAGGTCTGGAGTGACAGATTATAGAGGCAAATAAGGCAGAACTGTTCTGATTTTTCTGAAGGCCTGAGAGTCTTGCTTTTAAGCATGACTGAGATTAATCTGTGCATCTCCCATATCACAGCAGCTGTTCTGAGAGAAGCCTTTGGAATTCTCCAAGCAGTGTGTTTCAGAGATTCTTCACATTTTGTGTGTTCCTTGAACAGCTGCACTGTGATAAAGAACTTCTTTCAAAAGATCATGTTTAAAATTTTAACAATGTTTTTAAGAACTTGATATCTTAGGGGTATGCTAAACTTCACAGAATTGGGAAAACTTTCTTCTCAAAGCTTGGAGTTTTTTATGAAAGCATCCTTCAGTATACTGTGTTTCATGCAAAAAACTATCTGCATCTGCATGATTGAGATCTTGTTCCTCTTGCAACATAAACAGATGAATCTGTGTTATCAAACCTAGAGGAAGCTTCAGCTTTTTTGAAGTCTGTCTTTCGGACATCACTACTTTAAACTCAGTCTAAATGTAGTTTGACCCAGGGCTTCATTTGAAGTGGGCTGAGTTTGACCATTTTACATAACATTGCAGTTTTTGGATGAGTCTGTCTCATCCATTTGCTGTCCAGATTCTTTTTTCCATTCATAGTTGTTGTGGAGAGCTTTGTATTCTTGAGATTTAAGACATCATTGTCTGAAATTTAGTAATCGCCTTAATTTAGCAACAATATTTTCTGAGCTATTTAAGAATATGATAGCATGTATTTGCTACATGCCTTGAGTCTGCTGATGTAAGTAGTTCTTTGAACATGGAAGTTGATTTGATAGCATTTAATAGCATTTTCAGTACTAATTTTGGTAAACCTTCATCAGCAAATTATGGTAAATTTTCTGTGTGTTTCAGGGATGTTATAATTGGCCTTTGGGCAACACTGTCTAGTGTATTTGAAAGAAGAGAGAAGGATCTCATGGACTGGCATGGCTGGTAGGGGATGGCAGCTTGACCAAAGAAAACCTGTCAGGGTTTCAGTTGATCTGCAGCTTTGGCAGCAGGTTGTGTGAGCAAGAACCAAAAATTAGCCTTGGAATGATTAGGTGCACTTCTCTAAGATCACTGTGCTTGCGACAAATAACTGCGCGTCCCCAGCTGGGAAGTGTTTCATGTTTGCCTGGTCCAGAGGTAAATGGCTATACAAAATTTGGGGTTGTGTATTGCACAATTTGAGCTTGTGTGTTGGGGGGTAGATACTCACTTATGTTGGTTTCAGATGGTGTTAAACCCAAGGAGGACTTTTGATGTGTGTCTTGTGCTGCTTTCTGAAGAGATAGTTGTGAATAAATTGTACCTTTGTCCAGAAAAGTGCTTTCCACTGCACTGACAAGCACAGCTGAGCAAATAGCATTTTTTTCATGAACTGTTTTGATTTTGCTTTTGCCCATCTTGGGAATCTGGAAAATAAGAACTTTGTTAATTCCTTAACATTAGTGTCTCATAATTCCTAGTGGCAGCTGTTGAGCAAAACATGATGTTTTGGAGCCTTCATGTCAGGAACTTTTATTTTGTGAAGAGATGCTCTGAAGTCTGTCATTCCAATATAACTGCGGACAATTTTCTTCCCCAGTCTATGGAAATAAAGGTTGTGGAAGAGAAGGAAGAGTAGGGTAACTTCTCTTTCTGTGTTTTAGATAATGTTGCAGCAAAAGCAGATGGGCAGATTCTGGGCTTCAGGATGTATGAAGGTGTAGAGGTTTCATGCATAGCAGTAAAAAGTCCATTTTCCCTTTACTAGATGGATTTAAGACAGGTCTGGGCTGTAGCTGTGGCAGGTTGTTGCATTGCCCTGTAATTTTGCACAATTTTGTTAAAAGTTACATTTCCTGTTCTACACAGGAATTATGAAAATGGCTTGTAACAGTGATGTCTGAGGTTGTTTGTAAGTACATACAAGAGAGATAACAAAGCTTGGTTGGAAGGGAAGTGCTTTTCAAGTGTTGTCTTATAAATGCATGCAGCTTGAATTGTTCCAGGCCTGTTCTGATGACCATGGCTCTGAGATTTCTCTTGTTCTGTGTGTCAGAGGCTGTTTACTCACAGTGCTGTACTCTAGACAGTAATACTCAAGCTAACATCAGGGTTTCTGCCGACACTTCGCAAGCATGATGGCTGAGAGCAAATAACAGCCTTACTGTGCAGAAATAACAAGCCCATGGGGAACAGCAGCATCCTTAGGTAGGAGTGACCATGAGCTTGTTTCTGCAGTTAAGAAACAAGCAGTTTCTAAGTGTGTGAGCAGTTCCCATTTGGTTCGGTCAGCTGTTCCAGCTGGGCCAAGCCATAATAAAAGACAGTTTCTGAAAAGGGAGTCTGACTACTGTAGTAAATGGAAAAACCTCTCACACATAAAAGTAGTGATAACTTACTGAACTTCACCTTGCCATCACCAGAGAATAGAGAGTTCTGATTGATGTCTCAAAACATAGTGAATGATTGACAGTTGACCGTGGAATTAACAGCATACCTTCAAGCCTCTGAACAAAAATAGGCATTCTTATATGGAAATGTGAGAAACTGGTAAACTGATGAAAAACTGTCATGTAAGAGTAAGATTTTATATATATAATTCATTGTTGTAGGATTTTACTAAGGCCAAAAAATGCATAAACCTCTGAAAAATAAAGAAGTATTTTACATGGGTAACTGAATGCTAGTAGCTCTTCCAGATTTACATTAGGCATTTCCCTTCAAGGCTTAAGGCAATCCCCAGCTTGAGGAGATTATGTGATTTCTTGCACCTTTCTCTGAAGCATCTGGCATTAGCCTCTGTAGAAGACAGGATATTGGATTAAAAAAAAAGTCTTGTCCTCTGTGGCAGTTTCTGTGTTTAAATACTCCCTGTCAATTGTGACGTGGGCAAAATGATGAATTTTCTTTGCAGATGTTAAAGAAACCCAAGGCCAGCATCTGCCTTGGAACTTTCATGAGCAAATTAGTCATTATTCTTAAGAATCCCTCTCTTAGCAGCATTATTGAGCTCCTTGATGGAATCATGCCTGGACTCTGAGGTCTGGCTGATCAGCTGTGGCTTTAAGTGTACTGAGCTTCCATTTGCTGTTTTGGCATCCTGCAGCTGAGCAAATGGTGCTGCTTCACTGGGCAAAGAGATGCCCATTGTCCCTTTCTCTGTGCCAGAGATCTGTCATACATGCTGGTCTAAAAAAGGTGGATCTTAATTTATTACGGGAGAAAAAATAGTGTATTTGAGGACCTGGTGTGCTTTTTGTTATCCCTTTAACATTTATGGAGATCTTGGGTATTAGGCTTTTAAGCTGCTTTGTTGAAATTCATTTGACAAGGACTTGCACAGATGGTGCTTTTTGTCTGAAATATGGTGCTTTTTAATTTCCCTTAGGTTATCTTCATGAATCTGGCTAGAATTTCTGCTGTGGATATTTGTCTTCTGTATCTCTGACTTGCTTGTCTGAAGTAAAATTTAGTCTGATAGGAGCAATATCTGTGTGCCTTTAATCATAGGCAGAGCTACCATACATGATCAGTTGTTTCAGCCCTGGTTTAGTCAGTAGTTTCTGTGCTGTTAATGCACCTGTTGTAATATACAGAAGTAGTAAAACACTGAAATCTGTTTCTCTTCAAAGCAGATTTTTTTTCCTTCTCTGACAGTATTTTTATGAAAAGCTGGCAAAAGATGATCAGTTGAAAATGCGTGACTAGATAAGGAGTTTCATGAGATGCTTCTCTGTCCTTGACTTGGCCTGATATTAATGTTGACTAGGAAAATCTGACATGTTTTTGCATCCCAAAAAGATACTCTGGCATCTGAAAACTCCAGATATGCCTTGGGTTGGATTGTGGTGCAAGCGTGTGCAACACTTAGAAGATTGCATTTTTAATCTCTTTGAATATGGCTGATATCCCAGGCCGTGTGTTACAAATACAACTACTGGAAGTGGCCAGCTCTGGTCCCCAACATGTGCCAGTGACAGCTGCAGGCTGTTCTGTGCCACAGCAGCTGGGGTGTCTGTGTGGGCTGGGGGCACATGTGGAGAACACTCCCACAGGGACCATCACCTGGAAGGATTTCTAGCAAAATGAAGACCCGCAAAAAGAAATGTGAGGAGGCAAAATAATGTCAGTGTCATGATTAGACAGAGGCAGGCTGTGCCAAGTAGGTTGGATTTCTGATCTTCCTCTGAGTGCCTTTACTGGCACACTGCTGGGGATTGATGTCTCAAACTGGCAGGGCGGTTGTCTGCTAACCTACTTCAGCCAGTGTGACCCCAACTGGCTTAGCCTGGATCCGGAGCAGCCCTGCTGATGTCGCCAAGCCCTGGGGAGGGGGCTGTAATCTCTCAGCCAGGAGCAGCTGCTGGGAGCTTCCAGCCTGGGAAGGGGAACAGGGGGCTGATGCCAAATGTGTTCTCAGTGATTCTGGTTTTGCAGAAGTGAATCTGACCCCTCTACAGAGAATATGCGTGTGCAGCAGTGCCTGGTCATCTTGCAGTCATCTGGTTCAAAGCCAGTCATTTTAACAGCAGACTCGAGTCACTGCATTGTTGTTCCCTCCCTCAAGGGTTAATACGAGGTTCTACTTAAGCATTCTGCATCACAAAGCCCTATTTGGGTGCTGTGGTTTACTTTTGCCCACATATTAGCATTTGTAAGTCTGACCCCAGAATTGCAGAGTATAGGAAAAGTTACGTTCCTTTGCCTTGAAGAAATATATGAGGGTAAGTGTTTGCAACTATTTAAAATTGAAGTTACTTATGCAGAATTATAGGTTTACCGATAAAAGATGTATTTTCTGACTGTCCTAGGCTTTTGGACAGGCCCATACCAACCACAAGAAGGTAGCAGCAGATGGAGAGAGCAGAGAGGAAACCTTGATTCAAGAATCAGCTACCAAAGAAGAATACTACATGAAGAAGGTTATGGAGTTGCAGACAGAATTGAAGCAGATAAGAAATGTCCTTGCCAACACACAGTCTGAAAATGAACGCCTTAATTCTGTTGCACAGGAACTGAAGGAGGTGAGTGAAGATGCACAGGGTGCACTGCAGCTTGGACTTGTTACATTTTCTGATACTATGTAACTAAAAAAAGGTAAGATTCTTAAGCTGAAAGGTGATTTGACAGACAGGTGGCTGGATGTTTGGCCATGCTGGTCCTGTGGGTACTGCGCACCAGTTCCCTCAGTTCCAGAATTACTGCCTTAAAAAGCAGAGGAGCCTGCTTAGGCCAAGCACAGAGACTGTTGGATGTGCTTTTTCTGCTTCATTCCCAATGCAGATTTTCTTGCTGCAAAATATTTGTGGCATAATTTCCCTTTTTATCCCTTCTTCCTCCCTAATTCCTGAAGATCCGGTATTATAACAAAACACTGAAATGCACAAAGAGAGGGATAGTAAAGTTTATAGTCTTGTGTTTTCTCTCATGAAGTGATGGCTTTTACATTTATGTAGATTGCTTAACATAATAGCTTTGACCTTGTATTGTTTTACTATTAAAACCAGATATTTTTAAGGGGATATCATTGCTGAGGAGTTACTTAAAGGGTTTAATTACTTACAAAATCTATAGCTCAGCAGAAGTCTTTGTGGCACTGGTGCAGAAATGATTGAGGGCTCAAACCATTGCTTAAATTCAGACTGGTAAAACTACAGAGACTATAAGCCACAGATGGATGGATAAAACAGTCAGCAGTTATTACTCCTGAGTCTTCTTGAACCTTCCTTTGAAGCACTGCAGACTAGTCTTGTCTAGTTTTAAGCTAATCAGCTGGCCTTCCCTGCCAGGAAGGAAGGCTATCCAAGAGCCCACATCTGAATCTCAACTTCTTCCATGTGGCCTCAGCTGCAAGTGTCTCATGTAATTTTTTAGGACATAGTAACAAATATGTGGATAATATTTGGTGGTAAAATTGATGAGAAAATGTGGGTTACTTCTCTGGAAATGTGGGTATTCACTGGTGCCTCTTGTTGGGATATGAGGAGATTTGTGGTACAAACAGTCACAAGTAATCAAACAGGCCAGTCAACTTCTCCTTTAACTTTGTGGAACAGAGTTGTCCTTAGACAGGGAAGCAGTTCCTAGAAACAAAGACATGGTTCTTGTCTGTATTTCCCAACCTATAAGACTAGCTTAATGGAAAAGCTGCCCACTCCAGAGATAGCACGGTGTCCGTGAAGGATTCTGGTCACTTCCCAAAGTGCACCGGGCGGCAGATTTCCAGTCTGCTTGCAGTGTCACTGCAACTAGAGGTGATTTTTCTTTCCAGATACTGCCACATTCCAGTCACCTTTTAAGGAGACATAAAAATGTGAATTCATGTCATCCCTCAGCTTTCCCTGTGGCCCTGGGTTTGTGCAAAGATAGAGAGACAGCACTTACTCAGGCATGGAACATGGGATATAGCGACTTGTAATTTGCATTGCTGTACTGTAGTGTCTGATTGCAGCAATTTTGATTCCTTGGTGTGCTGTGAAGCTGTGCTCACTTTGCGGCTAAAAACAAGCAGGCAATTTTATACAGTCTAATCTTTACCTGATGTGTGAGGGAATTGTAATTTCAATTTATTAGGCTTAACAGTTGCAGGTGATTCAGTATTTGTGTTCAGAACATGCCAGATTCAAGTCTTGGCACGTGCTGCAGCTGCAGACATTTCCCTTATCTCAGTGTGCTGTGTGTGCCTCTTGGTACCCGTGTGGTCACTCAGTGGACCCCTGCTGCTGAGACTGTATTTAGTCATCGCTTGGCATGTTTGTGTCTGGCCGGGAGTGGAGAGCTCGGGGGGAATCTGAGTTTGTAGGCCTGAGGCTGAAGCTTCTTGACGGGGCTGCAGGACGGGTGAGATCAGGCAGCAGGTCCCATGTGCCAGCTGAAGTGACAGGCTGCCTCTGTCAGCAGCCAGCAGTGGTTTTGAATTAGAACAGTGGAAAACCACCCCATCGCATCATGGGCACAGCTACAAAAATACCATTTTTCTAGGCAACTGTATTCCCTGCTTGCCAATATCTGAAGTTAATTCTATGAATGTTTTAGATCATACTTTTCACTTTGTATGAATTAAGTGGTTGAAGATAGGGTTTGAAGGAAAATAATAGTGGAAAACATACAAAAGCTAATACAGTGAGCCAGTCCTCTAGCTGTATATATGTCCCAGCTCCATTTATTCAAGTGTCTGTATATATCCATGAAAGATCCCAAGATCCTACTACACCAATACATTGGTTTTTACTACTTATCTATTTCAAAAAAGTGGTAACTTTTTCTTTGAAGTCTTTCATTAAGTCCTGCATAAGTCTTGGGGCTGAGGGGAGTATTTTATGTAAACCAGTTTCTGGTTTTTTGTACCTGAGATCTTAGATTTCATGAGTTTTAACTCTGTGTCTCTCTCCAAAAGGATTATTTGTATCATATTTTCAACTTATTGCCCTGGTTATAATGAAAATGTATGTTGAAAAGCAGCAGCAAATGCATGTCCAAATAAGAACATCTAGAGTCATCTGAATCTGTCTTTCTCTTGTGAAAAGGCCCTTCTTGTTAAAGTGGAAACAGATTTGGGCACTGACTTCTGGTCTGGAAAGCTTTTGCTGGTTGCTACAGCTAGTGAAACAACACAGGTGTGGAAGATGCTTTCCCTGCTTGTTTCTTGACTTTTTTCTGAGTCAACGATGAGAATTTGTAAGAAAAGCAAGAATACCAAATCCAATTATTGTGTAAATGACTTGGTTTTCTGTAACTTCAGGGGTGAAGGGAAGAGTTTCTGTTTCAATATTATTCAATTAATTAGTGCACATAAAAATATATATAAAAGATATAAAATTTTGGAATTTAATTGTAGTTGACCCAGTTGCCGTCATTTGGGGGTTTGTTTGTTTTTCCAGGTCAACCAGAATGTGGAGATCCAAAGGGCCCGCCTGCGAGATGATATTAAGGAATATAAATTCCGAGAAGCACGTTTGCTGCAGGACTATACTGAACTTGAAGAGGAAAACATCTGTCTCCAGAAACAAGTGTCTGTCCTGAAGCAAAGTCAGGCAAGTTTTTCAACCAGTGAGCATTGCCTTGGTAGCACCAGTTAATTCCTCTGTTACAGTATGGTTCTGTCTCATTTGAACTACTTATTTCCTACCTTTGTACTACTTTTGAGACTATAAGCTCTACATTTTAGCACCAAGACTTGTCCTTTCTGACTCTATTTATACACAGTCATAATACTTCATTGCTTCTACTTTGACTTCCAAGTCCTTCCATTGCCTTCTTTTTCTCTGATGGAAGAAAAGTCTCTATTGCTCTGCTTTGTTACTTGGTTTAGTCTTTTTGCTACAGTAGTTTTTCAGTGTCACTCTACAATGCTCCCCATCCATGCATCTTCCATTCTTCCCCTTCTACAGTATCTGGAAATGGAGATGTTTCTGAAACATATGTTTTAATTGCTACTTAATCCTTACCTTCTCTCTCCATTTTTGTGGTCCTCTTCTATTTTAGCTGCTTTCATTAAACCTGGAATGCTGTTATAGTTGCTCTACACTATCACATCTGTATGACTGGTGGTCTGAAAGGTCACATTTAATTGTGCAGCTCCAGTTATTTCCAGAGTTTTAGAAAATTGCATTCTTGGAACTTCTTAAGAACTTCCCTGCGTTATCATTTGTAGAGCTAATTAGATTAGATGTAGTCTTTGGCATGGTTCACTTATGTTCATCTATCAATGTGGGACTTGCTATTTTTATTCTTCAGATAGCTGTCAGTCCCATTGCATAAATAAAGCTCAATTGGGAAAGTGGAGGACATAGACAATAAAGATGCTGCAAGGAAACAGGTTGGGAGAGCTGGAGGTGTCCAGCCTGAAGAAGAGAAGGCTCAAGAGAGACCTTCCAGTACTTAAAGGGACTCCAAGAAAGCTGGAGAAGGACCTTGGACAAGGGAGAATGGCTTTCCACTGCCAGAGGGCAGAGATAGATGGCAGAGATAGATTAAGTAGAAATTTTTGGCTGTGAGGGTGGTAAGGCCCTGGCGCAGGTTGCCCAGAGCAGCTGCAGCTGCCCCATCCCTGGAAATGTTCAAGGCCAGGTTTGACAGGGCTTGGATCAACCTGGTCTAGAGGAAGGTGTTCCTACCCATGGCAGGGGGAGGAATGAGATGAACTTTAAGGTCCCTCTCTGCCCAAACTATTCTCTGATTCTACAATTCCATGATAATATTCTTAAAATCAAAGTTCTTTAGAAAACTAAACGTTAATACCATCTGTTGTAGTCAGCACATAGTAAAATCTCTTTAGGATTTGCTGCAGAACTCCTTCAGTGTTCTGAACAAAAGCTGTCCTGCCAAGCTAGAAAAGTGGGATATCGACTGTATTTTATTTATATCCAAGTGAAACTCTGTGTTAATGTTTATTACTTTGGGCCTCACTGCCCAAAATGTGGTTCCAGGTTGGATCTGTTCTTATCTGCATATATTTGGTCTAATTATGCAGTTTTGGGTGCCCTGACATCCTGTAGTAGAGACAAAAGGGCTGTTGGGCTCTAGATGCAGGCTGGAAGAGAGAGGGAGCTGGTAAAATCAAACCTATGTAGTTGGTTACTTTTGGGTTTTACCTTTTATTCTCATTCATCATATTCAGAGCAGCAGGTGAAAGTTCCCAGCTCCATGTTCACATTTTAGAATAACAATACTGGAGAATGCTGTTATTCTGGCCTGAGCCAAATTTAACCTCAGATGCTATCTCGGTACTTGCTAGTAGTTATTGACTGTTGTATTTTTATTCTGGAAACTTTGAAAATAGACTCCTATCTGAAATATTTTATCTCAGTGGAAGTATACAGAACCAAGAGCTTGTTCTTTTCATGGCAGTGGATTATTTAATTTTCTACCTTGTCCTAATCCTACTTGATGAACTTCTAATTATTCTAGTTTTTAATTATTCTAGTTACTGATGTAACTGGAAGCAACTGTCAAGTTTTCCCAGGCAACACTGAATTAACAAGCTTGATTCCTGGTTTGTAAGTTGGATGTGGTTCAGCACTCCCAGGTTGCTCTATGTTGACGTCGAAAATACATTCAGCAATTGACAAAAAATAAATAATGTGATGTAAAATATGGCATAAGTTCCTTTCTTTTAGAGTAAGGAAAAATATTCTTTGTTTGCTTCCTCCCTGCTTTCCCCAAGTAATTAAAAATTTTACATCAATCGTTGGTGTACATAATTTCAGTGCAAGTGAGATTTAAAAAAGTGCAGTATTAGAGGTAATAGATAGCATGCCATCAAACTAATCAATGTGTTTCCGTCTCTCAAGTGTAGAGTCTGAATTGTAGCCCTTTCAAGATGTGCTGAAATGATGATGAGAGAAATGCTAAAGCATTTTATTTTGAATGTATAAAAACAGAGCTTGATCACAATGTTAACCCAGTGGTGTATTTGAATGGCAGTGAAGCAGAGTATCAAAGTGTACCTTTGTCATGCCTGGTTTTAGAAATGTGAAGCTTAACTTTGTAGGAAAGCTGGCCGGATAATTTGTCAATCAAACAAAAGTCTCACGCAGTGCTAGGAAAGACTGTTTTGGGATATTTCTGTGTTGGAACCCAGAAGTTACATAAGCCAAGTTTACAGTCATAGTGCTAAAACTAGACTCCAGAAATGAAAAAAGTAATCTGTTACTAGAATATTCTAAGTGATATCAAGCATTCACAAGCAAAATTACTTGGTGCCTTGCAGGCAGACATTTTCATTAGAGGTTTTTTCCCCCATTTGTATATCTCCAGGTGGAGTTTGAAGGCTTGAAACATGAAATCAAAAGGCTGGAAGAGGAAACAGAGTTTCTCAATAGCCAGCTGGAAGATGCCATCCGACTGAAGGAGATCTCTGAGCGCCAGCTTGAGGAGGCCTTGGAGACACTGAAGACAGAGAGGGAGCAGAAGAACAACCTTCGTAAGGAGCTGTCTCACTACATGAACATCAATGATTCTATGTACAACAGCCACTTAAACATCTCTTTGGATGGGCTGAAGTTCAGCGATGAAGCCACAGAGCCCAATAATGATGAAATCATGAATGGATTTGAACAAAACTGCCTCAGCAAACTCAGCAACGGCAAGAACAGCACTTCAACACCTAAGAAAAATGAAAGCTTCCCTCCAGCCCCAAGTCTCGTTTCAGATCTTCTGAGTGAATTAAACATTTCTGAAATCCAGAAGCTGAAACAGCAGCTTGTGCAGGTAAATGGGTTTCCTAAACAGTTGTGCACTTCCAAATAGCTCCTAACGTTTGTTTGGGATGTCATTTCAGTCTTTTTGGTACCTCATGTGGTACTGTTTATACTGTATTTTTAAAGGCTTCAGTTGATTTAGAATGTGATGATGTTAAGTGTTTGTCAGTGAAAAACCACAGCTTTTTTCTTTTCCTTTCTTTTATTTTAGTGCAATGGAATTGGCAGTCATGTCCTTTCCTTGGTGGAAAGTTCTGATGCATCTCCTGTGCAATACTTGCTGTGCAATGAATGCATCATTATATCACTAGCAAGAACAACAGTGGTCTGTTTCAAAATTGAAAGTTACTCCAATCACCTTCGTCAAAAGTAGTTTTGTACTTATATTTTCTGTAATTAGTTCAAAGAGCATGAAGTCTTAATCAGCACCAAGCATTTCTGTGCTGTATTTGTGCAATTAGGAGGTTGTAGAGTTTAGAACAAGGTGCACATTTCTGTTTCCCACTAATACTTTGTCAAGTGTGTTTTAAATTTTCTTCTATAAGAAAAAGCCCTTGTGCCAAAAACTCACGGAATTTTTTAAAACGAGAAATTTAAGAGGGAAACTTGAAAAAGTTTGGGTATTTCTGAGTCTTTTGTGAAGTCCCAGGCTTTCACCATAGAGTAGCTGTGTGTTGTCTAGAATTTACTTGATAATTTAGAAGATAGCAATAAACTTTAGCTTGTCGTTATCTGAAAGGAAGTTTACACAATGAGACCATCAGCTAGGAAATAAGTGTTAAAAATGTGCATTTTGAAGAAGAGTTATGAAAGAATTGGCAATTAACACTGTTCTTGAGATAATTTTAGAATACATTGTTGAAGCTTTCCCATAATGTGCAAGTGATTGGATTTCTGTAACCGTATGGACTGTTGGCTAAGCTTCTGTCTCTTAGAGTTAAAACCATTTAGGTGATACAGTTCCCTTAACATGGATGTCTGTGTTCCTGCATTTCAGATGGAAAGAGAAAAGGTTAACTTGTTAACAACACTGCAGGAATCTCAGAAGCAGCTGGAAAATACACGGGGGGCCCTCTCGGAGCAGCATGAGAAAATTGGCAGACTCACCGAAAATCTGAACGCCATGAAGAAGCTCCAGGCCAGTAAGGAGCGTCAGTCTGCCCTTGACAATGAGAAGGACCGAGACAGCCATGAAGACGGAGACTATTATGAAGTTGACATCAATGGGCCAGAGATCCTGGAGTGCAAGTACAAAGTGGCTGTGGCAGAAATTACTGACCTGAAAGAAGAGCTCAAAAATTTGAAGGCAAAATACAAAGAATGTGAGTCTAAGTATGAGGAAGAGAAGAGTAGATATGAGACTGAGAGCCAAGCTCTCACTGAAAAGATCACCTCACTGGAAAAGTCCAGTTGGCATGATAGAGAACAGATGGCCAGGCTGGAGAAGGAGCTGAAGAAAGTCAGTGATGTTGCTGGAGAAACACAGGGCAGCCTCAGTGTGGCCCAAGATGAACTAGTCACTTTCAGTGAAGAGTTGGCCAATTTATACCACCATGTGTGCATGTGCAACAATGAAACTCCAAACAGAGTGATGCTGGACTACTACAAGGAAGGTAAAGGTGGACGCAGTAGTCCAGAGGCCAAGGGAAGAAGGTCTCCCATTCTGCTTTCTAAAGGGCTGTTAACTATTGAGCTGGGAAAGGCAGAGAATGGAAGTGGTGACAGCAGCCCATCCCCAGTGTCATCTCTGCCATCCCCTGTGTCAGATCCTCGGAAGGAACCAATGAACATTTACAACTTGATTGCCATAATTCGGGATCAGATCAAACACCTGCAGGCTGCTGTGGACAGAACAACTGAGCTGTCCAGGCAGCGTGTTGCTACTCAAGAGCTTGGGCCCGTGGTAGACAAAGACAAGGAAGCTCTCATGGAAGAAATCCTGAAGCTGAAGTCCTTGCTGAGTACCAAGAGGGAACAGATAGCAACTCTAAGAACTGTGCTGAAAGCCAACAAACAGGTAACCAGGTCTTAGAGGTTCGAAGGTTACAATGTCAGGGGATTAGGTCATAAGCACAAGAGAATTTATCTTTGAGGTCATTCTGCCATTCCCTCAGCTTTGTGGGGCTTTTGTTGCTGGTATTTGGCTAGTCTGAGGCTGAAGCTGGCTGTTCCATTAGAGGCACCCAGCTGTCCCACTTAAAGATGAGCACGGGGGCTGTAACTGACTTCAGCTTCTCACATACTCCTGAGACTTTATTAAGGTTCAGATAGCTTCAGTCTACTGTCTCTCTGAATTAGATCAGGTTATATTTAATGTAGGACACCTAAAATGAAGAGGTAATCTTATTTTCTACTTGAAAGAATTCTGTAGTTATCCTTAAAAGAGTTCTGAAATTTAAGTATTGTTCTCTCTCAAACTGCAAAATAAAAGAGAACCTTCCAAGATGAGAATGTAATATAAGAATGTGGTCAAAATAACAGAGGCGAAAGGTAAAATTAGTCTTTGGGGATTGGACATTCAACAACATTAGCAGTACAGTAGGTGAAAATAACTGCCATTGAAACACCACATGCTTCGTCTTCTTCTCTATGGTTAAATTGAAATTGTCTTTAAAAAAAGTATACTGTTGTTTAAGAATGAAATAAACACATTACGTTTGCTTTTGAACATTTTAATAAAGGTGTCCCAAATGTAAGATAAGTAAAATGTTACAATGGTTAGAGAACTGTGCTAGTGATTGACAAATGCATTTAAGTATTGAGATACTAAGTAGATTGTTTTGTTCCTTTGTGTTGCTAGTAGCTCGGTTTCACTACATCTGTATTCTATAACTTCCTTGATGCTGCTGCATGGTTAATGGGAGTAGGAGACAGCTGTTCTCAGTGTTCAGAAATGAAATTTTGTTTTATCTGTACAAGATAAGTTGACCACAAGTTTAACATTCCAGTACAAAGTAAATGTTTATTATGTGAATAGTGATTAAAAATCTTTTAGCCAGCCATTTGATGAAGAGTTTCATTAAATGTTATGTTCTGTTCTCTGTGGTAACCAACAGACTGCAGAAGTAGCCCTTGCCAACTTAAAAAGCAAGTATGAGAATGAGAAAGCGATGGTTACGGAGACTATGATGAAGCTGCGAAATGAGCTGAAGGCTTTGAAAGAAGATGCTGCCACCTTCTCTTCCCTGAGAGCCATGTTTGCTACAAGGTAAAGACTATAGTGAGCTCCGCAAAATTTACTTCCTTGCTTGTGTGGGGAAGAGTTGAACATCCTTCCCATCCACCCTGCAGAGAGTGGAGCAGTAGGTGCTTTTTCCCAAGTTCATTGCTTGCAATGTGTGTGTCTGTGATCACTCCTATTGATGAGGAACATGCAGGAATAAAGTGTGCTGCTACAAGACATAAGGCTGTTGTGGCAGTATTGATTCATGTTGGCTGGGAGATTACCTATTATTCCTGGTTCTTGAATCCATTAGCTCTGAGAAGGAGTGACATTTAACAATACAAATTGAGCATTTATTGTACACTGAAGATGGGACTCTGCTTTACCTTGATGATCCAGAAAAAGGTAAAGCTGTTGCAAACATCTTGGTATTCTTAGGTTGTCCATCCTGCAGTTGGCATCTGTCATTTCATTGACCTGTGTCAGCTGATTTGATTGCTTTGTCTTTGGAATTTGCTTCTGCTTCTTAGTTGTGCTTTGTGGTGTTAACAGACATAAAACCCTGCTGACACACAGAATCACTGAATCATCAAGTTTGGAAGAAATCTTTGAGGTCACCAAGTCCAGCTGTCAACCCAGCACTGCCGCTTAACTTCTAACCCACATCATCCAGCACTGGATTCAGGTGCTTTCTGAACACCTCCAGGGACCTGGGCAACCTATTCCAATGCCTGGCCACCTGAAGAGTGAAAACATTCATTTAATATCTGCTCTGAATCTCCTCTGTCTCAGCTGAAGAGACATGTCCTGTGATCCTCTCACTGCAGGCACAGCAGAAGAAACTGGCCCCACCTCACTGCCGTCTTTCAGGCAGTTGTAGAGAGTGATGAGATCCCCCTGAGCCTCCTCTTGTCAAGTCTAAATAAAACCAGCTCCCTCGGCTGTTCCTCATTAATGCTCAGAAGAGCCAGACACAGAAGATGTGACTTTGAGCATTTCCAGAAAGGGATTCCCAGATGGGAATAACAGCATTTACTTCCTATTCCTGGTGCTAGATACAGAGATGGTGAATGGTACCTAGAGACAAAAACAGTGTGGGCTGCCAGCATCCATGTGAAAGCAAGATGTCCAGACAGGACAAAGACATTTCAGTATCCAGTAGGCATGCCACAAAACCCCATAAATTACGTTGTGCACACACTCACATTTATAGCACTGAGGTGCCCAGACTCTCTGTCTGAGAACTAAAATGTAATGCTGCATCTGTTGAGATTCAACCTTGGTGTAGGTGCCTCTTCTAGGTAGGCCCTGGACCTGGGTTGTAACAGTCTTCTTCCAGGGATTTGTTGACGTGTCTATGTCCACACCACCTTTCTCTGTTCCCAGTGCTCTGCTTGAACACTGCTGCTAAGGAGAGTGAACCACAGGATGCATTCCTGTGAAATAATGGTGCAGGAAGCTCCTCACAGTACACTGAGCCGGCTCTTGTTTGGCAGTGTGTCTGCCCTTTGGTTTTAATCAAAGTGGAAAGCGAGTTACTTTAAGATATGGGGAGATTACTGTAGCAGCAATTACTTGTCTCCATGGTGTTTTAGATTGACAAGTCCTGGTTTTGTTTGACAATTCACAGAAAGTGTCAGTGCTTGTATGCTGTAAAAAGCAAAGCATATACAGAGCTTGGGTGGTGTGGGGTGGAGAGAGCTGAAGAGCTTAAAATTAGATGCTGGGGTAAGGAAAAGATGGGGAGAAGGCGTTAAAAATCTGTCTTTAGTATTAATTTCTAATATAAAGATCAAATTAGAAACAGCAGGTGACTGATCTCTTACAGCTGAATGCAGTCAATGCTGACTTACATGTCATTTTAACTGTGTCTCTACTAATACATTTCCCAGTTTTTAATAAAGCTGAGAAATTGTGATTTTGATCCTGCATATTTGAATTTCCTTAGTGGGTTGAATTTAATCTCTCAAGATAGAAGTAGTTGATGCTTCTCTCTGAAGCCTTCTTCAGTCACTGCTGTCACCTGTCTTGTTTCTGTGGAAGTTGTCATGTGGTCCTCATTGATGGCAGGGAAGAGGGGAAAAATATGGATATGCCCAGGTGCATTTGGTTACATCACTTTTTCTTTCTTTTTTTTTTTGTTTCTGGAACAGAGCTTGAGTCACTAGTGAATTTACTTATATATCGTACTAAAACTATTACATGCTGTCCCTTACATAAATTGGTCTGTAGAACTAAGGCTAAACCAGTGTTTGTGGGAAACAATGGTATGCAGCTTTGGAAAACGTCAAGTTAGGTTTTTAAATAATTTGGCTTCAGAGAGTTTTAGAAGATTCAGGTTTTATTTCTCATCATTATATTTAACACTCAGGATGTTTATTTTCTCTGTGTAGATATTTGTATCTGACTGGTGTTTTAAAAAAAATTAGTTTTTTAAAAATTTTTAGATTTTAAAAAATCTAGTTGATGTTTCCTTAAGCTTTTTTTTTTTGTTGTTAATTACCAGTAGTAAGAAAATGGGCAGCATCAAAACCTTGTATTCCACTATCTACTTAAAGCTGTAAATGTGTGAAAGTACAACATGCTTATACTAATTTCATATTCTTCCTAAAAGTGTGAAAGATAAATTATTTTCTTTTAAAGGTGGTTTTAAAATAAATACATCTTCTGTTCAGATTTTATTGAATATATAGCTGGGAAGTAGCCTAGCACATGACAAATGGAATTGTAAAAGGGAAGGAACCTTTATAGTTCTGTCAAACAAAGCAGTAAAAATACACAGAGTACAAAGATATGCCACCATAGCTGCTGCTGCTGGCTATAAAGCAGGTCCAGAGCCTGTGTCGTCCTGGATGGTTAGGGAGGCAACATTGCTGGGGTTTGGTTTGGGGTTTTTTGAGAAAATTAAACTAAGAGTCAGTGACCAG
The DNA here is from genome assembly GCA_024734555.1 of Trochalopteron elliotii. Taxonomy (NCBI): domain Eukaryota; kingdom Metazoa; phylum Chordata; class Aves; order Passeriformes; family Leiothrichidae; genus Trochalopteron; species Trochalopteron elliotii. The sequence continues at coordinate 34,712 of JANPWX010024081.1, forward strand.
CATGAAGGAAGAAAGTGGGGCTGGTCCCAGTCCACCTTGGCGTGCAGCATCTACAGCCACTGCTAGGAAACTTCTTGCCCCTTTGTTCCAGTAAAGGATTGCTGTGCTTTGTAAAGTGTGATGTTCCTTGACCTGGGACAGCCATGCTTGCACCAGGATAAGGTTTGAGTTTGAGGTTATATGATTCCTTTTGGATTAAAGAATCAGGAAAGCAGGTTCAGGATGCAGGATGGTGTGTAGGCAAAGTAGTTAACACTCCTGCCTCTCCCCAGTCATCTCTTCTATAGGAGTAAACAGTCGCTCAGGTACAGTTAAAACCTGCAGGTGCATATATGCTACTGACAACACTTCCCTTTTGTGGGAAGGAAAGACTCCCTGAGTAGAGTTCTGTGAAAAACAAAAAACCAAACAACCAGTGTAGGTATTTAAAATAGTGAGTACCTTGTAATTTCTAAGGACAGTCAGTTGATGTTGTAAACTTTTGTGCTAACAGGAAGCTCTATGAGATAATGACTTGCTACTTTTGGAGTCAAACTCCTGGCTTTAGTTACAGCTTGGCTCACATGGGAAAGACTTCATTGCTTTCTAGACTATGCCAAGGCACCTGTGTCAGCAGTCAGCCATTGGCTTTGCACTGGCTGTGCATGGTCAAGAGGCAGGAGTGATACCGGAACATAAGTAAGATGGTGTGGGAAGTCCCTGCTCTGCTTTACTGCAATGGTTTTGTTTTCTCTTCCTTATCTCTTTTTGTTCCAAATGGGGTGGGAATGAAGAGATATGCCCTCTTTGCTTTTGCTGGCCTGGATTAACACTTCCCTGTTGCACGTCAAATCAAGGCAGCAGCAATCTTGATGCTGTTTCACGGAGCTGAAAGTTTTGGGGCCACATTAACTTTATGTTCTGTACAAAAACACGGATATCTTTTGATTCACAAGAAAGAAGCTGGAAAAGGGTGGGGGAAACCTCCACATATTTTTATGTTGCCCAAATCTTTTGGGAGAGTAATACTGCGCATGAAAAAAAGGGAACAGGGACAGGTCACTCCAGTGTCAGATCATATTTTGCTGAAGCAATCACATTCCATTCCTCAAGAAATTAGTAATGCTATTCTAGACATCCCCTAGTTTGCAGTAATGGAGCTTGGAAGGAATCAGGTTTGAGGTGTACACAGAAAAGAAAGCAGAAAAGTCACTTCTGATATAACCAGACCTTGCTTTTCACCTCAGATGTCATGAGTGTGTTTGAAAGCTGGGGTGATACCCCACAGCCTCTGTCACCTCCCAGAAATCTTTAGTCTGTGTCTTGCTTCCACCCCAGGGGAAGAAATCGTGTCTCTGACACTCTGGAGCAGCAGGGCACAGGGTCAGTAGTAAGCTGGGAGCAGTTGAGTTTTGTGACCACTCCCTCCTGGAGCTGGTGACACCTTCCCTCAGAGAGGAGGACTCTTATGCTTTCAAGATTGCTTTAGTCTTTTCTGACTTCCCAGGGCTGTTTCAATTTCAGTTCATCTCTAGAGCTGAAATGGGTTAATGGGACAAGATCTGGTCCTGAGTCTGGCTTCCACTCCCTGGAGTGCAGCAGTTAGTATAGGTCCATCTAACCACACTGAGAAGGGCAGGTGCTGGTGTTGCAACAAGTTTAAGCTTTCTGGGTTTGTTTTTTTTTAAAGAAAGACTCTTTACATATTGGTTTTTCCTGGACTGCAGTGTGGGAGAGGCTGTGAGGAACTCCAGAGCAGGATGCCCAGAGATGTGAGGGGACAGATTCCTGTGCGTGTGAGGGCCCCAAACACACCCAGACTTCCTGGTCTGTAAAGCTGCAGCGCAGTCATAATTCATGCAGTTTTATATTTATGAGTTACTGTTTAATCTCTCTATGTATTCAAAAATAAAAATCTGCTTTCTTCTTTTCCCTATTCCCAAGCAAATGTAATTAGGAGTATAGGCCTAATCCTGCTGTTTGAAGTCAGAGAGAGTAGAATTTGAGGCTTGATAATATAAGCACAGCTGATGAATCTGCATATCAGTGCAGCTTCGTTTTGTGGTGGGCTTTTTCCCACTCTGCTTTATGTTAACTACTGATAAATGTCCCTTAAAGTCAAGGGCTTTTCTGTTTCAAAATTTAAAGGAACTTCTCTGCTGATATTTTTGCTTTTGTGAAGAAGTAGTATTTTGCAGTTGGGAATTTCAGCTGGTACCTATGAATATTTACTTCTATATCCATATGCATAAATGTTGTCTCTATGCAGTAAATATGCACCTACATATCGACTTTAATTTTTAAAGTTGTTCATGGTGCAAGTTAAGCAGCTTCCAGGCTCAGTGACAATGACTGTAGATGGAACAACTTGAGGCATTCATACAGCTTTACCACAGCCTTCCCACTAACTTAGTTCCTTTAATTGTTTTAAATTTGATTTCAATGGTGAGAACAATTAAATAAAGGTCACTTGCTATTGAGAAGACAGGCACTATTTATACCATAATTGAAGTAGGTTAAAGTAGAATTCTGAAAGATGGTTGTTTTTAATAGTGCTGTTCAGTCACCACTGGAGATTTGCTACTTGGACTTTGTGTAAAGTAACAAACGGCACAGTTCAGGTGCCCATTTCACAACGCTGCTGTTGCTGCCCTCAGACCCTTTCCAACCCGAAGCTTAGAACCACTGTGATCCTCTGTAGGCAGAAGCAAAAGTAGTATGACTGCATGGGGTGTCTACTTGCCATGGGAGGACATCTCACTGACATTCAGACATGAGTACAGTTACATCAGGTTCCACACTTCGCTCTTCAAGGAGGCTGTTAATTATACACCATCTTAAAAGGCACAGACATGAAGTGCTGAGTATGGGTTTTTAAGAACCCCAATGAGAAGTAGTTGTGGTTTTTCTACAAATTTAAGAGTGTGTGTGTAAGCAGCTGCAAGCTATCACTGCTGTGTAGGCTGGACACAAGGGCTTATTGGAAGGTGCTTATAACAGAACCAGGATTGGTAAAGACTGATGTATTTCATTGCAGATGCGATGAGTATGTCACACAGCTGGATGAAATGCAGCGGCAACTTGCAGCAGCCGAAGATGAGAAGAAGACTCTGAACTCCTTGCTTCGGATGGCTATCCAACAGAAACTGGCCTTGACCCAGCGCCTGGAACATTTGGAACTGGACCACGAGCAGTCCAAAAGGGTGCGCACAAAGTCTGCCTCCAAAGCCAAGGGCAGTAACCCCAGTGTAAGTCACATTCGGTCCTGTGGAGACAGGTCTGAAGGATCTGTCTTGAACAACCAGGTGTTTTGTAGTGAGAAATACAAAATCTATTGTGACTAGGACATATGTCTAGAAAAACCATATTCTGCATCTTATTTTATGCTGTAACTGTCAGCATAAATCCCCACTATGTAACATCACAGTGAGTTGACTTGTACTAGTATGTTGTTGAACCAGGTAATACAGACTGTATTACGGTGGTCTTAACTGTAACTAATGCATAAGTATGGGGATGCTATTAACAAGTTAATAGTGGAAAGCAATTAGCTTTTTCCACCATTAACATGTCTGGGGTTTGCTGTTTATGGAAAGTGTTAAGAGTACACCTGATAGAGTATATATCTGGTGTTACTTACTGTAGTTTGTATAGCACAAATGTGATCCTTTCTCCAGGGTTGCAGCATACTTCAATAAGTGCTTTCATAGGCAGAAACAAACAGAAAACCTTCCTTGTTACTGTGGCTTAAATGGTGAAAAGCAAAGGTTAAAATTAGAGCTATGTCTTGGGAATGCAAAGCGTTTGGAAACTGGAGTCAAACTTAATTTGCCTGTTGCAACAGATGTTAAATACTTGCTGTTGTATCACCACTAACCAAAGTCCTAAAGCTTTTTATAGGCTATAAAAGCTAGAAGAAAACTTGGTACATTATCTACCCTCTGCATCCCTCTCTTCAGAGGGATAATCAGAAGAAGCTTGCACGTTTATATTAAAAATATGCAATGTTAACTAAATCTGATACAAAATTTAAAATGTTAAGAATTGGGATTCTACCTGATAGACAGTTTCTCTTTAACAAGTTATGTCCTGAAAGGATCTGTGTGGTCTTATGTTGCTCCTTGCAAGCGTAAGACTTTGGAAAGAACGTGTCTGAGATATCCTGTACAGGAAAGAACCTGTAGCCACACAATAGGTATGTGTAGAATTAATGTGACTATGGTCTAGCATTGTTGGACACAAACAGTTTTTCTCACCTCTCAGTATTAACCTAAATAGGCAGCATTTCAGAGCTCTTAGGATTGTTTTAAGTACACAGAAGATACTGCATTCCATATGCAAGCCATGTGTTTCACAGGGCTCTACGTTAGAGGCACAGGAAATTGATCCAGATCATCCTGCTAATAATGATTTATGAAGTAGCTTAGTGCACATACTAATCTTTAAAAATAAATAAACCTTTGTCTGATATTGAACTTTTAAGGGGCCTTTTTACCCACTTAATTACAATAAGTTTGATAGTATGAAAGTGTACTTTATAATTGGTGCCTACGTTAAGAGGATTGAAAAGAATGAAAATGTTGCTTCTAAAATTGTGGAAAATTTGTGGAGCACTGAAAGGCATAGTTCTTTGTTTAACCTGGAGTTTGAAGTGCCTAGCCTCAGACTTTATTTTAATGTTAAAGCCCTGTTTGTTTTGTACTCTTTCAAATACTTTTATATGCCTGTAGTGTTACTAAAAGAAATGCAAGCCTGTGCTGGTGCGTGCTTGATAGTGTGGTTCCCAAAGCCATTCTAACCCTGTGCTGTGGTTGTGCTCCCCTGCCCGTCCCTGTTGGTGCACACAGCTTGCTCCATGTGCACGCAGGAGATACCTCAGTGCTAACAGAACATGATAAGAGCATGGCTGGTTGTCCTGCTGAGGGGAAACCATGGGAGATTTTGGCTTCCCAGATATTTTTAGGCATGTTATGGGGAAGTCTTCTAAATTAATTTAGTGAGATTTGAAACAAATGGAACTTTGCTACAAAGCTGGGAAACCATGGAAATGCTGCAGCCCAGAGCCAGAATTGCATTTATTGATCTTGAGAGGAATTAAAAAAACCTCAAGTGATTCAATTCTAATACATTTCTAAAACATGACTGCTTGGGGTTGAAACAAATTTCAGTTCTGGTTTTAGAAACTAGGCCCTGTGTGTCTGTTATTACTTCTTTTAGAAAATACTGAATTCTTCTGAATTTGAGCTTTAATATTGCTAAATAGCAGGCTTGATATTTTAGAAGAGACATCTTTTATAATTTTCAATCCTGCTTTTCTCTTTGCTGCACAGTCTTCCAAAAGGCCTTTATCCTTCTCATTCCTACATGAAGTACAATTTAAAAATACGGGGTGAAAGCAGGCCTTTGAGCGCTAACTTTCTCTGCTCTAATAGACTCAGTAACAATTCTGCTTCCACCTTAGTAGGGAGCTTTAACACAGTTTTCACTGCTTCCGTGTCTCTAGTGACAGTACTTCTGCGAAATACTGATGGCAAAAAGGTAAGCTGGAGAAAGTAATTGAATGCATTGTTAGGTTTCTTTCCAAATTAGTTGGATTTTTCTGTAACAATTTTGGTGTTACCAGACAGTGACTATTGCTTTCAGGCTTGGCTCATTCTTTCAGTTCCGAGTATGAGCAATTTTGCTATTAGCCCAATAGCCTTAGTGATCATTTCCATCTTCAGTTATTTCTGCAAATATTTAAAAAAACCCGAAGAGCCAGCCTGACTGCTGTTTGAGTCTATCACTAGTATGGTTTATCCTGTCAGAAAAAGAACTGAGAAATGGTGTAAAGTGACTAGATCCTGCTGTTTGTATTTTTAGATAATATTTAAGACTGAGTCTTTTAATTCTTGATTAACAATTTCTTGAGATGTTCATTTGCTGTAAGTCTTTCATATCAATCTCAATGGGTTGGGGTAAAGCATGGGAAATTCCTTAAGCCATCACCTACCTCTGTAAGCAGGCTTTTCTGAATGATTCTCTGCATAGGCCTGCATGATATACTGACCTGCATGTTTCTGGAGAACCTAAAGCTTCACTGAAAACATTTCTTGCACACTCACTGCTTTTAACTTATGCTTGAAGGGCAAAGCTTTATTCAGTACTTGTAAGAATCCTTCTTTCTGCAAAGCTATTGCTTCCAGGCTGAGCCCATGAAGTCTTGTTCACCCAGTGGGAAGGCATCTGTGAGTTGGAGTGGCTGCCGTTCCCCCAAGTCAGCTAACAGACCCTCAGCCAACTAACCTGCCTGTGCAGCACATGAATGGGGTTAAGTTTTCAGTTGATTTAGAAATAAACACTGATTTTTTTTTTTCCTAATGCTATTTTATTTTTCCATTTTTCAGCTGTAGAGTAGTCCCCGGAGAAGGCCTTTCCAACAGTGCAACAGCATTTCCTAGCCCTCCTCACTGTGGTTCAAAGTGGTGGCCCATTGCACACAGAATGGAAACCACTGACCTGATCCTAACTTTTGAAAACACCTTTTCCCATATACTACCTGAAACCTTCCCTTACTGCCTGAAGCTATAAAACAAACAAGCTTTACCTATAAATGCTGCTGCAGTAAGAAACCTTACAAGTGCTGAAGAAACCTACTTCAAATGTAATGCTCACCATATTAGTCTATGCTCTCCTAGAAATGTTGGATGAGGGAATTTACTTCGTTGCAGATGGTCATTTTTTACCTGATTGTTAAACCTGTGCACTTTTGATATTTTTCTTTAGCTTCTTTAATTCCTTACGTAGAAGAGTTTATATAAATGCAGTGGTTTGTGCTCATAGTCTCTCTCCAGTTTGAAACTTGTGACTTACGAATTATATATCAGCATGTGGCAGAGATTTGGGGGGGGGGGGGTCTAGATTGTGATTAGAAAAGAGTTTCAACAAAAAGCAGGAGCTCTGCTAAACTATCTGCTGTGCTTCAGCATCTTTTTTTTTTAATTAAAATGTTATGCTTTATATGTTTAAATTGCTGATTTTTTTAACTGCCATGTTCATTAAGAAATCCAGGGTATTCAAATTCTGGGGTTTTTTTCGTATTGTATTATTATTCTTAGGAATAGTTCAATGTAACAAGAAGAAAACTTGACTTTGCTCTGGTTACAACAGTAATAGGCACTTGAAAAATATTAAATAAGTAGTATTACATATAAATTCCAGAATTCCTGGGTTTTAGGAAGTTGAAGTATTATCGATTAACAGAATTTTATACAACTATACCAGTTAAATTCCAAATTGGAATTGTTTTGTTACTTTTTCATTTTATTGTGCCAAATTATGGTACATTTAGAAAGAAAAATTCTAAAGTGGTCAGTGATAGGGTGTTATCTGTCAGCGCCTTTCTGTCACTCATTATTGCCAGTAGTGCCTTTGATCATTTGAAGGGAGACTCTTAGAGTAGCGTAGAGTAAGTCCTGTCACTTAGGAGGAATGGAATGGCTGGTTTGGAATTTGTTAAAGATGTGGAGCAATAAGTGCAAAGTGAACTCCCATTTCGCACATTTTTAATGGTAGGCTTACTATAGAGTTTATATATTCAAGGAATTGTAAAAAATTCTGTTAGTCAATGATATTTCATCATGCAAATTCTTGCAAATTCAGGGGTATATAGAGGGGGAAAAAATCAAAACCACAAACCTGAACAAACCCGACTACACTTTGGGAACCAAGTGGACTCATGTTGAACAGATGAGCAGTGTATGACCACAGTTATGGTATCATTGCGGGAAGGCGTCGGGAATGTTGCTGTCTGTGGGTGGTGGAGGGGCAGGAGCCACAGCGCTGTGTGCAGATGTGAACCGCAGCACATCGGGATCTCCTTTGCATGTTGTATCTAATTGTGATTTCAGCAAACAGAAACAGAGAAGCTCATCAACAAGCCATGCCAGGTTCTCAATGGCTTGGTGAGGCTCATGTGGATGATTAAATTGGTACTTGCTGGAGGGGAGCCTTCCCACTTCTCAAAAAAAAGTACAAATTGAACTAATATTGACAGTGCAGAAAAGATTTCTGTTTGCTGGAAAAAGCATTATTATTTCTAGATGTGGAGACTTTTATTTCCATATTCTGTTACACTATTGATTAATAAGAAATATTGTTGCATTTAAAACTACTACATTTGTATGTGGGTATTTATTTGAAATGATGTCAAAGTACTGTATTATGTTCTATGTGCATTACCTTTTAGTGGTGGGTTGGTCTCCATTTAACGTCCTGTGCTTGTATTCTTGCCAAGTAACCTTTACACAGATCTGAAAAACAAAAAAGGTAAACTTCTTAAAAGGATAACTGTGTGTTAATTGGATAACCTTAGGAGGTGGGGTGGAAGTCAAAACACTGCTTCCAGATAAATAAAACAGTTTTTAATCTAGGAAAGCAATATGCCTGCGTAAAGGTAGTCACATTGGCAGGAGCAATAAAAGACAAAAGGAATTGCGTGTTCTGCCTGTTGGTTTTATGGTTTAAGAAGGTGCTGGTTTAAATCATCTGTTGAAGGGATTTTCAGCCAGGGCCCAAATAAATACTGATTTTTATCTGAAAGAAACCAAGTACATCACCTGAAGTTTTCTGCAGAACTAGAAAATTAATTATTTGAGCTCACGTTCATCTCCTATTCCATGTCGTCTTCATGGATTAGTTTTGACCTGGATCAGACTGGTTTAAAGTGTGTCACTGAATAGCCTTGCAAACACTTGTACTACTGGTACAGGGAAAGTAAGGGTAGGACTAAGGCTGTGGTGACAAGTCATCCTGAAATTACATCTTAATTTCTCGTATACTCTCCAAAATACTCACATACTCTTAGGGCTCCATCCAGTCTAGCCCTGAACACTTCCCTGGAAGTATTCCCTGGCCTGGCAGTGTTCCCTGAGCACCCTGGTCTAGTGGGAGATGTACCTGCTCATGGCAGGGGGGTGGAACAAGATAGTCTTTGAAGTCCCTTCCAGCCTGTCAGAGATTCTATGAAAATACATTAAGTTGATGTTTGTCCAGTAGAATTAGCAAACAAACTCACAAAAAAACCCATGAAGGAGAATGCCAGAACTCTCAGGGCAAGGCTGAGGTTTGCCCCATCAATACAAAGATGTTCCTGGATCAATGACTTCATATTGTCTCCTAGAAACATTATATATGGTTTTATACTCTAGTTTAACAACTCTTGTGTCCCCAGGTAGGATTCTCAGAACCATTCTGCTGATTGTTTCTCTTACCTGGTAGGAGTCAGCTGCATGACACCAGCACATCAACATAATTTATAGCTGGAGTGCAAGATGCTGGTTTTCCCTTGGGTATTGAAAACACTTGCTCAGGGGTATGCAATGAATAGCAGAGCATGTGTGCTGGGATACTTGCCCTGCTTGTAGAGATCTGCATTTTCTATAACAGGAGCTTTACCTGCAGGATGATCTACAGAAGAAACATGTAAATCCATCTGCATGCTCATGAGAGCCGACCTGTGAAACAGTAAAATAGGGTCATCCAAGAATGCTTTAGCAAGAAAGAAAATGAGAAAACAGTCGAAGGAGAGTATTTACATTAAAGGCTTGTCTAGTGAATGGCTATTGATTAAAACATTAATTTCTTTGACTCTTTTCTGTGTAGAAGAATCCCCTCCCTAAGCCCTGGAGGAAATGTTGCCTCTGCAGAGATGGAGGGTGGGTTCAGCATTCCAGCTGCAGATGTGGCTGGAGTTAAGTCTCTGGGAGAAGAATCTGCCAGCAAATGTCACACACTCCTGCTTGCTATGGAGTTAGTAATTCAGCAGTCGTCCTTTGTTTCTTGCCAGTGAGGCTTCAAAACAAAGTGCTCACATCCAGAAAGAGGAACAGGGCAGATTTCTGGATGTACTGAGATGCCTAATGATCAGAGACCTGGAAGTTCCCAGGTACCTGGTTTTGTAGGATGAAGGCAATCAAAATTAAGACAGAGGTGCTTTTTTTGAGATCCCACTAGATAAAATGGTAAAATTCAGCTAGACAAATATTTACAGTAGTTAAGAGTTTCAAAAATATATTCACATTCTTGTGATTTTTAAAGACTGATGTACTGTTCCTGACCTACAGGATGAGGAAAAGGTATTTTTGCATCTTCAAGAACTTTGAAGAAACAATTAAAAACTATAAAGATCACCTCTGGGAGCTCATAATCAAGCAAAGCAGCTAGTTAATGATTATTCTGAGTATATTCTTATTTTTGAAGGTTATTTTGAATGCTTATCTATGAAAGCTTCAATCAAACATTCATTAGTCATTGTTGGGAAAATCATTCATATTCAAACCACTCAAAAGATAGCTTCATCTGTCCTTTCGCAGGAAGAGAGGGGAAGATGCTGCTTCCCAGTGCAAATGCAAATTTCGTCAAGAGGGAGCTATCACAGCTTGAGGGGCGGGGGTATGTTTCTCCTCATCCTTACTGGTATCTCAAAAGTAACATGAGAGCTGATCTGCCCCTTACCCAGTCCTGTGACTTTGGGACGTGCTGCTCCTGAAGGAAGCCATCAGCTTTGATAATTATCAAGTTGAAGAGGTTGTAAAATGTCCTAGGTCCAGCAACTGTT
>JANPWX010024083.1:0-45283 GCA_024734555.1 Trochalopteron elliotii
AGTGGCTGAGTAGCATGACACATTATCTGTAGTCCACTCAGCCCTCTAGCTCTTGGAAGCTGTGAGTGAAACTTCTCAACAATATGATATTAGGAAGGAAATGGAAAGAATGCATTTTCAAGCAGTCAGTATATAATTATTTAGTGGTTTTCTGTGATGTCATTTGGAGAGAGCATTTGGCTTTTGAAATAGAAATTGGCTATTGTTGGATGAGTGTGACTGTCCCCAACAGGTCATGAGCAGTAATAAGCGTGTCGTGTAGCACGTGCCCTCAGCTTTGGTACATACTATCAAATGAAGGAAGGTCATCTCGCCAAAATATACTTCCCTAATAAATTTAGATCTCTGATACAGCAGAAATCATTCAGCAGTGATCCTGATTTAAATTTTTCTCTGGCTCTGTTTAATACAGTAGCTTTATAAGACTTGTATCCATGTGACAAAAAGCTTCTGTCTAATTTGTATCTTGGTTCACTGTGTTCAACAGCTGTGCAAAGCAATTCCACTTGGCTCCCTTTCGGGGATGCTTTCAGAAAGTATATGGTTTTAGCCAAGAAATGCCTAGCCAGCTTCACATGAAAGTTTGTTGTTGCAGACAGATAAGTCAAATCTGTCAGTGGTGAAGAGCTGATGGTGGTCTTACACCAGATTTGCCTGTTAATAGCTTGGTATTTGTCTACTCTTGCTCAAGATGGTTTGTCGGGGCAAGCATGCTAGGTGCTGTGATGGTGAGCAGCAGAGATGGGATGTTCCCTGGGAAGGTGCAGCACGCAGCTGACTTAGAAACTGATGAGAGATTGTATTTTTTGAGTGAAAGTGAGATTCACGTTGCAGTGGTTGGCATGGATGAAAAGGGTTCAGGACGTGCTGATGAGGAGCATCTGGTGGTAGGAGGGTTCATATGGTTGCGCTAGACACTCCTGGCTCTTGGTGCAGTTTACAGAGTTGAGTATAACATCTGCTTCCACCTGAAGCTTTGTCAGGTTGCATTTCAGATCCATTTGGCTCAGACACAAAATGCAAAATATAAGGCATTTTTACAAGTTTCTTCTTTTAGGGGTTATTAACACCTCCTTTTTTGCATGTATGTTCTCTACTCATTGAGTCCAATTCAGGAAGCTACTTAAAGGTGGACTGAAGCCAAAATATCCAAACTATTGCCTGGGAAACAAGACCACTTGCATTTAGTGGCTAAATTAGAGCAGTGTTTGGGGAGTAGGATTGTTTTAAAACATTTCCCCCTCCCCCAACTGGGTACAATGAAGTCTTGTTCTAAGATTGTTCAGTAATCGTAGAAATATTTTAAGAGCAGATTTGAGTCACTTGGAACTAATCAAGTTGTGGAGTTGTTCAGCTTTGTGTTGCTACAGATCAGTCCATAAAAACTAAAGACTGAGTCCTAGCATGTACATGAGCAACCACAAACATAATGTGCCATGTGTAACTTATTTTCTATTCTTTGTCCATAGGTTATATGTGGCCTTCATCTTGGGAATCACTGAAATCCCAACTGGACAATGTCCTGAACACATGTTTGGTGGTGACCCTGCTTTAAGTAGGAAGGCTAAATGTAGAGAGTAAATGACCTCCCAAGCCCCCTTCCAGTCTTCAGTATCAACAATTCTACAATTCTGTTGCTTTGTTGCTTGTATGTGTATGTTTTTTACATATTGTGCTTTAAAATATGTCCCATAGTTTGAATTTTGAAGTTTGAACTAATTTTTATTGTTCACTCCCTCCAACTCTGTTTAGTCAGTGAATACACACTGAAGGATTGAGTAGCTGGAACTGCATTTTACCAAGTGGAGCATGTGAGATATGTTAGTTGTTTGTCTGGACTTCAGGAGGGCTGAAGGAATGCTTACTACTGTGACACTTGCAGTATTACCCCTTAGGAAAGGAATGCAGAGAAGAGTTAATCGTCTCTCATTGTCAGGCATTTCACGGACTTTATGGTTTTATTCCTGTATGCAGGCTTGTGCAGTGATCCTACTAATCACTCTGATGTTTGTCAATTTTGAAGCCCTCCTCTCACCCCTGCATGTGTTCTGCATCAGTCAGTTCTCTATACTTGTAAACTGCAAATCTAACTCTTTAAACAATGTTAATGAATTGTGGTTACCTTTAACTTCTGTAGGGTTCTAGGGTGGGAAAAATCCTGTATTCCAGGATTCATTTTCTCTCATGTGAGCCGTTACACTTTCCCATCCTCCTGCGTTCACAGTGGAGGTAAGCACAGTAGTGAATTGAAGGGAAAATTTAGCTAGGACTTCATGGTTTGACTGAGGCTTAAGTACGTATCTTGTGACCTCTCCTTTCTGAAATGTGGGAGGGTTTCAAGAAGTGGAGAGGGCCTCTGAGGGCTGGGTTGTAGACTTTTTGTCAAGGCTGCTGGGATAGTGGACTTGAGCATTGTCTGTCCTGGAAGTTTGGAGGAAAACTTTCCCATTGCAATATTCTGTTTTCCAGGCTCACGTGAAAAGGGAGAGCGCAGCTTTCCTGGCAGTGTCATGTCAGACAGCTCTTCCACCTGACCACTTGATAAATCAGCTTATTCTTATCCTCTCTGTAGAAGAGACAAGGAGAAGGAGACAAGGAGAAATGCCTACTCGTTTCACTTGGGAAACAGGTAGAAACCAAACAATAAGAATACAGTAAAGGAATTTGGTGGGAGAGAGCTGCTAGTGTATGCAGGCACACACGCACGCACACACACACACACACACACACACACACACATATAAAAAATAGCTACTCCACTGGTTTGTAGCTGGTTGTTCTACTGTAGCCTGTGTGGCCAAGTGCCCTAAAATATAAATGCCTTATTAGGACAGAAGCAAATGGACCCTTTTAATGTGGCACAAAGCCTCTTAACATTAAAATTGCTCTGATGTTCCCTTTGACCTCCCTATTGTTAGGGTTTTTGGGGAGCATAGTAAGGCATTCATTCCTTTCATGCTCCACAGTGTGAGGGACTGCAGCTGGGGAACATCTTGGAATCTAGCTCATCCAGGGTGGCTTTTGGGGCTGGTGAAACCTCTGTGAGGCATCTGTTTGCTTTTAAGGTTCTTGGCTCTGGAAATTGTGAGAACTGGCCTCAAACAGCATTTATCAGCCCTGTGGTCTACTGCTCTCAATAGAGCTGCGCATGCCCTTTTTCCCCACAATAGACCTAAAAGAGCATTAAGGTTGACACGATATTTCTATGTGTGCTTTAGAAGAAATGTATTTTCTTGTTTTATTATCTTGTTTTATTATTTTTGTTCTCTGTGGCAAAGGTCATCTCCATAGAAAGTGATTAATTTGATGAAAATATTTTTCTTGCCCTGGGCTCCATTTGTTGCCTGGTGCCATGCTGTGCTAGTCATGTGTTAGCTTTGTCTTACTGCACATAGCATTAGGCTTTGTATGAAGAATGTGGCCTTAATCTTCAGTAGGCACTGCTGTACAGGGGAACAGAGCCTCCACGAGATGTGGAGTTCATGCAGATCCAAGTTTTGTTCCATTGCCTCTTAGTTCAATGAGGCTCTAAAGCTAGATTTTACTTCTAAAGAATTCCAGCGCTATCAGGAACAGCCCAGTACTTGGTGTCTGTGTATACAGGAATGCTCTCCAGTGCTCAGGCTTAGATATTTTAACTCTTGAATTGTTTAACTCCTCTTCCTGTGTTTTAAGGTCTGTCTTAATGCTGCCTTTGGAACTGGTGCTGCAGCAGAATGTAGTTGTAGTGTTTTCCTATTGGATTACTGATCTTGTGTCTTGAAATTTCAGGTCTGTAGATAATGGGTATATGTCTGTTTCCCTTTCTTTTTGCAGTGCAGAAGACTGCAGTAATAATGGAAAAGTTATGTTTGAGGAATTTGTATAACATCTGTGGGGATGGCTAGAGCTCCTCTTACTCGATTTCTTTAATTTTTCTTTAACTTTGTGATCTTCATGTGTTGTCCTGATCTTTTTCAGCCTTCTGACGTTTACACTTTTGTAGTGGAGTTTCTCACAGATTGTCATGTAAACAAAGTGATTGTTTATCATTCCTCTTTTTAGGAGAGACAATTGATAGACTTCTAATTTGACCAGTGTAGTGGGAGAGGTGTCAACCTCATTGTCCAATCTATGGTCATTGTCCAAAATCGATATAAGCCGAAGTAGAAAATAAACTTCTCTCTTTTTGCCCTGACGACCTGACTGCGTGCTTGTCGTTCTTTTCGTATCCTATAGCGACATTCATGTGCATAAAACTAGTGTCTGTTTATAATGCAACAAATCAACTTGCTGAAATTCAAGCTCTAAATATGAAATGAGCTCCTGGAGAAGCAGATTTCTTCCTTGTAGTCTTAAAAGTAAAACTGGTCTGGTTCAGTGTGTTGTTGAGTACGAGATGTGACTCTCAGTTCTCTGTTGGGATCATAATTTTATTTTGAATTAATTGTGCTTTAGACATCAGTCCTGTATAGATGTGCCCAGTGTTTCATTTGAGAATGAGCAGCAAGAGTAGCAGTGACAGTGAATGCAAAGTGTAATGTGTCCAAGGATAACTAAACTAACTCTTAAAGTCTCTTCTAAGGTGTTTTTGAGTGCAATGCCAGGCTTCTTGGTGTTAAACTTTCAAAACTTATATGTTTAGGAAAGAATGCCCTGAGCAAATGACACAATTATGGTCAGGTTTTCTTCCAGGGTAGAAGACAAACTTCAGCCTTCGGCTAAGAAACTGGAAGCAGTTAGGGCACAAAGAGGATGAGGCTGCCCATTCATATCTGAAATGGGCAAGCAGCGACAGGCTCATGTCTCTTCTTCCCACTCCTACTTCATCCTGCACTTGGTCTTGTTCCTCTTCCTTGGTTTCCTGCTGAATTCTGTTTCATTTGCTGATTGTGCTGCTGCTACTGTTACCCTGTGCCACTGTTTTGACTGTCATCTCTTATCTTTTCCCTCAGACACATGTTCTTTGCCTTCCCCTTAAAAGATTTGCTTTCTCCCTTGACACTAGCACTTCTTATGGCTCCTCATCTAATTAGTCTTTTTCTGACAGTTTTCTTCTCCAACTCCCAGCCTCCTTGCCGAAGAGTTCTTTCTCCTCTCACTGGTAATCTGAGATGGCTCATCCAGCTGGGCAGTGGCTTTTTCAGGCTTGAGGCTGTCAGAAATGCCAGGCACTGCCATGTGTGGCTAAGAAGTGGAGAGGAAGGGAGTTAAACCTTGGTTTAAGGCCTTGTCTATGCATAGAAATTATTACTTTTCATTGAACTTTTAAAAATTTATTTTTAAAAATAAATTTATTTTTAACTCAAGCTGGTTTGAGTTAAACTGTAGTAGGCTTTGGGATGTCCTATGCCAACCTAAACTTGGATTAATTCAGCCCAGATGTAAAACAGACATTACTGCTGCAGCAAAATCTGTTTGAACAAGAATTACATTTTCCTGGATGCCAATCTGGAAGAACATTTAGCTTTGCTCCAAATTAGAAGACATTTGTAACAGGCTTCTGAGTGGCAATGGGCTACTTACTGGGAACCCTTGGCAGGAGTCTGGCCACTTTCTACCTGAGGCATGTCATGCATCTGCTTTAGCAGAGTTCTTGGGGCCAGAAAATACAGCATGACATCTCTCTTGCCCTGTCACCAGAGAATGACAGAGCTGAGGTCAGTGGGGAGCTTTGTCTGCTGACCGGGCCAGACTGATAGCAGAAGGCAGGAAGTGGGCATATCCCCACTACTGGATCTTTGCCCAAACCAGCTGAGTCCCACTGGGCAGAGCTCTGGGTGGTACTGGCAGCTGAGCCCTTCTGAAGGCTTCGGCTCCTCAGTGCACTGTGGCAGCCCCACATGCCCTACCCAATCTGAAAATGCCAATGAATGAGGGGTTTGTCTCTGCAGCTGTGATGCAGCTGTGTGCCCCCTGCATTCCACCCCATCAGTCTGGTGGCCTTGAGCTGCTGGCTAGGGACAGCATGGGCTGGCTCTCTACTGCTGGCCTGGGAGCTGTCACTGACTGTTTGGAAGCTTTGGAGGATAAAGGCTTTTCATTGCTGCCAGTGTCTGCCAACTCCTATTGCAATTAAAGGGTAATCTTTTGTAAATGGTGCTAAATTAAGGCTTAATCCTTCTCTCATGCCACATAAGAGGATGAATCCCTGGTTTTCTGAAAACAGCTTATTGTTCAGGCCACTATCCAACCGACCCTTACAACAATAGTCCTGGATAGTTTGTATGTGGAGGGGACTCACGCTTTTTGATCAGTTTGCCTGTAGATCCAACACCTCTATGAGGTGTATGGAGAAGTAGAGGACTTATTTACCACTTCTTTATATGGCTCGTACCATGTGAAACTTGGGAGAAGGTTTCCTGTTGCTGAAGTTCTTACCCTGGATGCTGTGGTGATGGGAGATGACTTTGCCTGTGACTGTATGTGCTGGGTCAGTGCTGTTGGTTGCCCACTCACTAGCCACTGGCCATGCGCTGTGTAAGTGTTGCATTGAAGCAAACAGTCCTGGCAGTACGGGTTGGTTTGTTTTAATCAAGGCAGTTGTGTGCATAAAGCTGTGGTTTAAATTATTGTTGTTACATAAGGCTACTGCCACAACATAAATCAACGAGGGAGGAGAGGGTAACTTTTCACTGCTCTTAGAATTGCTGATCTGGATTAATAAGCAACAAATTTCACCTTTGGGGACAGGAGGAGACTGCCTTTTGAGCCTTTAAGACTAGGCTTTTATGCCTCTCCTTAGGGGAACTATTGTGTCTGTAGAGCAGGATGCAGTCAAAATGTTTATTTGCTCATAAATATGGGGACTTGTTTAAAGAAAATACAGTCAAATAAGTTGGAGGGAGGGAGCAGTAATGGGGACACAAGTTTGTGGGCAGCTCATCAGTGAAACATATCCAGAAGCTTGCTTTGATTTCATGTTTTTACACAAGATCCCTGAGGGGAAAAAAAGTAATCTGGAGAATTTCAGTGGGATAATTCTAGCAATAGGCTCTGAAATATACTATTACATAAAATCCTCTTAAAATCCTCATTATGTAAGACTTTTTTTCCATCCTGTTCACTTACGATTCTATATAGCAGCATCTGTAGCACTACTACAAAGATCAGACTTGGTGTGGGCCTTCTTGATCTGTCTGCTGCCCAGGAGTAGATGGCTCCTGAATTGTCTGGTTCTCACCCAAGTGCAAGAGTGAGTGGTTCTGCTGGATGCTGGCAGAGAGGTTCACACATATCCCCTCTTCAGGTGCGTGACCTTGGGCAACTGAACCTTCATAGAGGTGTTTAAATTATTTTTAGAGGCAACAAAACCTGCATTGTGTTTCTACTGAACATGAGATCAGAACTTAAGTCAAGATGTGTTTATTTGTTTTAAGATGCATTTTCAGTTAGCAACCACATGAAGGGCTGCTGGCTGGAGGATGGTGACAGAGATGAATGAATCTGTGACAGACATTCCCCATCTAAGAAAACAAAAGCATAGGCAAAACAGAAGAGCTGGCTGAACAGCTGTTCTGGTGACAAGTGGCCTTTGAATTAATCCTTGGAACAGTTAAAGAGTGATGGTCCCTTACACATGTCCAAAATCCCAAATGAAGTTTTCTGTATGCATTTTTTTTAAAGATGATAATGACATTGATTTCTTTTCAGTGGATCTGGCAGGGAGAACACTGCTCAGGAATGTAAACATTTCTCCTGCTTCCTGCTACTCAGCTCTGCTTTGCTGCAGTGTTCTGCCCTGCTGAAATCAGGGGTTTGATGAACTTAGGAGCATGAAATAAAATTAGATCCATTATTTGGAAGAAAAATGCTTCCTTTTTATTTTTGAGTAATACTTTATTGTCTCTTCATTAGTACTCCCTATAAAGAGAGAGTCCAAACTTAGCCATTACCTCTGTGTATGCAGTTCTGTCTTGTGGTGTTGCAATTTGGGATCTGCTATTCGTGGTCAGGATTTTGTGTTTCTCACGGTGGCTGTATTTATTGCCTACCATACAAATCACGTAGTTCTGCACACCTTTACATGGGGTGTGAAATCATACAGGACCTGTATTAGTAGCACTTCATTTCTGGATTTGGAGTTGGAAGCAAATAACCGTGGAGATTCTTGTCTCCTGAAATCATGAAGAACATGTAATTATTTTTAAATTTGTCTGAAGGGGGGAGAAAATCAGTTCCCTATTTGTACCTACAAAGTCTCAATATGATTAGTTGGAAATTAATTCTTTAATGAAATACAAGATTTATTTATGGTTTGACTTAGCTGTGTAGAACTATTTTAGGAGCTCTGTGATCTGTTTTCAAAGTCTCCAAAATTCACAGTCTTGATTTGCTGCCTTTTAATTCTGAATGTCCAAAGTCTTAGGATAAAATAACAATGTAGATTATTCAAGTTTCTTGTCTTTGACAATCTTGAACAGATTTCCTGTCTAATGGTTTTGGCAGTTTCTCACTATGTGTGAATCCATCATGCTGTTTCAAGTCTTCATTGTTTCTCACTGGGTCCTCTGAAGCACTGTTGGCATTTCAGGTTTTTAGACCTTGGCCTTGGACACACAAGGCAGAGTTTTTTCAAGACATCCTTTGGAACTTGTAATGATCCATATTTTTGTTAATTTTTAACTGTAGTTAACTGCTCTTTGTGTGTAATTAATGTTTGCTGAGCAATTGTCTGAAGAGTTTGGTAATTACATCTTTTCTATGTTGCCTGTGAGTTTTGATGCATCTCTTAACTTTGAAGAATTTTTTAAATGTTTTTCTTTGACAAGGTGCTTTACAGTTCAGACAATAATTTAAAAATCTACACAATTTCTCTTTGTAGTCATCTAATTAGCAAAAAAAGACCACCCTTTGCCACGTCCAGTAATAATCAGGCTCTTGTCCTGTTATTATTCAGTCATTTATTTTAACCAATTCTGCTCTCTTTTCAGTAGCCAGCAATTGTGTTTGATTAATTTGAAATCTGAGGACAGCTTTTTCTTGACCCTTTGCTGTTGCTTGCTTGCTGTTGCATTTCTGGCAAGGACAGAACATTGTGGGCTTTGTTTGGGTGTTTTCTGAAGCCCCATTTTGATTTTTGTTGGGGATTTTTTAAATTTTTATTTTTTATTTTTAACGGTTGTTTCTGTGAAAGTTTTCTGAAGTCAGGAGCAGACTGTGTTCCCGAGCTATCTTTGAGTTTCTCAGATTGCATCCAGTTTAGAGAATTCCCAAGTTTATCTTGGTTTCAGACATTGTGTCTTGCTGAGGTAAGGTCTCCCTTTGCAATTAGCAGCTCTGTCTTGCAAGCAATGAGACTCATTGACTTCCCGTGGTACCATCAGGCCTGAATTTTGGAGACTGTGGGTTTGCTCCTAAGGTAGAAAACAAAACTGAACTTAAATCATGAAAAGTATTTGAATGTTTGGAGAGAAGAGGCACTTGCTTTGCAGCTGATAGTGTCATAGTGATGTAGGGCCTCTCAGATGGCCACAGAGCAGTGACACATCGCAAGATAACCTGCAGTCTCTTTAGAGAGAATGTGCTGAATGTTGCTAGAATGGGCTTGAACAAAGGGGTAGGATCTATAACATGTTCAGCACATGTGTGATGGTGTGCTAGGTGTCTCTGCTGTGCTGTCCGTTTTAGCCAAAACTCTTGCTCTTGCCAGCAAGGACAGTGCCTGTTATTGTTCTGTTTTGACAGGCATTCTGCCTCAAAATGAGCAGTGACTGCTGTAATCCTGACAGGGCCCTGTAAAAATAGCTGCCAGTGTGCTTGTGCTGTCATGTGCTGAGGGGCTTTCTCCCTTACTGTGTAGTGCTGCTGGGACCCCTCCAGGGATGGGGCCCTAAGGGAAGCCTCTGCTTCCTGTTTGCCAGGGTTTAAGTCATGCACCAGGGCTTCACTTCCTCCTGTATTTTGTAGTTCTCTCTTTTCTAATCCTCCCCTTTACTCCAGAAAGCGTCTCAGGGAGTTGAGCAGACAGAAATGCACTTGTCCTCCCTCTTTGAAGTGATGGTAAAACCCTGGCCTTGAATTGTTTCTGACACTGACACTGCTGGCAGACAGACATCTGAGGGCTCTGGGCAGTACCTCACAGCCACACTGACTATCGATTGAGCTGTGTGCTCCAGATTAACTGGTGCACACCAGTGACTTGGCCACGTGGCTGTTGCAGCTGGCAGTTGCTCTCTACCGGGTGTTTGTAGAAATTACATTATGAGAAGAAGGCTGGGTTTTGTCCCTCTCCCTTCTTGCTTTTTAATCCAAACCTTAAAATAGAGGCTCAAATATGTCTAATTTTTTTTTTTTTTTTAAGCAATACACAACCATGATGGGCAATGGTAAATGAACGTGCTATAGTTCAATGTGATGCCTGGATGTAGGCTGCAGGCAGAACACATCAGAGGGAATTGAGAGACTCCTCTGGAGTTTGTTGTAAATACTGTGCTAGCAGGACACAAAAGATTATGATAAAAGTTGTATTTAGGTTAAACTCTCTGGACCTTTGCTTAGGTTCTAGGGGGGAAGTAAATTTGTTATTCAGGTGTTATGAGTTCTTAATGAAAGGGCAATTAGATAACAAGAAAATGTCTGCTTTTGCCACGTAGAACTAGCTGCCAATGGGACATCTGATGAAATGCCTTGTGCAGTTGTGTGCATGCATGTGTGAGAATGATTGAAGACCACTAAAACCAGAAAGCCTGACTACTAGTTTTGGTTTGTATAAAGCTCTTTGCATAATGGTAGATGAACAACAGAGCTCACATGAGCACAGGTAACTTTGACGTGTGCAGGAAGTGTTTCCACACATAGCATTAGTCTCCATTAATAATTTGGTGATTAAAAATCTGCTTAGGTATTTTAAATAATTAGTCTGAGATTTTAAAAATTTATTTTATTTTTCCCCAAAGTGCCTCATGTCCTGGTTCATTCTGGTACCAACAACTAGTAGGTATTTATATGTACTGGGCTGTGTTTATGCAGCCATGTTTGTAACTCCGTATAGAGCAGGGCTTGTTCCTGGAAGCCTCTATTATTATCACACTGGGGGAAGCCACTATGCTGGTAAACAAGCAGGCAGCAGTGTAATAAGCTGTACATTACATATGTTTTGCAGGATGCAATCTACTTCCTTGTTTTATTTCTAGAGTGGGTGTGCCTACACAGCAGGCAAGCATTGTTCTTAATCCTCATGCAATGAAATGCTAATGCTATTAGCTATTGCATTAAAAAAACCAAACAAACAAACAAAAAAAACCAAAAAAAAACCAAAAAAATCCCCACACCACATTTACTTGAGTGCCACTGGAGGATTTCATGCTTACTGCTTACTTTTATCCATACAGATAAAATGTCCTTGGTTAGGGAGCAAAGCCAGTGAAGAGGATGGAAAGTATTTTCTATCACCACTCTGTGTGTGTGTGTGTGTATGTGTGTTTGGTTACCAATAATTAAAGAGTGAGTGGAAGCTGTCTTCTCGTCCCTAACCTCTCAATCTTGCTCCCAGTTAAAGCAATTATCTTCTCCTAATTTCAGGTGCTGGTTTGGGACAGAGGAGGTGAGAGAGAGGTTAAACTTAATTTTTTGGGACTGGCTGCTGAGGCAGAGAGCAGTTCCTTTGGTGCCAACTTAAACTCTTGGTTGACCTTGTAGAGGCCTGCACTTAAACATTGATTGTTTCAGTGGATTGTGCTCATATGTAATAAGTAATTTTCCTTGTGTGGGAACAGGGATGTTATATCTTGTGCTTTATTTTTATGTTCTGTTTATAGAAAAGTAGTTCATAATACTGCAGCAACTTTTCTCAGTTCTGGAGGTAATCATGGTGAGGCATGCTCAGCAGGCTTTTACAGCCGTAGGTGGGCAGCCTGATACTCCAAATTTCTACAGTGTCACTGTTTCCTTACAGTGTATTACTTAACAGGCACCTAAGGGTAAGTGAGCTGTGCTGTAGGGTTGCACTGCAGTGACACTCTGGAAGGTATAATCCTTCTCCAGCTCACACCACAACATTTTATGGAAGGCAGTCTAGAATTACTTTGTGTATTAACTGGGCTTTCTCCAAAGAAAGTGTGAACCATTATTTTAACAAAATGAAAGCCAGATCAAGGACTGGTCTCTTTCCTGAAGTGTGCACAAGTCTTCACTGTTGCATGACCTTTTGGAAGATGCTTGATGTCAGTATAGAGTGGGCCGACATGGTGGGAAGTGACGTAATGTTTTGGAAAGCCTCACAACTTCCCTGAAAGTACCAGATCTCCTTCAAGCTGTTTGTGAATCTATGCCTGGTGCTTAGTTGAGGTTTGGCCCCTGGGGATATTTGAGTGTGGGAGAAAGAGCCTACTCCCAGTCTCGTGGAAATGTGAGAGCTTTTGCGATGATGAGGAACAAATGAGGAGCTGAGGTCTCTACTGGCACTCAAGTGGTGGCTGGTCACAGACTGAGACTGGGCTGGGGCTGTGGATGAGGGAGGTGGTGGTGCTGGGCTGGAGATCGAAGGTTGCCAACCTGCTACTTGCAAGGCCACACACATTCCCAGTGCATATACATGACAGACTGCAGGCAAACTGTTGTCTTCAAATAGAAAAAGATAGATTTTTCTTGCAAGTCGTGTGTAGGGCAGTTAAACTTTTTCTATTTTGGTCTAATGTAAAGGACAGAATGCATATACTGGCTTCGTTAGGTATAAGTTGGTTTTAGTAAGCTTATAAGTTGTCGTTGGTATGTGTAACTCCTCCTAACTTTAAATACAGCCACACACGTTTAGAGGGCTGAGATCTCATTGGATTTTTCTTTCATGATGTTGCAGGATCTTTTAGTGGTAATGTTGCGTTTTAACTCCATCCCCACACATCCAAGCCCCACACAGCCACTGGATAGGTTAAGATGGTACCAAAATTGGCCAGGTAGCTGTCTGACATGGTTTTGAGTATTAGAAAGCAGGCATTCTTTATTGCAGTCGTGGTCACTTGGGCGATCCCTCCTCTAATTGAGTGCCCTGATAAACAGGGATTTTATTATACACACTGACTACATATTCATTAGCTAGCCTTGCTTACTTGATGTGTGTGTGTTACTTTATTTTACATAGCTGTCCCCCTTCTTGAAACTCCTTATATGTTCTTCGGGGTCCTCTTTGCTGGTCTTCAATTTCTGGTGTCCTTTTTAGGTGGCTGTTTTTCAGCCCCTGCTTTTGAGGAACTGCAATATCCTTGTTTTGCGTAGCTTCTGCTTCGTCAGCCGTTATCTATTTCTCCAAGGTTACATTGTTCCCTTTATTTGGTAAGAGTAAAAAAAGTATTGTTCTATTCTAATGTCTTTATCAAAGGTGAAGATGAGAAGGAAGACAATGATGTCAGCAGAGGTACTCCATGATGCATTTGCCCAGTTTCCAGTGATTTATTGATCAGGCGCTTACTGAACAGCAATGGGTATCATTTGATTAGTAACACTAAAGTTTTTTATTCTATGAATTATTACAATAAAGGCTGTGTGAGACACGTACTTAAGATAACCCTGCATTGTCTTTTATGAAATGTGCCATTTCAGCAAGATCTTGTTGAGTTTTAAGTAAAGAGCTAACATTTTAAGAAGGAAAAAGCTGCTTCTAAGTTTCTAGTGTCCATTGCACCCTTTGAATGTTCATAACATACCTTCTCAGGACTAATTATGGGCCTTAGTGAAATTACTCTTGAGGTCAGCTGCTAGAGACCTAGTGTAGTACTTACAGATCACTGCTCCTCGTTTTCAGTTTCTAAAAATTACTTCATTATAGATCATACCTACATCAAGTTTCTGCACAATCATTTGTAATACATGTCCTAATAGGTGCTGAGCGCGAGTGCCTGCAGAGGAGCAACAGTCTTAACAGGACACTGCTGTACAGGGTCCATTTGCAGTCACTTCTTGTTTCATATGCAGGGGAAGATGACCCAATGACCTGCCTAACAGGATCAGCTGACTTTGTGAAATGGCCTGTACAAATAAATAATTCCATCAAATTTAGCAGAAGGGTTTAAAAATCACCAGTTGATGATCAAATTTCCTGCAGTGTGTCTTCTGGGAAGAGTGAGTTTGAGCTGTATTTCTCTGCCGCAGTGGGCAGGTAAGGGCACCCTTTGCACTTTGTAAGTAGAAGTCTCTAGTCTCTGCTGCCTAGCTCCTAAACAGTGCTGATATTCAGCAGCATTAGCTCCTTTTACACATTTCCATCTTTCCTTTGAGGCTTGGTCTGGAGCTGTGTAGATGTTGCTTGCAGCAGTTCATTGATCTGTTATGATGCACAATAGAGAAAGATGCCTAGGATAGCTTGTTTTATGTTTTTCCTTAACCCGTCAGTTAAAGTTATCCTAAAAGGAGTACTTTTTTCTGTTGACTTGTGTGTCATTCCACCTCACCTTTCTCCCCTCACATGCCCCTTTTCTTTATTTGTGAGAAAGCAGAAATGTATGCTTACCAAAACTTCCATTCCTCTCTGGTTTAAACTCAGTAGAATGCAATTGGATCCTTTTTAATTCTCCTTCCCTGTTACAGTTACAGGAATTTTTCTTACAAAAAAAAACCCCAACCAAAACCAAAACCCTGGGCTTTGGGCTGAGTGCCCATTGCAGACAGTGAGAACAGCTGAACTTGCTGGTGGGCTGTGCAGGGGGCTGCTGGCTGTGTGGCTTTCCTGAGAAGGTGACTAATGATGAAGACAGCAGCAGGTTCTGAGGTGGCCATGGGGACACCATCCTGCCCACTGTCTCCAGAGTAGGACACTGGGGATGAGGAAATGCTCCACACTGTAAGAGAATGTACCTTTGATGTCAGTAGTCACAGGTGTTTTAAGTGACAGAGAGCACATTTTGGGAGGGTATGTGTTTAGCATCAATTAATTTATAATTTAATTTTTAATTTAATTTATACTACAAGCTTTGAAACAAAAGCTACATTCACATCTTCAAGAGCAGCGGTGCCCACAGTCTTTCATGGCAGTGATGAATGACAGTGGCTAATGAAATACCTTGTGACTAATGTCCTTGGCTTTTAACTCCAAGCTTTCCAGGACCTCTGCTTGGAAGTCAGAGTGGACAGTAATGAGTCCTGACAGGGCTGGCTTTGCTCCCTTGCACGAAAGGGAAAGAGCATGTGTACCTTGACCACAGTTTGGTGCCTGCAGCTGAAGGAGGGGAGGATGAGGACTGATCTCTGTTAATCAGTAAAAAGCCTCCTGGAAAAAGACTTGTGTCTCTCTTGAGTAGTGGTAGAGAGCAACTGAAGGAAAATGTCTTGTTTGATGTTTAGTCTCATGACTTTTATCCTTATTTTTAAAAAAAGGACATCTTGATTAGTGGCACCTTTTTTACTGGGGACTTGGATTCTGTTTAATTTTTATGGGTAAACCATTCTTTCACTGCAAAAGTCGCAAATGATAGCCTTCTAAAAGGAGCAGTTTCTACAAATTCTTCTTGGTCTTCAGCACAAAAGAAACAGAAACACATCTGCTAGAGTGCTCTCAAACCTCATTCACCTCATTCAGAGGTGAATAGGCACCTCTCTGTGTGTTTCCTCTGGTGACAGATGTACATGGTACTGCTCTTCTGGTGCACGCATGCACACAGGCATCACTCTGCTTTTCAAACTTGATTGAGAAAGGCAAGGGACTAATTTCAGACAAGCCCTCCTTTTTCCCTGTACTTATGTCATCTTTTTTGGTCAATGAGTTTGAAATGAGTCCCTCTTCTTCCTAACGTGTTACTTGGAGGAACGTGTGCGTGTTCTGGTCTGCTTGTGGTGGTGCAGCAGCTGTGTTAATGTGACTGTGATAGCAAGAAGGGCTGAAGCATCTCTTATACATCAGTGTGTGAATGAAGGAAGGGTTAATGCCTCATGCTGCTTCATCTGTTGAGGATGGTTAGCATCTTATAGCAGCGTTTCACTACAGAGAAAAGGCCAGTGTGACATTTACTAAAGACTGCCCCTGCTGCTTGGCATTCCAGCATCATATGTGGCTGGATGTGCAACCTGGAAAATGGGAAGAAATGACGATGTGCACAGGCGAAGAGGCTTCATTTGAGAGGAAATGAGCATGGGGATCGATGACGTCCAGAAGTTGATTTGTATTGTGGAGTTCTGCGCTCTTTTAAGATTTTCTTCTCTCTTTCTTATTTTTTCAGCTCGTGTATAAGGAATTGTCTCTCTCTTACTTCTTTAAACAGAGAACACAAGTTCAGGTTCAGGTGACAAATGAATTCTTAAGCAATTTACTTTATGAAACTCCTTCACTGAAATATTTGTGTTGTTTTCTGTTTGCTTGGGTGTGTTCCTGCATGGCACAGGAACCTCCCTGTCATTTTGACTGAGTATGAGGGGGATGTCGCTTCCTCTGTTTATCTGTGTCATCTCAGGGTGGGTGGGCTGTGACTTTCCTTGTCAGTATATCTGCTTTGATAAATAGAGATTTTTTTTGCATTTTCCTAGTTGCTGTGGTTCAATGTGTGTAAGAAGACAGGTACAGAGTTGTTATAAATGAAAATTAGCCAATTGGATGAAGAGAATAAATTTTATTTTTCCATTTTAAAATCTATCTGGAACAGCCACAAAAACAGCATTCAAATGTTGAATGAAATAAACGACCAACAATAGGGCTACTATCTCGCACTATTCCACGATTTTCTAGTGTTTGGGTCCAAGTTCTTATACTGTATTTTGTGCCTCCTAGCAGCAAAAGTATTGTGTCTTTAGATTCAAACCCAATCTTTTCACTCAGTGATGAATCTTGAACAAGTTTCCCAACACTAGAACATGTTTGAAAGGATTTTCTAAGAATCCTCTTTTAGGATGTTGATTTCTCCAAATTTAGGGTCCACCCTCGAAATTAGTATTGATGAGTTGATGGTCCAAATGTACAAAATTTGATTAACTCAAAAAGCCACATCCTAGTGAGCCACCTTCTTTTTTAGTGTAAATCAAAGTGTTAACTTGTCCATTCACAAAGCGTGTCCTAGTATTTGGAAACCACCCTCTCCATTCCAAAGACCAAGATTAGCTTAACATTTTTAAGGTTACAAAAATATACATTCTATCTACTACATTTATTACATCTTCTATATTTAATTGCACAAATTTACCATCATATCTATCACAGAGTGAAGGTAGTACCCTAGAGACAGTGCAGGGCAGCCTCCAGGGCTTCTAACAGTCCCTGTGCAGCATCTAGATTCTGATCAGCTCTTGACAGGCCTTTAGGGACATCAGCTCTTTACAGAGGTTAGTAGACTCATACTGAGATCATACTCATGAGATCATACTGGGTTTGTTCAGAAGAAACCCTTTCCAGCATTTCTTTGGGGGGTTTTATTTGATAGTGGCATCCCAGTATTTTGTTTTTCTAGCAGTCTAGTTCAGGATCCCAGAAATATGGAAGCATAACCAGCATAATTTTGGATGACTTTTGGGCTAAGTAGAGGTCTGGAGTGACAGATTATAGAGGCAAATAAGGCAGAACTGTTCTGATTTTTCTGAAGGCCTGAGAGTCTTGCTTTTAAGCATGACTGAGATTAATCTGTGCATCTCCCATATCACAGCAGCTGTTCTGAGAGAAGCCTTTGGAATTCTCCAAGCAGTGTGTTTCAGAGATTCTTCACATTTTGTGTGTTCCTTGAACAGCTGCACTGTGATAAAGAACTTCTTTCAAAAGATCATGTTTAAAATTTTAACAATGTTTTTAAGAACTTGATATCTTAGGGGTATGCTAAACTTCACAGAATTGGGAAAACTTTCTTCTCAAAGCTTGGAGTTTTATATGAAAGCATCCTTCAGTATACTGTGTTTCATGCAAAAAACTATCTGCATCTGCATGATTGAGATCTTGTTCCTCTTGCAACATAAACAGATGAATCTGTGTTATCAAACCTAGAGGAAGCTTCAGCTTTTTTGAAGTCTGTCTTTCGGACATCACTACTTTAAACTCAGTCTAAATGTAGTTTGACCCAGGGCTTCATTTGAAGTGGGCTGAGTTTGACCATTTTACATAACATTGCAGTTTTTGGATGAGTCTGTCTCATCCATTTGCTGTCCAGATTCTTTTTTCCATTCATAGTTGTTGTGGAGAGCTTTGTATTCTTGAGATTTAAGACATCATTGTCTGAAATTTAGTAATCGCCTTAATTTAGCAACAATATTTTCTGAGCTATTTAAGAATATGATAGCATGTATTTGCTACATGCCTTGAGTCTGCTGATGTAAGTAGTTCTTTGAACATGGAAGTTGATTTGATAGCATTTAATAGCATTTTCAGTACTAATTTTGGTAAACCTTCATCAGCAAATTATGGTAAATTTTCTGTGTGTTTCAGGGATGTTATAATTGGCCTTTGGGCAACACTGTCTAGTGTATTTGAAAGAAGAGAGAAGGATCTCATGGACTGGCATGGCTGGTAGGGGATGGCAGCTTGACCAAAGAAAACCTGTCAGGGTTTCAGTTGATCTGCAGCTTTGGCAGCAGGTTGTGTGAGCAAGAACCAAAAATTAGCCTTGGAATGATTAGGTGCACTTCTCTAAGATCACTGTGCTTGCGACAAATAACTGCGCGTCCCCAGCTGGGAAGTGTTTCATGTTTGCCTGGTCCAGAGGTAAATGGCTATACAAAATTTGGGGTTGTGTATTGCACAATTTGAGCTTGTGTGTTGGGGGGTAGATACTCACTTATGTTGGTTTCAGATGGTGTTAAACCCAAGGAGGACTTTTGATGTGTGTCTTGTGCTGCTTTCTGAAGAGATAGTTGTGAATAAATTGTACCTTTGTCCAGAAAAGTGCTTTCCACTGCACTGACAAGCACAGCTGAGCAAATAGCATTTTTTTCATGAACTGTTTTGATTTTGCTTTTGCCCATCTTGGGAATCTGGAAAATAAGAACTTTGTTAATTCCTTAACATTAGTGTCTCATAATTCCTAGTGGCAGCTGTTGAGCAAAACATGATGTTTTGGAGCCTTCATGTCAGGAACTTTTATTTTGTGAAGAGATGCTCTGAAGTCTGTCATTCCAATATAACTGCGGACAATTTTCTTCCCCAGTCTATGGAAATAAAGGTTGTGGAAGAGAAGGAAGAGTAGGGTAACTTCTCTTTCTGTGTTTTAGATAATGTTGCAGCAAAAGCAGATGGGCAGATTCTGGGCTTCAGGATGTATGAAGGTGTAGAGGTTTCATGCATAGCAGTAAAAAGTCCATTTTCCCTTTACTAGATGGATTTAAGACAGGTCTGGGCTGTAGCTGTGGCAGGTTGTTGCATTGCCCTGTAATTTTGCACAATTTTGTTAAAAGTTACATTTCCTGTTCTACACAGGAATTATGAAAATGGCTTGTAACAGTGATGTCTGAGGTTGTTTGTAAGTACATACAAGAGAGATAACAAAGCTTGGTTGGAAGGGAAGTGCTTTTCAAGTGTTGTCTTATAAATGCATGCAGCTTGAATTGTTCCAGGCCTGTTCTGATGACCATGGCTCTGAGATTTCTCTTGTTCTGTGTGTCAGAGGCTGTTTACTCACAGTGCTGTACTCTAGACAGTAATACTCAAGCTAACATCAGGGTTTCTGCCGACACTTCGCAAGCATGATGGCTGAGAGCAAATAACAGCCTTACTGTGCAGAAATAACAAGCCCATGGGGAACAGCAGCATCCTTAGGTAGGAGTGACCATGAGCTTGTTTCTGCAGTTAAGAAACAAGCAGTTTCTAAGTGTGTGAGCAGTTCCCATTTGGTTCGGTCAGCTGTTCCAGCTGGGCCAAGCCATAATAAAAGACAGTTTCTGAAAAGGGAGTCTGACTACTGTAGTAAATGGAAAAACCTCTCACACATAAAAGTAGTGATAACTTACTGAACTTCACCTTGCCATCACCAGAGAATAGAGAGTTCTGATTGATGTCTCAAAACATAGTGAATGATTGACAGTTGACCGTGGAATTAACAGCATACCTTCAAGCCTCTGAACAAAAATAGGCATTCTTATATGGAAATGTGAGAAACTGGTAAACTGATGAAAAACTGTCATGTAAGAGTAAGATTTTATATATATAATTCATTGTTGTAGGATTTTACTAAGGCCAAAAAATGCATAAACCTCTGAAAAATAAAGAAGTATTTTACATGGGTAACTGAATGCTAGTAGCTCTTCCAGATTTACATTAGGCATTTCCCTTCAAGGCTTAAGGCAATCCCCAGCTTGAGGAGATTATGTGATTTCTTGCACCTTTCTCTGAAGCATCTGGCATTAGCCTCTGTAGAAGACAGGATATTGGATTAAAAAAAAAGTCTTGTCCTCTGTGGCAGTTTCTGTGTTTAAATACTCCCTGTCAATTGTGACGTGGGCAAAATGATGAATTTTCTTTGCAGATGTTAAAGAAACCCAAGGCCAGCATCTGCCTTGGAACTTTCATGAGCAAATTAGTCATTATTCTTAAGAATCCCTCTCTTAGCAGCATTACTGAGCTCCTTGATGGAATCATGCCTGGACTCTGAGGTCTGGCTGATCAGCTGTGGCTTTAAGTGTACTGAGCTTCCATTTGCTGTTTTGGCATCCTGCAGCTGAGCAAATGGTGCTGCTTCACTGGGCAAAGAGATGCCCATTGTCCCTTTCTCTGTGCCAGAGATCTGTCATACATGCTGGTCTAAAAAAGGTGGATCTTAATTTATTACGGGAGAAAAAATAGTGTATTTGAGGACCTGGTGTGCTTTTTGTTATCCCTTTAACATTTATGGACATCTTGGGTATTAGGCTTTTAAGCTGCTTTGTTGAAATTCATTTGACAAGGACTTGCACAGATGGTGCTTTTTGTCTGAAATATGGTGCTTTTTAATTTCCCTTAGGTTATCTTCATGAATCTGGCTAGAATTTCTGCTGTGGATATTTGTCTTCTGTATCTCTGACTTGCTTGTCTGAAGTAAAATTTAGTCTGATAGGAGCAATATCTGTGTGCCTTTAATCATAGGCAGAGCTACCATACATGATCAGTTGTTTCAGCCCTGGTTTAGTCAGTAGTTTCTGTGCTGTTAATGCACCTGTTGTAATATACAGAAGTAGTAAAACACTGAAATCTGTTTCTCTTCAAAGCAGATTTTTTTTCCTTCTCTGACAGTATTTTTATGAAAAGCTGGCAAAAGATGATCAGTTGAAAATGCGTGACTAGATAAGGAGTTTCATGAGATGCTTCTCTGTCCTTGACTTGGCCTGATATTAATGTTGACTAGGAAAATCTGACATGTTTTTGCATCCCAAAAAGATACTCTGGCATCTGAAAACTCCAGATATGCCTTGGGTTGGATTGTGGTGCAAGCGTGTGCAACACTTAGAAGATTGCATTTTTAATCTCTTTGAATATGGCTGATATCCCAGGCCGTGTGTTACAAATACAACTACTGGAAGTGGCCAGCTCTGGTCCCCAACATGTGCCAGTGACAGCTGCAGGCTGTTCTGTGCCACAGCAGCTGGGGTGTCTGTGTGGGCTGGGGGCACATGTGGAGAACACTCCCACAGGGACCATCACCTGGAAGGATTTCTAGCAAAATGAAGACCCGCAAAAAGAAATGTGAGGAGGCAAAATAATGTCAGTGTCATGATTAGACAGAGGCAGGCTGTGCCAAGTAGGTTGGATTTCTGATCTTCCTCTGAGTGCCTTTACTGGCACACTGCTGGGGATTGATGTCTCAAACTGGCAGGGCGGTTGTCCGCTAACCTAC
The DNA here is from genome assembly GCA_024734555.1 of Trochalopteron elliotii. Taxonomy (NCBI): domain Eukaryota; kingdom Metazoa; phylum Chordata; class Aves; order Passeriformes; family Leiothrichidae; genus Trochalopteron; species Trochalopteron elliotii. The sequence goes on from JANPWX010024083.1 coordinate 21,681, forward strand.
TTCAGCCAGTGTGACCCCAACTGGCTTAGCCTGGATCCGGAGCAGCCCTGCTGATGTCGCCAAGCCCTGGGGAGGGGGCTGTAATCTCTCAGCCAGGAGCAGCTGCTGGGAGCTTCCAGCCTGGGAAGGGGAACAGGGGGCTGATGCCAAATGTGTTCTCAGTGATTCTGGTTTTGCAGAAGTGAATCTGACCCCTCTACAGAGAATATGCGTGTGCAGCAGTGCCTGGTCATCTTGCAGTCATCTGGTTCAAAGCCAGTCATTTTAACAGCAGACTCGAGTCACTGCATTGTTGTTCCCTCCCTCAAGGGTTAATACGAGGTTCTACTTAAGCATTCTGCATCACAAAGCCCTATTTGGGTGCTGTGGTTTACTTTTGCCCACATATTAGCATTTGTAAGTCTGACCCCAGAATTGCAGAGTATAGGAAAAGTTACGTTCCTTTGCCTTGAAGAAATATATGAGGGTAAGTGTTTGCAACTATTTAAAATTGAAGTTACTTATGCAGAATTATAGGTTTACCGATAAAAGATGTATTTTCTGACTGTCCTAGGCTTTTGGACAGGCCCATACCAACCACAAGAAGGTAGCAGCAGATGGAGAGAGCAGAGAGGAAACCTTGATTCAAGAATCAGCTACCAAAGAAGAATACTACATGAAGAAGGTTATGGAGTTGCAGACAGAATTGAAGCAGATAAGAAATGTCCTTGCCAACACACAGTCTGAAAATGAACGCCTTAATTCTGTTGCACAGGAACTGAAGGAGGTGAGTGAAGATGCACAGGGTGCACTGCAGCTTGGACTTGTTACATTTTCTGATACTATGTAACTAAAAAAAGGTAAGATTCTTAAGCTGAAAGGTGATTTGACAGACAGGTGGCTGGATGTTTGGCCATGCTGGTCCTGTGGGTACTGCGCACCAGTTCCCTCAGTTCCAGAATTACTGCCTTAAAAAGCAGAGGAGCCTGCTTAGGCCAAGCACAGAGACTGTTGGATGTGCTTTTTCTGCTTCATTCCCAATGCAGATTTTCTTGCTGCAAAATATTTGTGGCATAATTTCCCTTTTTATCCCTTCTTCCTCCCTAATTCCTGAAGATCCGGTATTATAACAAAACACTGAAATGCACAAAGAGAGGGATAGTAAAGTTTATAGTCTTGTGTTTTCTCTCATGAAGTGATGGCTTTTACATTTATGTAGATTGCTTAACATAATAGCTTTGACCTTGTATTGTTTTACTATTAAAACCAGATATTTTTAAGGGGATATCATTGCTGAGGAGTTACTTAAAGGGTTTAATTACTTACAAAATCTGTAGCTCAGCAGAAGTCTTTGTGGCACTGGTGCAGAAATGATTGAGGGCTCAAACCATTGCTTAAATTCAGACTGGTAAAACTACAGAGACTATAAGCCACAGATGGATGGATAAAACAGTCAGCAGTTATTACTCCTGAGTCTTCTTGAACCTTCCTTTGAAGCACTGCAGACTAGTCTTGTCTAGTTTTAAGCTAATCAGCTGGCCTTCCCTGCCAGGAAGGAAGGCTATCCAAGAGCCCACATCTGAATCTCAACTTCTTCCATGTGGCCTCAGCTGCAAGTGTCTCATGTAATTTTTTAGGACATAGTAACAAATATGTGGATAATATTTGGTGGTAAAATTGATGAGAAAATGTGGGTTACTTCTCTGGAAATGTGGGTATTCACTGGTGCCTCTTGTTGGGATATGAGGAGATTTGTGGTACAAACAGTCACAAGTAATCAAACAGGCCAGTCAACTTCTCCTTTAACTTTGTGGAACAGAGTTGTCCTTAGACAGGGAAGCAGTTCCTAGAAACAAAGACATGGTTCTTGTCTGTGTTTCCCAACCTATAAGACTAGCTTAATGGAAAAGCTGCCCACTCCAGAGATAGCACGGTGTCCGTGAAGGATTCTGGTCACTTCCCAAAGTGCACCGGGCGGCAGATTTCCAGTCTGCTTGCAGTGTCACTGCAACTAGAGGTGATTTTTCTTTCCAGATACTGCCACATTCCAGTCACCTTTTAAGGAGACATAAAAATGTGAATTCATGTCATCCCTCAGCTTTCCCTGTGGCCCTGGGTTTGTGCAAAGATAGAGAGACAGCACTTACTCAGGCATGGAACATGGGATATAGCGACTTGTAATTTGCATTGCTGTACTGTAGTGTCTGATTGCAGCAATTTTGATTCCTTGGTGTGCTGTGAAGCTGTGCTCACTTTGCGGCTAAAAACAAGCAGGCAATTTTATACAGTCTAATCTTTACCTGATGTGTGAGGGAATTGTAATTTCAATTTATTAGGCTTAACAGTTGCAGGTGATTCAGTATTTGTGTTCAGAACATGCCAGATTCAAGTCTTGGCACGTGCTGCAGCTGCAGACATTTCCCTTATCTCAGTGTGCTGTGTGTGCCTCTTGGTACCCGTGTGGTCACTCAGTGGACCCCTGCTGCTGAGACTGTATTTAGTCATCGCTTGGCATGTTTGTGTCTGGCCGGGAGTGGAGAGCTCGGGGGGAATCTGAGTTTGTAGGCCTGAGGCTGAAGCTTCTTGACGGGGCTGCAGGACGGGTGAGATCAGGCAGCAGGTCCCATGTGCCAGCTGAAGTGACAGGCTGCCTCTGTCAGCAGCCAGCAGTGGTTTTGAATTAGAACAGTGGAAAACCACCCCATCGCATCATGGGCACAGCTACAAAAATACCATTTTTCTAGGCAACTGTATTCCCTGCTTGCCAATATCTGAAGTTAATTCTATGAATGTTTTAGATCATACTTTTCACTTTGTATGAATTAAGTGGTTGAAGATAGGGTTTGAAGGAAAATAATAGTGGAAAACATACAAAAGCTAATACAGTGAGCCAGTCCTCTAGCTGTATGTATGTCCCAGCTCCATTTATTCAAGTGTCTGTATATATCCATGAAAGATCCCAAGATCCTACTACACCAATACATTGGTTTTTACTACTTATCTATTTCAAAAAAGTGGTAACTTTTTCTTTGAAGTCTTTCATTAAGTCCTGCATAAGTCTTGGGGCTGAGGGGAGTATTTTATGTAAACCAGTTTCTGGTTTTTTGTACCTGAGATCTTAGATTTCATGAGTTTTAACTCTGTGTCTCTCTCCAAAAGGATTATTTGTATCATATTTTCAACTTATTGCCCTGGTTATAATGAAAATGTATGTTGAAAAGCAGCAGCAAATGCATGTCCAAATAAGAACATCTAGAGTCATCTGAATCTGTCTTTCTCTTGTGAAAAGGCCCTTCTTGTTAAAATGGAAACAGATTTGGGCACTGACTTCTGGTCTGGAAAGCTTTTGCTGGTTGCTACAGCTAGTGAAACAACACAGGTGTGAAAGATGCTTTCCCTGCTTGTTTCTTGACTTTTTTCTGAGTCAACGATGAGAATTTGTAAGAAAAGCAAGAATACCAAATCCAATTATTGTGTAAATGACTTGGTTTTCTGTAACTTCAGGGGTGAAGGGAAGAGTTTCTGTTTCAATATTATTCAATTAATTAGTGCACATAAAAATATATATAAAAGATATAAAATTTTGGAATTTAATTGTAGTTGACCCAGTTGCCGTCATTTGGGGGTTTGTTTGTTTTTCCAGGTCAACCAGAATGTGGAGATCCAAAGGGCCCGCCTGCGAGATGATATTAAGGAATATAAATTCCGAGAAGCACGTTTGCTGCAGGACTATACTGAACTTGAAGAGGAAAACATCTGTCTCCAGAAACAAGTGTCTGTCCTGAAGCAAAGTCAGGCAAGTTTTTCAACCAGTGAGCATTGCCTTGGTAGCACCAGTTAATTCCTCTGTTACAGTATGGTTCTGTCTCATTTGAACTACTTATTTCCTACCTTTGTACTACTTTTGAGACTATAAGCTCTACATTTTAGCACCAAGACTTGTCCTTTCTGACTCTATTTATACACAGTCATAATACTTCATTGCTTCTACTTTGACTTCCAAGTCCTTCCATTGCCTTCTTTTTCTCTGATGGAAGAAAAGTCTCTATTGCTCTGCTTTGTTACTTGGTTTAGTCTTTTTGCTACAGTAGTTTTTCAGTGTCACTCTACAATGCTCCCCATCCATGCATCTTCCATTCTTCCCCTTCTACAGTATCTGGAAATGGAGATGTTTCTGAAACATATGTTTTAATTGCTGCTTAATCCTTACCTTCTCTCTCCATTTTTGTGGTCCTCTTCTATTTTAGCTGCTTTCATTAAACCTGGAATGCTGTTATAGTTGCTCTACACTATCACATCTGTATGACTGGTGGTCTGAAAGGTCACATTTAATTGTGCAGCTCCAGTTATTTCCAGAGTTTTAGAAAATTGCATTCTTGGAACTTCTTAAGAACTTCCCTGCGTTATCATTTGTAGAGCTAATTAGATTAGATGTAGTCTTTGGCATGGTTCACTTATGTTCATCTATCAATGTGGGACTTGCTATTTTTATTCTTCAGATAGCTGTCAGTCCCATTGCATAAATAAAGCTCAATTGGGAAAGTGGAGGACATAGACAATAAAGATGCTGCAAGGAAACAGGTTGGGAGAGCTGGAGGTGTCCAGCCTGAAGAAGAGAAGGCTCAAGAGAGACCTTCCAGTACTTAAAGGGACTCCAAGAAAGCTGGAGAAGGACCTTGGACAAGGGAGAATGGCTTTCCACTGCCAGAGGGCAGAGATAGATGGCAGAGATAGATTAAGTAGAAATTTTTGGCTGTGAGGGTGGTAAGGCCCTGGCGCAGGTTGCCCAGAGCAGCTGCAGCTGCCCCATCCCTGGAAATGTTCAAGGCCAGGTTTGACAGGGCTTGGATCAACCTGGTCTAGAGGAAGGTGTTCCTACCCATGGCAGGGGGAGGAATGAGATGAACTTTAAGGTCCCTCTCTGCCCAAACTATTCTCTGATTCTACAATTCCATGATAATATTCTTAAAATCAAAGTTCTTTAGAAAACTAAACGTTAATACCATCTGTTGTAGTCAGCACATAGTAAAATCTCTTTAGGATTTGCTGCAGAACTCCTTCAGTGTTCTGAACAAAAGCTGTCCTGCCAAGCTAGAAAAGTGGGATATCGACTGTATTTTATTTATATCCAAGTGAAACTCTGTGTTAGTGTTTATTACTTTGGGCCTCACTGCCCAAAATGTGGTTCCAGGTTGGATCTGTTCTTATCTGCATATATTTGGTCTAATTATGCAGTTTTGGGTGCCCTGACATCCTGTAGTAGAGACAAAAGGGCTGTTGGGCTCTAGATGCAGGCTGGAAGAGAGAGGGAGCTGGTAAAATCAAACCTATGTAGTTGGTTACTTTTGGGTTTTACCTTTTATTCTCATTCATCATATTCAGAGCAGCAGGTGAAAGTTCCCAGCTCCATGTTCACATTTTAGAATAACAATACTGGAGAATGCTGTTATTCTGGCCTGAGCCAAATTTAACCTCAGATGCTATCTCGGTACTTGCTAGTAGTTATTGACTGTTGTATTTTTATTCTGGAAACTTTGAAAATAGACTCCTATCTGAAATATTTTATCTCAGTGGAAGTATACAGAACCAAGAGCTTGTTCTTTTCATGGCAGTGGATTATTTAATTTTCTACCTTGTCCTAATCCTACTTGATGAACTTCTAATTATTCTAGTTTTTAATTATTCTAGTTACTGATGTAACTGGAAGCAACTGTCAAGTTTTCCCAGGCAACACTGAATTAACAAGCTTGATTCCTGGTTTGTAAGTTGGATGTGGTTCAGCACTCCCAGGTTGCTCTATGTTGACGTCGAAAATACATTCAGCAATTGACAAAAAATAAATAATGTGATGTAAAATATGGCATAAGTTCCTTTCTTTTAGAGTAAGGAAAAATATTCTTTGTTTGCTTCCTCCCTGCTTTCCCCAAGTAATTAAAAATTTTACATCAATCGTTGGTGTACATAATTTCAGTGCAAGTGAGATTTAAAAAAGTGCAGTATTAGAGGTAATAGATAGCATGCCATCAAACTAATCAATGTGTTTCCGTCTCTCAAGTGTAGAGTCTGAATTGTAGCCCTTTCAAGATGTGCTGAAATGATGATGAGAGAAATGCTAAAGCATTTTATTTTGAATGTATAAAAACAGAGCTTGATCACAATGTTAACCCAGTGGTGTATTTGAATGGCAGTGAAGCAGAGTATCAAAGTGTACCTTTGTCATGCCTGGTTTTAGAAATGTGAAGCTTAACTTTGTAGGAAAGCTGGCCGGATAATTTGTCAATCAAACAAAAGTCTCACGCAGTGCTAGGAAAGACTGTTTTGGGATATTTCTGTGTTGGAACCCAGAAGTTACATAAGCCAAGTTTACAGTCATAGTGCTAAAACTAGACTCCAGAAATGAAAAAAGTAATCTGTTACTAGAATATTCTAAGTGATATCAAGCATTCACAAGCAAAATTACTTGGTGCCTTGCAGGCAGACATTTTCATTAGAGGTTTTTTCCCCCATTTGTATATCTCCAGGTGGAGTTTGAAGGCTTGAAACATGAAATCAAAAGGCTGGAAGAGGAAACAGAGTTTCTCAATAGCCAGCTGGAAGATGCCATCCGACTGAAGGAGATCTCTGAGCGCCAGCTTGAGGAGGCCTTGGAGACACTGAAGACAGAGAGGGAGCAGAAGAACAACCTTCGTAAGGAGCTGTCTCACTACATGAACATCAATGATTCTATGTACAACAGCCACTTAAACATCTCTTTGGATGGGCTGAAGTTCAGCGATGAAGCCACAGAGCCCAATAATGATGAAATCATGAATGGATTTGAACAAAACTGCCTCAGCAAACTCAGCAACGGCAAGAACAGCACTTCAACACCTAAGAAAAATGAAAGCTTCCCTCCAGCCCCAAGTCTCGTTTCAGATCTTCTGAGTGAATTAAACATTTCTGAAATCCAGAAGCTGAAACAGCAGCTTGTGCAGGTAAATGGGTTTCCTAAACAGTTGTGCACTTCCAAATAGCTCCTAATGTTTGTTTGGGATGTCATTTCAGTCTTTTTGGTACCTCATGTGGTACTGTTTATACTGTATTTTTAAAGGCTTCAGTTGATTTAGAATGTGATGATGTTAAGTGTTTGTCAGTGAAAAACCACAGCTTTTTTCTTTTCCTTTCTTTTATTTTAGTGCAATGGAATTGGCAGTCATGTCCTTTCCTTGGTGGAAAGTTCTGATGCATCTCCTGTGCAATACTTGCTGTGCAATGAATGCATCATTATATCACTAGCAAGAACAACAGTGGTCTGTTTCAAAATTGAAAGTTACTCCAATCACCTTCGTCAAAAGTAGTTTTGTACTTATATTTTCTGTAATTAGTTCAAAGAGCATGAAGTCTTAATCAGCACCAAGCATTTCTGTGCTGTATTTGTGCAATTAGGAGGTTGTAGAGTTTAGAACAAGGTGCACATTTCTGTTTCCCACTAATACTTTGTCAAGTGTGTTTTAAATTTTCTTCTATAAGAAAAAGCCCTTGTGCCAAAAACTCACGGAATTTTTTAAAACGAGAAATTTAAGAGGGAAACTTGAAAAAGTTTGGGTATTTCTGAGTCTTTTGTGAAGTCCCAGGCTTTCACCATAGAGTAGCTGTGTGTTGTCTAGAATTTACTTGATAATTTAGAAGATAGCAATAAACTTTAGCTTGTCGTTATCTGAAAGGAAGTTTACACAATGAGACCATCAGCTAGGAAATAAGTGTTAAAAATGTGCATTTTGAAGAAGAGTTATGAAAGAATTGGCAATTAACACTGTTCTTGAGATAATTTTAGAATACATTGTTGAACCTTTCCCATAATGTGCAAGTGATTGGATTTCTGTAACCGTATGGACTGTTGGCTAAGCTTCTGTCTCTTAGAGTTAAAACCATTTAGGTGATACAGTTCCCTTAACATGGATGTCTGTGTTCCTGCATTTCAGATGGAAAGAGAAAAGGTTAACTTGTTAACAACACTGCAGGAATCTCAGAAGCAGCTGGAAAATACACGGGGGGCCCTCTCGGAGCAGCATGAGAAAATTGGCAGACTCACCGAAAATCTGAACGCCATGAAGAAGCTCCAGGCCAGTAAGGAGCGTCAGTCTGCCCTTGACAATGAGAAGGACCGAGACAGCCATGAAGACGGAGACTATTATGAAGTTGACATCAATGGGCCAGAGATCCTGGAGTGCAAGTACAAAGTGGCTGTGGCAGAAATTACTGACCTGAAAGAAGAGCTCAAAAATTTGAAGGCAAAATACAAAGAATGTGAGTCTAAGTATGAGGAAGAGAAGAGTAGATATGAGACTGAGAGCCAAGCTCTCACTGAAAAGATCACCTCACTGGAAAAGTCCAGTTGGCATGATAGAGAACAGATGGCCAGGCTGGAGAAGGAGCTGAAGAAAGTCAGTGATGTTGCTGGAGAAACACAGGGCAGCCTCAGTGTGGCCCAAGATGAACTAGTCACTTTCAGTGAAGAGTTGGCCAATTTATACCACCATGTGTGCATGTGCAACAATGAAACTCCAAACAGAGTGATGCTGGACTACTACAAGGAAGGTAAAGGTGGACGCAGTAGTCCAGAGGCCAAGGGAAGAAGGTCTCCCATTCTGCTTTCTAAAGGGCTGTTAACTATTGAGCTGGGAAAGGCAGAGAATGGAAGTGGTGACAGCAGCCCATCCCCAGTGTCATCTCTGCCATCCCCTGTGTCAGATCCTCGGAAGGAACCAATGAACATTTACAACTTGATTGCCATAATTCGGGATCAGATCAAACACCTGCAGGCTGCTGTGGACAGAACAACTGAGCTGTCCAGGCAGCGTGTTGCTACTCAAGAGCTTGGGCCCGTGGTAGACAAAGACAAGGAAGCTCTCATGGAAGAAATCCTGAAGCTGAAGTCCTTGCTGAGTACCAAGAGGGAACAGATAGCAACTCTAAGAACTGTGCTGAAAGCCAACAAACAGGTAACCAGGTCTTAGAGGTTCGAAGGTTACAATGTCAGGGGATTAGGTCATAAGCACAAGAGAATTTATCTTTGAGGTCATTCTGCTATTCCCTCAGCTTTGTGGGGCTTTTGTTGCTGGTATTTGGCTAGTCTGAGGCTGAAGCTGGCTGTTCCATTAGAGGCACCCAGCTGTCCCACTTAAAGATGAGCACGGGGGCTGTAACTGACTTCAGCTTCTCACATACTCCTGAGACTTTATTAAGGTTCAGATAGCTTCAGTCTACTGTCTCTCTGAATTAGATCAGGTTATATTTAATGTAGGACACCTAAAATGAAGAGGTAATCTTATTTTCTACTTGAAAGAATTCTGTAGTTATCCTTAAAAGAGTTCTGAAATTTAAGTATTGTTCTCTCTCAAACTGCAAAATAAAAGAGAACCTTCCAAGATGAGAATGTAATATAAGAATGTGGTCAAAATAACAGAGGCGAAAGGTAAAATTAGTCTTTGGGGATTGGACATTCAACAACATTAGCAGTACAGTAGGTGAAAATAACTGCCATTGAAACACCACATGCTTCGTCTTCTTCTCTATGGTTAAATTGAAATTGTCTTTAAAAAAAGTATACTGTTGTTTAAGAATGAAATAAACACATTAAGTTTGCTTTTGAACATTTTAATAAAGGTGTCCCAAATGTAAGATAAGTAAAATGTTACAATGGTTAGAGAACTGTGCTAGTGATTGACAAATGCATTTAAGTATTGAGATACTAAGTAGATTGTTTTGTTCCTTTGTGTTGCTAGTAGCTCGGTTTCACTACATCTGTATTCTATAACTTCCTTGATGCTGCTGCATGGTTAATGGGAGTAGGAGACAGCTGTTCTCAGTGTTCAGAAATGAAATTTTGTTTTATCTGTACAAGATAAGTTGACCACAAGTTTAACATTCCAGTACAAAGTAAATGTTTATTATGTGAATAGTGATTAAAAATCTTTTAGCCAGCCATTTGATTAAGAGTTTCATTAAATGTTATGTTCTGTTCTCTGTGGTAACCAACAGACTGCAGAAGTAGCCCTTGCCAACTTAAAAAGCAAGTATGAGAATGAGAAAGCGATGGTTACGGAGACTATGATGAAGCTGCGAAATGAGCTGAAGGCTTTGAAAGAAGATGCTGCCACCTTCTCTTCCCTGAGAGCCATGTTTGCTACAAGGTAAAGACTATAGTGAGCTCCGCAAAATTTACTTCCTTGCTTGTGTGGGGAAGAGTTGAACATCCTTCCCATCCACCCTGCAGAGAGTGGAGCAGTAGGTGCTTTTTCCCAAGTTCATTGCTTGCAATGTGTGTGTCTGTGATCACTCCTATTGATGAGGAACATGCAGGAATAAAGTGTGCTGCTACAAGACATAAGGCTGTTGTGGCAGTATTGATTCATGTTGGCTGGGAGATTACCTATTATTCCTGGTTCTTGAATCCATTAGCTCTGAGAAGGAGTGACATTTAACAATACAAATTGAGCATTTATTGTACACTGAAGATGGGACTCTGCTTTACCTTGATGATCCAGAAAAAGGTAAAGCTGTTGCAAACATCTTGGTATTCTTAGGTTGTCCATCCTGCAGTTGGCATCTGTCATTTCATTGACCTGTGTCAGCTGATTTGATTGCTTTGTCTTTGGAATTTGCTTCTGCTTCTTAGTTGTGCTTTGTGGTGTTAACAGACATAAAACCCTGCTGACACACAGAATCACTGAATCATCAAGTTTGGAAGAAATCTTTGAGGTCACCAAGTCCAGCTGTCAACCCAGCACTGCCGCTTAACTTCTAACCCACATCATCCAGCACTGGATTCAGGTGCTTTCTGAACACCTCCAGGGACCTGGGCAACCTATTCCAATGCCTGGCCACCTGAAGAGTGAAAACATTCATTTAATATCTGCTCTGAATCTCCTCTGTCTCAGCTGAAGAGACATGTCCTGTGATCCTCTCACTGCAGGCACAGCAGAAGAAACTGGCCCCACCTCACTGCCGTCTTTCAGGCAGTTGTAGAGAGTGATGAGATCCCCCTGAGCCTCCTCTTGTCAAGTCTAAATAAAACCAGCTCCCTCGGCTGTTCCTCATTAATGCTCAGAAGAGCCAGACACAGAAGATGTGACTTTGAGCATTTCCAGAAAGGGATTCCCAGATGGGAATAACAGCATTTACTTCCTATTCCTGGTGCTAGATACAGAGATGGTGAATGGTACCTAGAGACAAAAACAGTGTGCGCTGCCAGCATCCATGTGAAAGCAAGATGTCCAGACAGGACAAAGACATTTCAGTATCCAGTAGGCATGCCACAAAACCCCATAAATTACGTTGTGCACACACTCACATTTATAGCACTGAGGTGCCCAGACTCTCTGTCTGAGAACTAAAATGTAATGCTGCATCTGTTGAGATTCAACCTTGGTGTAGGTGCCTCTTCTAGGTAGGCCCTGGACCTGGGTTGTAACAGTCTTCTTCCAGGGATTTGTTGACGTGTCTATGTCCACACCACCTTTCTCTGTTCCCAGTGCTCTGCTTGAACACTGCTGCTAAGGAGAGTGAACCACAGGATGCATTCCTGTGAAATAATGGTGCAGGAAGCTCCTCACAGTACACTGAGCCGGCTCTTGTTTGGCAGTGTGTCTGCCCTTTGGTTTTAATCAAAGTGGAAAGCGAGTTACTTTAAGATATGGGGAGATTACTGTAGCAGCAATTACTTGTCTCCATGGTGTTTTAGATTGACAAGTCCTGGTTTTGTTTGACAATTCACAGAAAGTGTCAGTGCTTGTATGCTGTAAAAAGCAAAGCATATACAGAGCTTGGGTGGTGTGGGGTGGAGAGAGCTGAAGAGCTTAAAATTAGATGCTGGGGTAAGGAAAAGGTGGGGAGAAGGCGTTAAAAATCTGTCTTTAGTATTAATTTCTAATATAAAGATCAAATTAGAAACAGCAGGTGACTGATCTCTTACAGCTGAATGCAGTCAATGCTGACTTACATGTCATTTTAACTGTGTCTCTACTAATACATTTCCCAGTTTTTAATAAAGCTGAGAAATTGTGATTTTGATCCTGCATATTTGAATTTCCTTAGTGGGTTGAATTTAATCTCTCAAGATAGAAGTAGTTGATGCTTCTCTCTGAAGCCTTCTTCAGTCACTGCTGTCACCTGTCTTGTTTCTGTGGAAGTTGTCATGTGGTCCTCATTGATGGCAGGGAAGAGGGGAAAAATATGGATATGCCCAGGTGCATTTGGTTACATCACTTTTTCTTTCTTTTTTTTTTGTTTCTGGAACAGAGCTTGAGTCACTAGTGAATTTACTTATATATCGTACTAAAACTATTACATGCTGTCCCTTACATAAATTGGTCTGTAGAACTAAGGCTAAACCAGTGTTTGTGGGAAACAATGGTATGCAGCTTTGGAAAACGTCAAGTTAGGTTTTTAAATAATTTGGCTTCAGAGAGTTTTAGAAGATTCAGGTTTTATTTCTCATCATTATATTTAACACTCAGGATGTTTATTTTCTCTGTGTAGATATTTGTATCTGACTGGTGTTTTAAAAAAAATTAGTTTTTTAAAAATTTTTAGATTTTAAAAAATCTAGTTGATGTTTCCTTAAGCTTTTTTTTTTGTTGTTAATTACCAGTAGTAAGAAAATGGGCAGCATCAAAACCTTGTATTCCACTATCTACTTAAAGCTGTAAATGTGTGAAAGTACAACATGCTTATACTAATTTCATATTCTTCCTAAAAGTGTGAAAGATAAATTATTTTCTTTTAAAGGTGGTTTTAAAATAAATACATCTTCTGTTCAGATTTTATTGAATATATAGCTGGGAAGTAGCCTAGCACATGACAAATGGAATTGTAAAAGGGAAGGAACCTTTATAGTTCTGTCAAACAAAGCAGTAAAAATACACGGAGTACAAAGATATGCCACCATAGCTGCTGCTGCTGGCTATAAAGCAGGTCCAGAGCCTGTGTCGTCCTGGATGGTTAGGGAGGCAACATTGCTGGGGTTTGGTTTGGGGTTTTTTGAGAAAATTAAACTAAGAGTCAGTGACCAGCATGAAGGAAGAAAGTGGGGCTGGTCCCAGTCCACCTTGGCGTGCAGCATCTACAGCCACTGCTAGGAAACTTCTTGCCCCTTTGTTCCAGTAAAGGATTGCTGTGCTTTGTAAAGTGTGATGTTCCTTGACCTGGGACAGCCATGCTTGCACCAGGATAAGGTTTGAGTTTGAGGTTATATGATTCCTTTTGGATTAAAGAATCAGGAAAGCAGGTTCAGGATGCAGGATGGTGTGTAGGCAAAGTAGTTAACACTCCTGCCTCTCCCCAGTCATCTCTTCTATAGGAGTAAACAGTCGCTCAGGTACAGTTAAAACCTGCAGGTGCATATATGCTACTGACAACACTTCCCTTTTGTGGGAAGGAAAGACTCCCTGAGTAGAGTTCTGTGAAAAACAAAAAACCAAACAACCAGTGTAGGTATTTAAAATAGTGAGTACCTTGTAATTTCTAAGGACAGTCAGTTGATGTTGTAAACTTTTGTGCTAACAGGAAGCTCTATGAGATAATGACTTGCTACTTTTGGAGTCAAACTCCTGGCTTTAGTTACAGCTTGGCTCACATGGGAAAGACTTCATTGCTTTCTAGACTATGCCAAGGCACCTGTGTCAGCAGTCAGCCATTGGCTTTGCACTGGCTGTGCATGGTCAAGAGGCAGGAGTGATACCGGAACATAAGTAAGATGGTGTGGGAAGTCCCTGCTCTGCTTTACTGCAATGGTTTTGTTTTCTCTTCCTTATCTCTTTTTGTTCCAAATGGGGTGGGAATGAAGAGATATGCCCTCTTTGCTTTGGCTGGCCTGGATTAACACTTCCCTGTTGCACGTCAAATCAAGGCAGCAGCAATCTTGATGCTGTTTCACGGAGCTGAAAGTTTTGGGGCCACATTAACTTTATGTTCTGTACAAAAACACGGATATCTTTTGATTCACAAGAAAGAAGCTGGAAAAGGGTGGGGGAAACCTCCACATATTTTTATGTTGCCCAAATCTTTTGGGAGAGTAATACTGCGCATGAAAAAAAGGGAACAGGGACAGGTCACTCCAGTGTCAGATCATATTTTGCTGAAGCAATCACATTCCATTCCTCAAGAAATTAGTAATGCTATTCTAGACATCCCCTAGTTTGCAGTAATGGAGCTTGGAAGGAATCAGGTTTGAGGTGTACACAGAAAAGAAAGCAGAAAAGTCACTTCTGATATAACCAGACCTTGCTTTTCACCTCAGATGTCATGAGTGTGTTTGAAAGCTGGGGTGATACCCCACAGCCTCTGTCACCTCCCAGAAATCTTTAGTCTGTGTCTTGCTTCCACCCCAGGGGAAGAAATCGTGTCTCTGACACTCTGGAGCAGCAGGGCACAGGGTCAGTAGTAAGCTGGGAGCAGTTGAGTTTTGTGACCACTCCCTCCTGGAGCTGGTGACACCTTCCCTCAGAGAGGCAGACTCTTATGCTTTCAAGATTGCTTTAGTCTTTTCTGACTTCCCAGGGCTGTTTCAATTTCAGTTCATCTCTAGAGCTGAAATGGGTTAATGGGACAAGATCTGGTCCTGAGTCTGGCTTCCACTCCCTGGAGTGCAGCAGTTAGTATAGGTCCATCTAACCACACTGAGAAGGGCAGGTGCTGGTGTTGCAACAAGTTTAAGCTTTCTGGGTTTGTTTTTTTTAAAGAAAGACTCTTTACATATTGGTTTTTCCTGGACTGCAGTGTGGGAGAGGCTGTGAGGAACTCCAGAGCAGGATGCCCAGAGATGTGAGGGGACAGATTCCTGTGCGTGTGAGGGCCCCAAACACACCCAGACTTCCTGGTCTGTAAAGCTGCAGCGCAGTCATAATTCATGCAGTTTTATATTTATGAGTTACTGTTTAATCTCTCTATGTATTCAAAAATAAAAATCTGCTTTCTTCTTTTCCCTATTCCCAAGCAAATGTAATTAGGAGTATAGGCCTAATCCTGCTGTTTGAAGTCAGAGAGAGTAGAATTTGAGGCTTGATAATATAAGCACAGCTGATGAATCTGCATATCAGTGCAGCTTCGTTTTGTGGTGGGCTTTTTCCCACTCTGCTTTATGTTAACTACTGATAAATGTCCCTTAAAGTCAAGGGCTTTTCTGTTTCAAAATTTAAAGGAACTTCTCTGCTGATATTTTTGCTTTTGTGAAGAAGTAGTATTTTGCAGTTGGTAATTTCAGCTGGTACCTATGAATATTTACTTCTATATCCATATGCATAAATGTTGTCTCTATGCAGTAAATATGCACCTACATATCGACTTTAATTTTTAAAGTTGTTCATGGTGCAAGTTAAGCAGCTTCCAGGCTCAGTGACAATGACTGTAGATGGAACAACTTGAGGCATTCATACAGCTTTACCACAGCCTTCCCACTAACTTAGTTCCTTTAATTGTTTTAAATTTGATTTCAATGGTGAGAACAATTAAATAAAGGTCACTTGCTATTGAGAAGACAGGCACTATTTATACCATAATTGAAGTAGGTTAAAGTAGAATTCTGAAAGATGGTTGTTTTTAATAGTGCTGTTCAGTCACCACTGGAGATTTGCTACTTGGACTTTGTGTAAAGTAACAAACGGCACAGTTCAGGTGCCCATTTCACAACGCTGCTGTTGCTGCCCTCAGACCCTTTCCAACCCGAAGCTTAGAACCACTGTGATCCTCTGTAGGCAGAAGCAAAAGTAGTATGACTGCATGGGGTGTCTACTTGCCATGGGAGGACATCTCACTGACATTCAGACATGAGTACAGTTACATCAGGTTCCACACTTCGCTCTTCAAGGAGGCTGTTAATTATACACCATCTTAAAAGGCACAGACATGAAGTGCTGAGTATGGGTTTTTAAGAACCCCAATGAGAAGTAGTTGTGGTTTTTCTACAAATTTAAGAGTGTGTGTGTAAGCAGCTGCAAGCTATCACTGCTGTGTAGGCTGGACACAAGGGCTTATTGGAAGGTGCTTATAACAGAACCAGGATTGGTAAAGACTGATGTATTTCATTGCAGATGCGATGAGTATGTCACACAGCTGGATGAAATGCAGCGGCAACTTGCAGCAGCCGAAGATGAGAAGAAGACTCTGAACTCCTTGCTTCGGATGGCTATCCAACAGAAACTGGCCTTGACCCAGCGCCTGGAACATTTGGAACTGGACCACGAGCAGTCCAAAAGGGTGCGCACAAAGTCTGCCTCCAAAGCCAAGGGCAGTAACCCCAGTGTAAGTCACATTCGGTCCTGTGGAGACAGGTCTGAAGGATCTGTCTTGAACAACCAGGTGTTTTGTAGTGAGAAATACAAAATCTATTGTGACTAGGACATATGTCTAGAAAAACCATATTCTGCATCTTATTTTATGCTGTAACTGTCAGCATAAATCCCCACTATGTAACATCACAGTGAGTTGACTTGTACTAGTATGTTGTTGAACCAGGTAATACAGACTGTATTACGGTGGTCTTAACTGTAACTAATGCATAAGTATGGGGATGCTATTAACAAGTTAATAGTGGAAAGCAATTAGCTTTTTCCACCATTAACATGTCTGGGGTTTGCTGTTTATGGAAAGTGTTAAGAGTACACCTGATAGAGTATATATCTGGTGTTACTTACTGTAGTTTGTATAGCACAAATGTGATCCTTTCTCCAGGGTTGCAGCATACTTCAATAAGTGCTTTCATAGGCAGAAACAAACAGAAAACCTTCCTTGTTACTGTGGCTTAAATGGTGAAAAGCAAAGGTTAAAATTAGAGCTATGTCTTGGGAATGCAAAGCGTTTGGAAACTGGAGTCAAACTTAATTTGCCTGTTGCAACAGATGTTAAATACTTGCTGTTGTATCACCACTAACCAAAGTCCTAAAGCTTTTTATAGGCTATAAAAGCTAGAAGAAAACTTGGTACATTATCTACCCTCTGCATCCCTCTCTTCAGAGGGATAATCAGAAGAAGCTTGCACGTTTATATTAAAAATATGCAATGTTAACTAAATCTGATACAAAATTTAAAATGTTAAGAATTGGGATTCTACCTGATAGACAGTTTCTCTTTAACAAGTTATGTCCTGAAAGGATCTGTGTGGTCTTATGTTGCTCCTTGCAAGCGTAAGACTTTGGAAAGAACGTGTCTGAGATATCCTGTACAGGAAAGAACCTGTAGCCACACAATAGGTATGTGTAGAATTAATGTGACTATGGTCTAGCATTGTTGGACACAAACAGTTTTTCTCACCTCTCAGTATTAACCTAAATAGGCAGCATTTCAGAGCTCTTAGGATTGTTTTAAGTACACAGAAGATACTGCATTCCATATGCAAGCCATGTGTTTCACAGGGCTCTACGTTAGAGGCACAGGAAATTGATCCAGATCATCCTGCTAATAATGATTTATGAAGTAGCTTAGTGCACATACTAATCTTTAAAAATAAATAAACCTTTGTCTGATATTGAACTTTTAAGGGGCCTTTTTACCCACTTAATTACAATAAGTTTGATAGTATGAAAGTGTACTTTATAATTGGTGCCTACGTTAAGAGGATTGAAAAGAATGAAAATGTTGCTTCTAAAATTGTGGAAAATTTGTGGAGCACTGAAAGGCATAGTTCTTTGTTTAACCTGGAGTTTGAAGTGCCTAGCCTCAGACTTTATTTTAATGTTAAAGCCCTGTTTGTTTTGTACTCTTTCAAATACTTTTATATGCCTGTAGTGTTACTAAAAGAAATGCAAGCCTGTGCTGGTGCGTGCTTGATAGTGTGGTTCCCAAAGCCATTCTAACCCTGTGCTGTGGTTGTGCTCCCCTGCCCGTCCCTGTTGGTGCACACAGCTTGCTCCATGTGCACGCAGGAGATACCTCAGTGCTAACAGAACATGATAAGAGCATGGCTGGTTGTCCTGCTGAGGGGAAACCATGGGAGATTTTGGCTTCCCAGATATTTTTAGGCATGTTATGGGGAAGTCTTCTAAATTAATTTAGTGAGATTTGAAACAAATGGAACTTTGCTACAAAGCTGGGAAACCATGGAAATGCTGCAGCCCAGAGCCAGAATTGCATTTATTGATCTTGAGAGGAATTAAAAAACCTCAAGTGATTCAATTCTAATACATTTCTAAAAC
Source organism: Trochalopteron elliotii (assembly GCA_024734555.1). Taxonomy (NCBI): domain Eukaryota; kingdom Metazoa; phylum Chordata; class Aves; order Passeriformes; family Leiothrichidae; genus Trochalopteron; species Trochalopteron elliotii. The sequence goes on from JANPWX010024083.1 coordinate 39,827, forward strand.
ATGACTGCTTGGGGTTGAAACAAATTTCAGTTCTGGTTTTAGAAACTAGGCCCTGTGTGTCTGTTATTACTTCTTTTAGAAAATACTGAATTCTTCTGAATTTGAGCTTTAATATTGCTAAATAGCAGGCTTGATATTTTAGAAGAGACATCTTTTATAATTTTCAATCCTGCTTTTCTCTTTGCTGCACAGTCTTCCAAAAGGCCTTTATCCTTCTCATTCCTACATGAAGTACAATTTAAAAATACGGGGTGAAAGCAGGCCTTTGAGCGCTAACTTTCTCTGCTCTAATAGACTCAGTAACAATTCTGCTTCCACCTTAGTAGGGAGCTTTAACACAGTTTTCACTGCTTCCGTGTCTCTAGTGACAGTACTTCTGCGAAATACTGATGGCAAAAAGGTAAGCTGGAGAAAGTAATTGAATGCATTGTTAGGTTTCTTTCCAAATTAGTTGGATTTTTCTGTAACAATTTTGGTGTTACCAGACAGTGACTATTGCTTTCAGGCTTGGCTCATTCTTTCAGTTCCGAGTATGAGCAATTTTGCTATTAGCCCAATAGCCTTAGTGATCATTTCCATCTTCAGTTATTTCTGCAAATATTTAAAAAAACCCGAAGAGCCAGCCTGACTGCTGTTTGAGTCTATCACTAGTATGGTTTATCCTGTCAGAAAAAGAACTGAGAAATGGTGTAAAGTGACTAGATCCTGCTGTTTGTATTTTTAGATAATATTTAAGACTGAGTCTTTTAATTCTTGATTAACAATTTCTTGAGATGTTCATTTGCTGTAAGTCTTTCATATCAATCTCAATGGGTTGGGGTAAAGCATGGGAAATTCCTTAAGCCATCACCTACCTCTGTAAGCAGGCTTTTCTGAATGATTCTCTGCATAGGCCTGCATGATATACTGACCTGCATGTTTCTGGAGAACCTAAAGCTTCACTGAAAACATTTCTTGCACACTCACTGCTTTTAACTTATGCTTGAAGGGCAAAGCTTTATTCAGTACTTGTAAGAATCCTTCTTTCTGCAAAGCTATTGCTTCCAGGCTGAGCCCATGAAGTCTTGTTCACCCAGTGGGAAGGCATCTGTGAGTTGGAGTGGCTGCCGTTCCCCCAAGTCAGCTAACAGACCCTCAGCCAACTAACCTGCCTGTGCAGCACATGAATGGGGTTAAGTTTTCAGTTGATTTAGAAATAAACACTGATTTTTTTTTTCCTAATGCTATTTTATTTTTCCATTTTTCAGCTGTAGAGTAGTCCCCGGAGAAGGCCTTTCCAACAGTGCAACAGCATTTCCTAGCCCTCCTCACTGTGGTTCAAAGTGGTGGCCCATTGCACACAGAATGGAAACCACTGACCTGATCCTAACTTTTGAAAACACCTTTTCCCATATACTACCTGAAACCTTCCCTTACTGCCTGAAGCTATAAAACAAACAAGCTTTACCTATAAATGCTGCTGCAGTAAGAAACCTTACAAGTGCTGAAGAAACCTACTTCAAATGTAATGCTCACCATATTAGTCTATGCTCTCCTAGAAATGTTGGATGAGGGAATTTACTTCGTTGCAGATGGTCATTTTTTACCTGATTGTTAAACCTGTGCACTTTTGATATTTTTCTTTAGCTTCTTTAATTCCTTACGTAGAAGAGTTTATATAAATGCAGTGGTTTGTGCTCATAGTCTCTCTCCAGTTTGAAACTTGTGACTTACGAATTATATATCAGCATGTGGCAGAGATTTGGGGGGGGGGGGGTCTAGATTGTGATTAGAAAAGAGTTTCAACAAAAAGCAGGAGCTCTGCTAAACTATCTGCTGTGCTTCAGCATCTTTTTTTTTTAATTAAAATGTTATGCTTTATATGTTTAAATTGCTGATTTTTTTAACTGCCATGTTCATTAAGAAATCCAGGGTATTCAAATTCTGGGGTTTTTTTCGTATTGTATTATTATTCTTAGGAATAGTTCAATGTAACAAGAAGAAAACTTGACTTTGCTCTGGTTACAACAGTAATAGGCACTTGAAAAATATTAAATAAGTAGTATTACATATAAATTCCAGAATTCCTGGGTTTTAGGAAGTTGAAGTATTATCGATTAACAGAATTTTATACAACTATACCAGTTAAATTCCAAATTGGAATTGTTTTGTTACTTTTTCATTTTATTGTGCCAAATTATGGTACATTTAGAAAGAAAAATTCTAAAGTGGTCAGTGATAGGGTGTTATCTGTCAGCGCCTTTCTGTCACTCATTATTGCCAGTAGTGCCTTTGATCATTTGAAGGGAGACTCTTAGAGTAGCGTAGAGTAAGTCCTGTCACTTAGGAGGAATGGAATGGCTGGTTTGGAATTTGTTAAAGATGTGGAGCAATAAGTGCAAAGTGAACTCCCATTTCGCACATTTTTAATGGTAGGCTTACTATAGAGTTTATATATTCAAGGAATTGTAAAAAATTCTGTTAGTCAATGATATTTCATCATGCAAATTCTTGCAAATTCAGGGGTATATAGAGGGGGAAAAAATCAAAACCACAAACCTGAACAAACCCGACTACACTTTGGGAACCAAGTGGACTCATGTTGAACAGATGAGCAGTGTATGACCACAGTTATGGTATCATTGCGGGAAGGCGTCGGGAATGTTGCTGTCTGTGGGTGGTGGAGGGGCAGGAGCCACAGCGCTGTGTGCAGATGTGAACCGCAGCACATCGGGATCTCCTTTGCATGTTGTATCTAATTGTGATTTCAGCAAACAGAAACAGAGAAGCTCATCAACAAGCCATGCCAGGTTCTCAATGGCTTGGTGAGGCTCATGTGGATGATTAAATTGGTACTTGCTGGAGGGGAGCCTTCCCACTTCTCAAAAAAAAGTACAAATTGAACTAATATTGACAGTGCAGAAAAGATTTCTGTTTGCTGGAAAAAGCATTATTATTTCTAGATGTGGAGACTTTTATTTCCATATTCTGTTACACTATTGATTAATAAGAAATATTGTTGCATTTAAAACTACTACATTTGTATGTGGGTATTTATTTGAAATGATGTCAAAGTACTGTATTATGTTCTATGTGCATTACCTTTTAGTGGTGGGTTGGTCTCCATTTAACGTCCTGTGCTTGTATTCTTGCCAAGTAACCTTTACACAGATCTGAAAAACAAAAAAGGTAAACTTCTTAAAAGGATAACTGTGTGTTAATTGGATAACCTTAGGAGGTGGGGTGGAAGTCAAAACACTGCTTCCAGATAAATAAAACAGTTTTTAATCTAGGAAAGCAATATGCCTGCGTAAAGGTAGTCACATTGGCAGGAGCAATAAAAGACAAAAGGAATTGCGTGTTCTGCCTGTTGGTTTTATGGTTTAAGAAGGTGCTGGTTTAAATCATCTGTTGAAGGGATTTTCAGCCAGGGCCCAAATAAATACTGATTTTTATCTGAAAGAAACCAAGTACATCACCTGAAGTTTTCTGCAGAACTAGAAAATTAATTATTTGAGCTCACGTTCATCTCCTATTCCATGTCGTCTTCATGGATTAGTTTTGACCTGGATCAGACTGGTTTAAAGTGTGTCACTGAATAGCCTTGCAAACACTTGTACTACTGGTACAGGGAAAGTAAGGGTAGGACTAAGGCTGTGGTGACAAGTCATCCTGAAATTACATCTTAATTTCTCGTATACTCTCCAAAATACTCACATACTCTTAGGGCTCCATCCAGTCTAGCCCTGAACACTTCCCTGGAAGTATTCCCTGGCCTGGCAGTGTTCCCTGAGCACCCTGGTCTAGTGGGAGATGTACCTGCTCATGGCAGGGGGGTGGAACAAGATAGTCTTTGAAGTCCCTTCCAGCCTGTCAGAGATTCTATGAAAATACATTAAGTTGATGTTTGTCCAGTAGAATTAGCAAACAAACTCACAAAAAACCCATGAAGGAGAATGCCAGAACTCTCAGGGCAAGGCTGAGGTTTGCCCCATCAATACAAAGATGTTCCTGGATCAATGACTTCATATTGTCTCCTAGAAACATTATATATGGTTTTATACTCTAGTTTAACAACTCTTGTGTCCCCAGGTAGGATTCTCAGAACCATTCTGCTGATTGTTTCTCTTACCTGGTAGGAGTCAGCTGCATGACACCAGCACATCAACATAATTTATAGCTGGAGTGCAAGATGCTGGTTTTCCCTTGGGTATTGAAAACACTTGCTCAGGGGTATGCAATGAATAGCAGAGCATGTGTGCTGGGATACTTGCCCTGCTTGTAGAGATCTGCATTTTCTATAACAGGAGCTTTACCTGCAGGATGATCTACAGAAGAAACATGTAAATCCATCTGCATGCTCATGAGAGCCGACCTGTGAAACAGTAAAATAGGGTCATCCAAGAATGCTTTAGCAAGAAAGAAAATGAGAAAACAGTCGAAGGAGAGTATTTACATTAAAGGCTTGTCTAGTGAATGGCTATTGATTAAAACATTAATTTCTTTGACTCTTTTCTGTGTAGAAGAATCCCCTCCCTAAGCCCTGGAGGAAATGTTGCCTCTGCAGAGATGGAGGGTGGGTTCAGCATTCCAGCTGCAGATGTGGCTGGAGTTAAGTCTCTGGGAGAAGAATCTGCCAGCAAATGTCACACACTCCTGCTTGCTATGGAGTTAGTAATTCAGCAGTCGTCCTTTGTTTCTTGCCAGTGAGGCTTCAAAACAAAGTGCTCACATCCAGAAAGAGGAACAGGGCAGATTTCTGGATGTACTGAGATGCCTAATGATCAGAGACCTGGAAGTTCCCAGGTACCTGGTTTTGTAGGATGAAGGCAATCAAAATTAAGACAGAGGTGCTTTTTTTGAGATCCCACTAGATAAAATGGTAAAATTCAGCTAGACAAATATTTACAGTAGTTAAGAGTTTCAAAAATATATTCACATTCTTGTGATTTTTAAAGACTGATGTACTGTTCCTGACCTACAGGATGAGGAAAAGGTATTTTTGCATCTTCAAGAACTTTGAAGAAACAATTAAAAACTATAAAGATCACCTCTGGGAGCTCATAATCAAGCAAAGCAGCTAGTTAATGATTATTCTGAGTATATTCTTATTTTTGAAGGTTATTTTGAATGCTTATCTATGAAAGCTTCAATCAAACATTCATTAGTCATTGTTGGGAAAATCATTCATATTCAAACCACTCAAAAGATAGCTTCATCTGTCCTTTCGCAGGAAGAGAGGGGAAGATGCTGCTTCCCAGTGCAAATGCAAATTTCGTCAAGAGGGAGCTATCACAGCTTGAGGGGCGGGGGTATGTTTCTCCTCATCCTTACTGGTATCTCAAAAGTAACATGAGAGCTGATCTGCCCCTTACCCAGTCCTGTGACTTTGGGACGTGCTGCTCCTGAAGGAAGCCATCAGCTTTGATAATTATCAAGTTGAAGAGGTTGTAAAATGTCCTAGGTCCAGCAACTGTT
>JANPWX010024089.1:0-18746 GCA_024734555.1 Trochalopteron elliotii
TGGGATGGGATGGGATGGGATGGGATGGGATGGGATGGGATGGGATGGGATGGGATGGGATTAAAGCACCAGGGCAAGGTGGATTCCCAGATTTGGGATGGAAAGATCAGGTTGGGGTGGGATAAAAGCACCAAGGCAAGGTGGATTCCTAATTTTGGGATGGAATAGAACCCACAGGGCAAGATGGATTCCCACATTTGGGGTGGAAACATCAAGTTGGGATGAGATAAAACTGTCAGGACAAGGAGGATTCCCAAATCTGGGATCAAATAAAACTGGCAGGACAAGATGGATTCCCAGGTTTGGGATGGAAAGTTCAGGCTGGGACTGAATAAATCAGCTGGACAAGGTGGATTCCCAGGTTTGGGATGAATGTTGGGCCGTAGGAGGTTCATTCTCAAGAGTCTTCCAGGAATAAAGGACCTCGTGGGCAAGAATTTCTGCCAAGGTCCACAAATGCAGATAATAATGGAAATCTTAAAAAAAAATCCCTCTTAGACAGAGGGAACATAAATTATGATGGGATTTATGGATCAAAGGAGGAAAACAAATTATTGTGGGATGTGTGAATCGAGCTGGGCTGAGATCCCACAACTCGTTGCACTTGTGTCTTTGGCTCACACTTCCAGAGGGGGAGCGACTCCACTTTTCCAGCCTGTATCCAAGGAAAAATGGGATTTATTTGGTCCCTTAAAGTCACACATCCAGAGGAGGAAAGACACTGCTTTTACAGCCTGATCCCAAAGAAAAATGTGATTTTTTTTTTTTTTAGTCCTTAAAACTCATGCATCCAGAGGGGAAGGGCCACCAGTTTTCCAGTCTGATTCTAAAGGAAAGCAGGGATTTTTGGGCTGCTCACAGACATTTGGGACATGGCATAGCCAAGGGGCGAAGTCAAGGCCCAGAAGATTCTGGGCTGTGATTCCTGGGAGCAGGGAGGAGATTCTCGAGAGCAGGGGCCACACTTCCCGGGAGCAGGACGGAGATTCCCAGGAACAGAGCTGAGATTCCCGGGAGCTCTGGGCCTCCACGGAGCAAAGCTGAGATTCCCGGGACCAGGCCTGAGCTTCCCGGGGATCAAGGCCGGGATCTGCTGAGCAAAGAAAGGAAGGAAGGGGGAAAAGAACCGCGGAAATGTCGGGATGCAGCTTTTCCTGGGAAACGAGAGGTTTGGAGCCGGGAATGGTGGAGTCAGGAATGCTCAAAAAAACCTGCAAAAACCAGAGCAAAAAGGAGAGAAACCCCCCCGAAAATAAATCAACTTAAAGGCAAAAAAAGGACGGAGAAAAGCGGGGGGAAAAGCCAATTTTCCTTTTGCAGCGGCTCCCTTGGAGCCCCAGCGTCGGCGGCGCGGGGGCGGGAAGTATTCCTGCCATTCCTTGGAGCGCCGGGATGCCACACACATGGTGTTTGTTCACGGCGAGCAAACAGATTGTAAACTGGCTGATAATTTCGGTGCTGACAATGTCATTTACAGCTGTCAGCCCTTTGTGCGCCGTGTTTGCTTTATTCAAATATGAACCCGCTGCCCCTCCCTCCCCGCTCTTCCTTCTGCATTAAAATCCCATCAATTCCCTGCCAGCCCGCCTTATCTAAAATTCATTGGAGGCCAATCACTTGCATGAATGCTTTGGGGTTGCCATGGAGGCGAGAAGTCTAGTGGCGACTTCGGGGGATTAGGAAGTTTCACTTGGAAAATCCTTGGAGTGCTGGAGAGGGGAAAATTAAAAAAAAAAAAAAAAAAAAAAAAAAAAAAAAAAAAAAACACAAAAAAAACCACAAAAAACCCGCGCAAAAATCAGTGATTTCCGAGCTGATTTCAAGCCTCACTTAGCCACGGATTCCCGGGAAAATCCCGGCGTCTCTCGCTGCTTCCCAGCCCGCTTCCCTAATAAATTCAAGGCCGGCTCCCGGTAGATTGATTTGGATCCAGCTGCTTCCCAGGGCGCTTCCCGCAGGTCGGGAAGCATCTCCCATTGTTAATGGAGGTCATGGCACGGCTGTTAAATAATTCACAGCGGCCTCTCCCCACCCCGCCCGCCCAGGCCAGCTGCAGATGTTGCCACCTGTATCCCAAACCTTTGGACATTCTGGGAATATCCCAGTGATTTGTTGCTCCAGCCAGGGTGAAGCACAAAGGATCCAGTGGGATGAATTTGGGGGGATTTGGATTTAGCTTGGAGCTTCCCGGTGTTGATGCAGTTGGATTTTTTGGTCTGCTTTTCTGGAATAACTTGGGAGACAGAGCCCCAAATCCCAAATTGCAGCGAAATCTTGGATTTATGGGTTGGAACAGAGAGGGAAAGGAGCTGTTTATCCTGGGAAAAGTGGGGATAAGTCCGCTCCAGAGTGACCCACAGGTGACAATTAAAGTCACCTTTTCCCATCCTGTATCATCCTCCTTTTTCCCCCCCACCCAGGGATTAAATCCCTGGAGTCAAACCTCAAAGGGAAAAAGCCCCAGACTGGTTTGGTGAGTCTAGATTGTCCCCCCCTCCAAAAAAACTGGGCCTTTATTTACCTTGGGAGTCCTGAAATTCCCAAATGCTCTTGGAGTACTTGGAGCTCCACTGCCTGGAGCTTCCAGCACTGCAAGAGGGGCTGGAGCCGGGATGACATTCCCAGGAGAAGGGCTGAACTTCCCAGGAGCAAGGCTGAGATTCCTGGGAGCAGAGGTGACACAAACCCAGAGCCATCCCAGCCATCCTGGCATTCCCATGGTGAATGGATTCATGGAATCAGGGACCGTGATGGAGGTGGGAATGACAAGGACTGTCCTGGGCATTTTCTATGATCCCATCCCCTTCTCCCATGGGATGAGATTCATCCCCTCAACCTGGTGGTGGGTCCAGCCAGATTTTTGGGAAGACATTCCCTCTTCTCGTGGCTTCCTCCACAAAGTACATCTTAGTTTGGACTAATATTGAAGGGAGTATGGAAATGCCATATGCATGAATCCTGGAGCTCCGTCTCCTCCTGGAAACCTCTCCATTATCCCACTTGTCCACAAAGACGAACATGCAATACACACCAACCAAAACTCATCCAAACATTCCGTCTAGATCCAGGAAGGGATGGAAGGACTAGAGGTGCATTTATGATTCCTGATCCTATTTCAGGCCGTGGATGTACTCTGGATAATGTCAAAGATCCTGAATGGGATTTCTCCTGGATCCAGAAGCCAGCCCAGTGCTGATGTGGCTCCAAAGCTCATCCAGTTTTTCCCCACCTCATCCAGGGGCAGTTCCTGCTATCTCAGATTGCTCCAAGCCCTACCCAAGCTCTCTTTGGGATGGAAAATCCACTCCTCTAGTGGGATCAAGGCAGCCCAGCCTTCCTGGGAACGACCCTGAAGCTCCTTTTTCCCTTTAATATTCCATATTTAACTGCCATCATTCCCTGTTTTAGCCCCGTTTCCACAGCTCCTCCACCTCGGGAAGCTTTGGGGAATGACAGAGGTTGTTCCCTCGCAACCCTGGTGCATTCCAGGATTTGGAAATCCCTGGCCACGGAGCCGCTGGTGGGTTTTGTTCTCTTGCTGCTCGGGCTCATCTTCCTTTCAAGTCGGGCTCTTTTTTTCCAAATTACAAAAGGGAAAAAGAAAAAAAAAGAAAAGGAAAAAAGTGGGAAGGAGCTTTTCCCCGTCATTTGTCTTGCTGGGTATAAAAGCAGGAATAAAAGAGGGAGAGGAAAGGAAAGTTTCCCTTTGTTTCAGGAATGTCTCATTTCAATTTGAAACCAAACTCAACCTGTGTGTGCTGCTTTATAAATTCCAGCTGGGAAAAGGCCTTGGAATTGTGTCAGGGTTGAGGTGTTTTTCAAGCGTGGATTGCTGTTTTACCCCAGAATGGTGAAGTCCAGGGAATAATGGAATTCTGCTCTTTGAGTAAAATTTAATGCTCAAACATCACCTCTTCGGAAAATCAGGTTTTAAAAAATTCTGGAATGGTTTGGGTTGGAATTGAACTCATCTAAGTTTCATTCCCAGGGACACCTCCTCCTATCCCAGATTGCTCCAAGTGCTGTCCAGCCTGGATTTAAATCTTCCAGGGATATGGCAGCCACAGCTTTTCTGGGAAAGCTCAGTGCCTCCCCAGCCTGCCAGGGAAGGATCCCTTCCCTACATCCCTGTGGCAGCGGGAAGACATTCCCGCTTCTCCCATCACTCCCTGCCCTTGTCAAAAGTCCCTCTCCAGCCTAATTGCTATCAATGGGATTCAGGATCACCGGGAGATGCCGTGTGGTCCAACAAGCCCCACAACCAAAGCCCAAATCAACTCCCAATGGAGCTCCCTCTTTTTTTTCCCATTATTATTCCCCTTCCCTTTCACTCTTCCCGCTTTCTTTCCCAAACAAAACCACCGCCGCCAGCTCAGCCGCATGCCGGACAATGCCCCCTGCACAATCCCACCCCACAATTCCAGGCCTCTCCTGGGATATTTATGACACATCCCACAGTTGTCATGTCAACCCTCCAGGCGAGGGCGGCCCTAAATCAAGCTGTCAAGGGGCTGGGAGAATCCCACTGTGGAAAAGGACATCCCTGAGTGACACCCAGGGAGCATCTGGCATTTCGGGATCGCCGCCACTGCTCTGTCTTTTTTGGGTTTGGAAGAGGAGCAGGGCAAGGCAAGAATATCAATGGGATGGTGGGGATGGCTCCTGTTTTCCCTTTGGCTGCAGTGTCAGGTGGTGATTTTCCTTCAGGAATTCTGGTGTTGGCAGGGCTGGATCCAACTGTCCTGGAGGTTTTTTCCAGCTTATAAAATCCTGGGATTCCCAGTTCATCACGGCCTCTTCCCTCTCTCTACACAGGAGGCAGCTCCTCTCCATCTTCATCCTGCCCTAAGGAATCTTCCTCCATCATACCACAGTTTCCAGGATCTCCAGGATCAGAGAGGGATCCTTCATCAGGAATTGGAATAGGATAAGGAGCAATGGTTCAAACAGAAAAAAGGGAAAAATAGATGGGATATTGGGAAGAAATCCTTCCCTGAGAGGGTGGGGAGGCCCTGACATGGTTTTCCTAGAGAAGCTAGGCTGCCCCATCCCTGGAATTGTTGGACAGGGCTTGGAGCAACCTGGATTTAAGGAAGGTGAAGGGGAGATGGATGATCTCACAATCCAAACTATTCCATGATTAAGGAAGAGTTTGGAATTTGATTTAACACCTCAGGCCAACCAAAACCTTTGGCATTCCTGTTGTGTGGGAAGTGCTGTGTTTTTCAAGCCTGGAAATCCATTTATCATTCCAGCAAGACAAGCCTCAAAGTTGGAAAACCAGAATACAAAGATTCCTGAGAAATTATAGCCCAAAACCTTAGGAAATACTTTAGTCTTGGCTACTTTAGACTAGGCTGTAGCTGTTACTTAAACCCAGACTTTACACCCCAATTGCTCCATTAATTCCATATTTTCAGCCCTATGGGATCACTGGGAATAGCGAGGTGGCCTGGAGAGGCCAGAGTTGTTGGTCCACCGGGGTTACAACCCCTCAGAAGCTCCTCGAGGGTGGCACTGCCACCATCAGTGAGGTGACAAAGGCGCGGGGGGCACAGACGGGGAGGTGCCAGGCAATTAGCGAACCCAGCAGCGTTCCTGGGAGAGCTTCCCGGCAGGAAATCGCTCCCCAGCCCTCGGTGCTGCGGCTTGCCCGGTGGCCAGATGGCTCCCGAGGCCATTCCAGCCGAGAGTGACAATTTTCCAGGAATGTAAATGACACCGCGGCGGTGGCAGTGCGGTTGTTCCCGGCTAATTGTCGTGCTGTCCATCATTATTATATTCCACGCGGATATGGATTTGTGGCATTCCAGGGATCGATGATTAGGACGAAGTTTAAAATAAAAAGTTACGGACGCTGCACGGGGGTGAAAAAATACCAGGATTTTTGCATCCCAGCGCGGAGTTGGCAAACAAGCTCCAAAAGGCGGGCGGGGAGCGCTTCCCTTTGTGTCCCGGCCGAGGGCACGGCAGGATCACAGAGCCCATCCCGCCGCTGTTTGCTTTGGGAACAATCGGGAATGGCGGGACAAGAATGGCACCCCCTGACCATGACTAATTGAATCCCGGCGGGAGCGGGGCCGGGACAAAGCGCCGCTCCCGCCCCTCCAGCCGGGAGCAGCCGACAGTGATTGATGCCGCCGTGATCCGGAGCAAGGCTCCTGAAAGCCCGGACCTGCTGGATTTATCCAGAGGCTGCTTTTCCCCTTGGACAAGGTGCCCTTGGCTGCAGCCTCCAGCTCCAGCTGGGATCTCTGTCACCACCTCTGGGATCACAGTTTCTCTGCCATGATCCCTCTATACCCACTGGAACATTCCTATCCGTTGTCTTTGCCAGTCCCTCACCATCCCTTTCAGGACCCCACCATTCCCACCAGGACCCCTCTATCCCTTTCAGGACTCCACCATTTCTTTCCTGGACCCCTCTATCCCTTCCAGGACCTCACCATTCCCATTGGATCCCCGCCATCCCCCAAGGTGCCTCCCTGATTCCGGATGTGATTCCAAAGAAGTCTCTATAACCACTGCCACATATGGACCTGCAGTTCTGGATTTATCCATTCATTCCCTTAAAAGTCCTTCCAGAGGCTTGGCCTCTTTGGAAAGATTGGAGCAGCCAGTAGGAGCAGCAAGTTAGGGAAAGGAAGGAATTTTCCTTAAATATCTCTTTATCTCTCTGTGTCTATCACAGAGGATTTTAGCTTGGAAATCCAGAGACAAAGCTGGATGGGAAAACCCATCCATGGCTTTTAGGATCAGCCAGGATCCCAAACTTCCAGCTCAGCATCCTGGAGCAATAGTATCCCAAAACAAAACACCTGGGAAAAGTTCAGGGGAGGAGCTCTACATCCCTGAGCTGGGGGTGGCATTTCCATCCTCTGCTCCAAGAAATCCTCATTTTTCCATCAGGAATTCCCACAGCAACCACAAATCCCATGTCCCGAGGGCTGGAATGGGCATCACAGCAGTGGCTCCAATCCCAAGATCCTGAAAGGCTAATATATGAGGATTTGAGCGGTGGGCTCCAAGCCCGGGGTTTTTTCCAGCTGCCCCTGTCACACATTACAAGTTGGCTCCCTCTCCATGCCCTCCAGGCAAGTATCCAGGCTCCAGGATACTGCACTTGATTAAGGGAAGGCCAGGAAGTCCATTAAATCCTTTCTTTCGGGATACGATGGAATGAAACAGGGATTTATATGCTCTTCTTGTAGTCAGGATTTTGGGATCCAGGGACCAGCAGGGCCAGCTCCAACTCCAGAGTGGGAGTCAACAAAAGTGGGATTGAGCAATGGAAAACCAAAGGGAATCCAGCCTTTGGACCTTGCTCCGATGGGATGAGTTTTGTGGCAAAACCTTTTCCTGAGCTTTGCCTCAAAGCTTTTCCTGAGTTTTCTCTTGCCATGCCCTTGTCCTGGAGGCGTTCCTGGAGCAGCTCCATGCCCACTCCCACAGGGGCAAATCCTGGGAGAAGAGAGCTCCATTTCCCTCCTGGAAATGGAAGTGACTCTTAACTGGGATGGGAAAGGGAAGTCCAGGGGGTTGCTGGAGCTGCTGTAGGAGTATCCCAATGGGACCATCCCTGTGTTGTGTCCCTGAACCCTTGGGAGAGCAAGGGAGGCAGCAGAGCATGAGGATGGATCATGCATGAGCATGGATCCCATCTGGACTTAGCCAAGACTGGAATAACTAGAATAATTCCTTTTTCACTCCACTCCCTGGGGAAGCCTCTGCATTCCAGACTGGTAAGCACTCCAGGGCTGGAGCATCCAGGTCCAGGAGCTTCCCAGGGCTGGAACATCCCAGTCTGGGAGCATCCCAGTCCTTGATCCCTCAGTGCAATCCAGGATGCAGCACAACATTGCTACCCCTAGCCAACTTCCTCTGTTTGCACTGGAATAACTCTACTTCCTCCCCCCTTCCTGGGAAGCCACCATATTCCAGGCTTCAATGAGAATCCCAGGGCAGAAGCTTCCAAGTCCAGGAGCATTCCACGCCTGTAACATCCAAATCCAGGAGCATCCCAGTCCCTGATCCCTCAGTGAAATCAGGGAAGCAGCAGAGCATCGTCATTCTCAGCTTTCCCCGAGTCCTTGGGAAGCTTCTGCTTCTGCATTCCAGACTGGGGTGAGAATCCCAGCAATGAACCATCCAAGTCCAGGAGCATCCCAGGGCTGTCACATCCCAGAGTTGGAGGATCCCAGTTCAGGGGCATCACAGGGCTGGAATACCCCAGACCAAGCCCATCCCAGCCCCCCAGTAAAATCCAGGATGCAATCCCAGCTTTCCCCCCTCCCTGGAAAGCCTCCACATTCCAGGCTGCGTGAGCAGCTCTGGAGGCTCCTGGTGCCCGGCAGAGCATTCCCAGTGCACGATCCCGCAGGATCTGTACACTTGGCCGGGCTGTGTAAACTCTGACATGTGCCTGTCAATCTCTGCCATATTTGCCGACGGCTTTATCCCAGCCTGATTAGTTTCCCGAACAAATTGGAGCGAAGGAAAACATCACCTCCAGTCTGGAAAAGCCAACATTCCGGGGAGTTTTCGGATCTCTCTATTTACATGGACACGGGGTGTTTTCCTAAGGCTCTGGAAGTGATGGTAATTGAACAGTGCCAGCGTGTGAGGGGAGGCTGATGAGTGGGAAAGGTTTTCCAAACAACGCTGCTGGATTTGGCCATGGCCTTGGTGGGAATGTTTGTGGAGCGTGTGCCCGGCGCAGTGTCAATATTCCCGAATTTTGAGGTGGCGGGGGTGGGACTTTGTTTGGAAAATGGCTCCCTGATATCATCAGCAAGTTTACAAACAGCCCGTGGCCAAATAGAGCCAGAGCTTAAGGAAGCGCCCACCCAGGACTCAGGGAATGTTTGCTGTTTGCCCAGGGATCCCAAAGAACTTCCATAAATACTGCCCTTATCCCAAATCTTGGGAGGCAGTCCCAGCATGATGTAGCAACCCCACCGCTCCCGCTTTTCCGGGGAATCCCTGGGCACAGCAGGCTCCTGATGAAGCTGTCTCGGGTGGAATCTTCCTCTGCATTCCCACTATCCAAATATTACCAGGAGGAAATCAGATCCCAAAATTCCATCCCATATCCCCTTAACCAAGTATTGCCAGGAGGACCTGCATCCCAAAATTCCATCCAAATTCCCATTAACCAAACATTGCCATGAGGAAGGAAACTGCATCCCAAAATTCCATTGCAAATTCCATCTGAAATTCCCATGAACTGCTAGAGCACCCAAAAATTTTACCAGAGGGTTTTCCCTCCTGAAATGAACTCCAATCCCCCTTTTTTTTCCATGTGGGAAGGAGGAGTGAAATGAGAAGGGAACGCTGGGGGTTAATAAACAACTCCCGGCTCCAGAATTATTGATGGAAGCGGGAATGAGGCACGGTGACATTTAAAGGAGGAATTTGTGCTCCACAAATCCGAGTGTGACTGACAGAGCCGGAGACTCTGGAATCAATACAAATAACCCCAACCTTAATTCTTTGATCCTGGGGAAAACAGCGCATTCCAAGCGCTCCCAGAAACTCAGGATCAGCCTGCTGGATGCTATCGACTGCCTGGGAGCAAGGACAATTAGGATGTTCCTTAGGGATGGGGCTTTTCCTGATGTTTCCCTGGTGTTTCCACAGCAGCGCGGTTCTTCCCGTTCCCAAAATGCCAGGCTTGTTATCCAGTATAAAAGAGAGATTTCCCAGGATCATCTCCCTTAAGGAATAAATTACTGGTGCCTGGGGGGAGATGAGGGGAAGGAAAAGTTGGATCCCCCTCTGGATGTGGGAGAATCCAGCCCCTAAACCATGGAAAACCACATCCCAAGCTGAGGTATCTCATAAATGTTGGGAGCAGGATGATATGGGATTCTGGGATAACTCCATCTGACATTCCCATGGGTACCTGGATCAAGGTGGGAAGAGGAGAATTATTCCTAAAACAGCATTCCCAGCACTGGGAATGTCCATCAGCACCATAAATCCCAGGAATCTCCATCAGTGCCATCCTCCCTTTAATCTGTATCCATTGCAATTTTGTTTGGAGTTCCTTGGGACAAGCAGGGCCAATGTTGCCTTTGGGAATCTGAGATTGTAGGAATTTTCCAAACCCACACTCCAAATGCTTTTCCTTCCCAGCTTTGGGAGCTCATTCCCTTTAGCAACATCCCAAGAGGTGAGAGGGTCTCCCTGGCATCTCTGGGATTCCCATTCCACCTGGAACTAATGGGAAACACAGCTTAATTCCCTGTTCCCACAAACCCATGGGCACCTGACATCCCCAAACTCCCAAATCCTCATTTTCCAAGAGCAGGAGGACCCAGAGCACCTTGGGAGCTTATCCAGCTTTTTCCTGGTGTAAGTACAGTATTTCTCCAGGAATTATGGCCACCGAAATTCACCCGGCCTTGTCCTTGCTCCCATAAAAAACCAGGAGCTGGCGGAAATTATGGGATCAAATCAAGCCTTCCTTTGATTCTGACCCTACAGCCACGAAGAGTCCCAGAGGGTCCTGCATTTTTCCTTCCCACTTTCCCTAATTTATGGCTCATTCCCTCTTTTTCAATCAAGCCAGCCGGGGGCAGCTGCTCCCTATCCTGGGAGCTGCCATAAACCATGGACAACATTCCTGCTTCCCGGTTGCTGTGGACAGAAATTCCTTTACAGAGTGGGATGGGGATCTGGAGGGTGTCAGGAGGAGCGGGATTGGCTCAGTGGATGGAATTTCATTCCCCCTTTTTCCAAGGCCTCCCTGAAGGACTTGGGCAGACCGGGAGTGGTGGTGGAGTGGGAATATCCAAAGGGTTTGATATCCCAAAAAAACCCACTTCAGGGTTAAATCCAGCTGTTTATTCAGTGGGAAAAACACTCTTAGGAAGGTGGGAATGGCAGCAGGTGCAAGCTGGGATGGGGAAAATCCAGGAAAACTGCACCATGTCCCAAAATTCCTGGATTTCTTCCTATTCCAGGAAAAAAAATTAGTATTTCCACCTTCTCTCCCTTTGTTCCCCTTTTCTGGAATGGGGGAGAATAAGAAAATCTCACAGAACCACCTCCCAAATTTTCTTCTGGAGAAAAAAACCCTGGCAACTCCTCTTTCCAAAATGTCCCTCCAAAAATCCTTGGGAATGACTCTGAACTGTTCTTTGCTTCCTGAAACCCATCCTAAAAAGCCAGGACTCTACTTGGATATTTCCAGCTGTGCCTAATACTCAGGAAGGGAATTCCTGGGGATTTGTGGGAAGCAATTTTCAGGGATTTTTCCATGCTGAGCTGGCCAGGATCCAGGGAGAATTCCCAGATCCCACAGAAACTCCAGCTGTCTTTAAAATCCTGTCCCCCAATCATTTCTTTGAGTCAAATCTGGTGCCTGGAAGGATTTGGGAATTTTGGAATATTCTTTTCTGTGAAAACTTAAAAGGGGAGATTTTTTAAATTTAATTTGGAGTTAATCAGGGCAGAATTTTAAATTCATTTTTGTGGATTTGGGATTTAAAAAATATTTTTAAAATATTTCCTGAATGAAAAACTGTGGGATTTGGAAAAACTGGTATATTGGGAAAGATGTTTTGAAGTAAGTTTAAAAATCAGGAGCATTCCCAATATTCCAGAACATTACTCACCCACTCCATTTTGCTTTCCCTTCACTTCCATATTCCCCAAAATTAATCATTCCCAGTAATCTCCAAGCAGATTCCTTGTTCTCTTCCCACTGGGATGTGACTTGAAGCCCAATATCCTGGGAGGAGGAAATTTGGGATCCAAGCATTGGAGCAGGGACACAACCCCAGCTGAAATTCCTTCCAAAATCCAAACCCAGGAGGGTCAAAAGTTCATCCAGACCCCGACAACTCCTGGGAGTTTTTTTCCTTCTTGGAAAAGGGTGAAGGAAAGGGAGAAAGAAGAAAAGCAGGAGAAGTCCAATAAATGCCAGGGTGGGAAGGGAGAGGCGCGGTGGTGGGAAAAGCAAACAAGACAGGAGAAAGGGAACAGGCGGCATGGAAAGGCCCAGGATGGAAGGTTGGGAACACACAGGGGAGGGGCTGGGAAGTGGGAATATGAGGGACTGGAAGTGGGAATATGAGGGTGTGAGAGTGAGCATATGAGGGCAGGAAGTGGGAATATGAGGTGGTGGGAGAAGGAATATGAGGGGTTAGGAAGTGGGAATATGAGGGACTGGAAGTGGGAATATGAGGGTTGGGAAGTTGGATGAGGTTGATATTCCATGTTCATCCCACCTCACAGGCTGGACTTCCTTATTTTTCCCCCCTCCTGTCTTTTTTTTAGGAAAAATCCCCCTGGATACATCCCAAAGCCTCTGCTTTATCAGGAGTCATCCTGGTCCCACAGGAAAACTGGGATCAAACCCACAAAACCTCTGGAATTTCCCCCTGGGTATGGCTGGAGCCAGGATCCAGCTCCCTTGGTGCCCGCCGTGGGAGGATCCCAAGAAAAATCCTCTGGAGTCACTGGGAATGCAGGGAGGGAGAGGTAGAACTGGATCAGGAGCTGCTTCCCAATGGAATTCCAGCTCCTCATCTCCATGCCGCCCATCCCAGCATTCCAAGGATAACTGGGAAAAGCTCCATGCTTCCTTCTGGAGCCCTTTCCATACCTCCAACACCTCCCAGGTTTTCAGGGATGCATTCCCGGGATGACCAGGAATGCCCTGCCCCACTCCCAGGATTCCACAGTGTCCATGTGCAATTCCGAGGCTTTATGGCTCCCCCATGGAGGCTCCCAGTGCCCTTGGAGCTCGATTATCCTGGGAAATGGAGCCTTTATGGACTCCAGCTGGGAAGTGGGACATTAATGAGCCCTCCTTGGCACAGCTCCATATGTTTTCTGCCTTCTCCTGAGATCCCGTTTTTTTATGGTGACATTTATTTCATGGAAATGAGCCTGGAAATGAAGATCCAGGGGCCTTCCTGGAGATTTGCAGGAACCACTTCCCACTGCCATGGATAAACCTGGAAGGGAGAAGGAAAACACAGATGAATATTCCCTCTTCCCACCTTGCTGGGAATCCAATAAAATCTGGGATTTTTAAATTTTGGGGGATTTTTTTCCAACTTTTCTCCCATTAAAATACCACAACTTTTCCAAATCCAAACTCCCAATTCCAAGAAACTTTGCTGCCCAAATGTTGGTGTCTCCAAATGCAAATTTCCTTGGAAATCACCTCCAGCTTTTATTCCTAGCAGGAATTCTACCTCCAACAATAAATCTGGAGGTGCTAATTCCTTGTTTTTATCTGAAAGTCCCTTTCCTTGGATCCCACTGGGTTTGGAATACAATGGACAATCCAGGGGCAAATAAATCCAGGTGGACAAAGGAAATTTGGAGATAAAGGGAAAAGGGACCCCGCGATAGATGAAGTCCCAGGAGGAGAAAACCTGGAGCTGATAAGAATTCCCAGGCTTTTCAGAGCCATTCCAGAAGTGCAGTCAGTGGGATTTGGGAGTTTCCAAGGGGCAAATCCATTGGGGATGGGGGGTATTGGATCTGTCCAGGTTTGGGATTCCTTTGTGGGCTCTGGGAGATATTTGGGATATTTTTGTCTCTTCCACCTGGAAAAATCTTGGAAAAAGATAAAAGATCAACTTTGGGATGAGCCTGGCACAGCAACTCCTTCCCAAATCCTGAATTCTGAATTCCCTGTCCCATCTTCCCGCCAGTGACCTCACTTAAACCAGTGCTAGTTCCTAAATTCCAAGCTTTTCCAAGCCTGTTGACTTCCCAGAAAAGCAGGAAGTGGAAAAAGATGGGAATTGGCTGCTCCCTCTGCTGCCCAAAAGGCAGGAGGGGTGTGTGTTGGTACGGAAGGCGGGGGGGGGCAGGAATTCCATCCAGCTTTAATTTATCCTTGATTTGAGTGTATTCCAGGTCACTGATCACACACCCAGTTGGGATCTGGGGAATAAAGGAATTCTTTCCATCCCTTCATTTGCTTTCTCTCTAATAAATCTTTACCCTGATTCCAACAGGATCGCTTCCCCTTTTTTTCTCTTCTTCCTGTGTTTTTTTTAGGAAAAAGTGCACCTGGATACGCCAAACCCTCTGCTTTTCCACACTGGTCTTGGGAATCCAGCTTTGTCAGGAGTCATCCCTACCCCACAGGATAAATGGGATCAAACCCACGAAACCCCTGGGATTTCCCTATGGATGCTGGGATAAAGCTTTCTTGGTGTGCAAGGACTCTTGGATGGTCTGGAATCACTGGGAATGCAGGGAGGGAGAGTAGATATTTCCAAGCAGGAAAAGCTGAATCTGCTCCATCTTTCCTGACTCCAAGGGATGTGCCTGTCCTAGAGCAGCCCAGCACATCCCAAATCCGAGTTTTCCATCTTTTCCCTCCCTGGAAACCGAAAGCAGTGGATCAAAGGGAAATATTCAGACAAAGAGTAAATCCAGGTTGGATGGGGCTTGGAAATGGTGGAAGTTCTCCCTATCCATGGCAGGGAGTGGGAATGAGATCATCCTTAAGGTCACTTCCCACCCAAATTATTCAGGGAATTTATATAGGAAAAAATTCTGAGCTAGGAAAAAAATCAGAGACTAAAATCTTTTATTTGGAGAGGAGACAAAGGAAGGGTTAAATTCCACCTGCTCTGGATCAGTCCAGGGATTTGGCTTTTCCAAACACAGAAATAGAGGGATATTCCAGGATGGTAATCCACATTAGATAACGGGAAGTGCTTGGGATTTCCCCCCCCTGTTGTGAGGTTTAAATTCATTCCCAGGAATTCTGGCCTCAATCCCAAAAACTGCAATGCCTAAAATGCCAAGATCCAATAGAAACAACATTTCTAAGCTTAGGAATATTTCCCTCTTCAAGAAACACCCCTGAAGTTTTCCCAACTCATTTCTGTACTTTTCCCCCCATTTCTTCACTGGAAAACAAAGTTCCAAAGACATCTTGACAGTATTCCCACTTTCCCCAGTCTCCATCCCGTTTTCCCTTGTATTTAATCCACCTCATTTGGATGATTTGTGTCCCAATTTCCCAGTTTTGTCCTTCCCTTCCCAAGTGTTTGTTCCAAGGACATCGCTCACTTCCATCTTTCCCAATTTAATGATATTTATCCATCATTGCCTGGGAGAGAAATTGGCTGGAGCTCAATTTGGCAAAATAAATTGGGATCACTTCCAGGATAATCCCATGGAACACATGGAATTTAATGTCCCCTTTTAATGTCCCCATCTGTAGTCATTGTCCTTGGGATAAAATCTGGATGCTGCTTCTCAGTTCTCCTTGTGGAATTCTGCTCTCTGCCCCAACTCTCCTCTTGCTCCACCCACCAGGGCAGATTGGTTGTTTTTTCTGGATGTTCTGGATGATCCAGCAGCTGAATCAGTGACTTTTCCTTTAATCCACTTGGTGCTGAAGTCAGAGAGGCAATGGATCATGGAATTTCAGCATGGATTGGGATGGAAGGGAGCTTGTGGATCATTCCTCTTCAGCTGTCCCAGGTTGTTCCAAGCCCAGTCCAACCTGAACTTTAACATTTCCAGGGATAGCACAGCCACAGCTTTTCTGGGAAGACTGTTCCAGGGCCTCCCCACCTTCACAGGGAGGAATTAATTCCCAATATCTTACCTACCCCTGGCAGTGGGAAGCCATTCTTTGTATCCCATCCCTCCATCCCTTATTCCAAAACCACACTGTTTGCACCAAAGACTCAGGCCCATCCCAAAAAAAAAAACCTTGGATGGTGCAGATGAGGATCCTCCTCCATTTGGGGGAGTTATTCCAATTTTTGAGGTGCAAGCCCACATTTTCTCCACAGGGATAAGACTGCGGGAGCCAAGCCCTTCCTGCAGCATCCACAGAATTGTTCCATCCGGGATCACCCGGCGCTGCAAAACTGCAAATCCCTCCTTTCCAAAATCGGGATGCTCCCCTCCTCCTTCCAGCCAGGAGAAGAGGCAGCATTCCTATTCCCCATCCCAACGCTGCTGTTCATTCCCAAGGCTGCTCCCGGGATTTTTGCACCACTTCTCCCATCTCAAAGTTCCTTTTTGAGACTCGATCCCAGTTTTCTGCTGTTTGCTCGCTGCTACGGTCGGGACCCGGGATAAATCTTGGAACAGAGAATAAAAACCCGGCAATTCCTCATGGAAGCAAAGAAAGCCACTAGAGGGACCTTCAGGCTGAGCCACAGCAAGGTCACACACCCGGATTCGGTGTGGGGGACATCCCCAAATTCCCCTTTTCTCCTCCCCTCACCTCCCCTCACCTCCCCTCCCCTCCCCTCCCACTGCTCCAGGGTTATCCCACAACATCCCGCGCCCGCTTGGTTGGGATCTCCCAATTAATTCCCTAAAAAAAACAGAAGCGTGTTTTATTTCTCTGTTTAATGGCTTCCCTCAGCTTTTTCCGTGTGAGGAGCCTTTGGGGGAGTTTCCCTTTTTTCCACCCCTTTTCTTCTCTCTCCCTGAACACTGAAAGCCTAAAAATAAAAAAATAAAAAAAATAAAAAAAATAAAAAAAAAAAAAAAAAAAAAAAAAAGGCAGGGGAAAATCTCCCGGCAGGAAAAACGGGAGGCAAACACAGGAGTTAATTTCGGTCAGAATAGCTGCGGCTGTTTGTGGTTGTCCCTGACTCCGGAGCACCTGTGTTTGCTCACGAGCTTTTCCCAATCTGCCACAAAATGCCCGGGATTGTCACATGGGCCTGGAGCTTCCCGGCGCCTTGGGAATGAAAAAGCCGCAGCTTTTAGCGGAGTTAATCATTAATGCGCCAGCCTTTGTCCCGTTCCCGAGGCTGACAGGCCTTTGATATCCCAGATTTGCCAGCGGCGCCCGGAGCCAGGTACTGAGGAGCAGCCTGCCTGGAGCTGGCCTTTCCCTTGGGATTCGCTTCCCAGGGTGATCCATGCACCTCTGCACCCATTCAGGAGTTTTCCCACAGAGAATCCAACCTCACTCTTTTATTGGGATAAAAATCCTTTGAGATATCCCCTTGAGCTTTTGGATTCCTAGGAACTGGGGGGCACTGGGACAGGAATGCAGCTGCTCATGCTCCTCTCCTGTTTCACCGTCCCTTCCCAAATTTCTGACTCCCCATTGCTTTTCCCAAATTCTTTGCCCAGCGCCTGGTTGTCCAG
The DNA here is from genome assembly GCA_024734555.1 of Trochalopteron elliotii. Classification (NCBI taxonomy): domain Eukaryota; kingdom Metazoa; phylum Chordata; class Aves; order Passeriformes; family Leiothrichidae; genus Trochalopteron; species Trochalopteron elliotii. Next base: position 17,110 of record JANPWX010024089.1, read on the forward strand.
GGTCACAGGGAGAGGAAGCTCCAAAATGGCTCCACTTCCTTGGAATTCTCCCATAAAATCATTTTGGAGCAAAATCCCCGCAAAGGAAGGCCCCATTTTTCCAGGGGTTGTGGGAAAGAGAGAGGAAGGAAAGGTGCAAGCTCTGCCTGGGCACCAAAAATGGCTCCATTTTCCTTGGAATTCTCCAATAAAATCAGTTTTCCACCAGCTTGGAGCAGAATCCTCTCCAAAGGAAGGCCCTGTTTTTCCAGAGGCAGTAAGAAGGAGGGTACAGGGAGGGAAAACTCCCCCTGGGCACTGTACACACCTCCACTTCCTTGGAATTCTCCCACAAAATCATTTTGGAGCAGAAGGCCCCCAAAAGTACAGGAGGGTTCCCATAAAACTGCTGGGAATATGATTTGTGCTCCCAGAGCTCCAAGGCACAGTCAAACTCCAAGGTTCCTGAACTTTTCCTTGACTCCATCAAATCCTGACAGCTCCTCCACAGAGCTGTGGAGCTGTGCCAGGGACTTCCCAAGGCTCTGTTCCCACATTTATGGCATCCAGGGATAGAAATCCAGCTGGATCCCCCCATTTATAGCACCCAGGGATGGAAATCTAGCTGGATTCCCCCCATATTCCCATCTGGAGAATTTCCACTTCAATTCCCAGTACAGGTGGAAGTCATTCCAAATCCCAAACTGAAGGAGGAATGAAACAATTCCTCATTTTTTTGCCCCCCCCCAGTTGCTGCCTCTGGAAGCTGGATGGGAAAACTCAGTGGGTCCATGGATTGACATTGCTCCCTCTGGAATGCCTGAGGGGGAACTCTTGGAAAATTGTCCAAGGGATTGCAGCCTCTGGGAAGAGTTTTGAGGCCACTTTTGCCCAAGGAATTCTGCCCTAGATCCCTCCTGATCCTGGCACACCCCAAAACCACAAAGGAATGTGGGGCTGGCTCACGATTTTTCAGATCCAAGAGGAAACTCCCTTCAATGTCCAGGGTTTGCTCCCAGTGACTCACGGAGATAAAGTTCCCAAGGTCACCAAAGGAGCCAGGAAACCTGGAATTCTCCCCCACCAGCTCCCTGCTCAACTGGGATATGCCTGGACAAGTTCTGAGCAATCCCTGGAGCTGCAGCATCCCCCGAGGAACCTCAGGCTGGAATATCCCGCTTTAGGCAGAATTCAAGGATCACGTCCTTAACTGGGAGCAAATCCAGGACAGAATTCCTAAAATTCAGGGAAACATTGGAGCTCCAAGGCCACACAGAGCTTTGATCCCCTCACCTGTCAGAACACCCAGGGAGGCTCCACTCTTTTGCAATGCCAACCAAGAATTCCACTTAAACCACTCCAGAGCTGGAAAGCCAGGATTCCAGCCCTTGGAGAACACGGATCCACCCCCAGGCCAGACTTCCAAGGGCTCTCAAGGCCTTGGAAATGCCTCCGTGTTCACGTCATGGCTGGAATGCTCTGGAAGCTGCAGCTCCTGTACCTCCGGCTCCAATCCCTTGGGATTATTGGCTCCCTGAAACCTTGGAAAAGCAGCCAGGAAAACACAGGGGTTGGAGAGCCAGGATATGGGAAATAGAGCCCAAATTCCAGAGCCCACTGCTCCTCCTTCCCACCTCGGAGCAGACCCCAACTCCTTC
>JANPWX010024091.1:0-18820 GCA_024734555.1 Trochalopteron elliotii
TGGGATGGGATGGGATGGGATGGGATGGGATGGGATGGGATGGGATGGGATGGGATGGGATTAAAGCACCAGGGCAAGGTGGATTCCCAGATTTGGGATGGAAAGATCAGGTTGGGGTGGGATAAAAGCACCAAGGCAAGGTGGATTCCTAATTTTGGGATGGAATAGAACCCACAGGGCAAGATGGATTCCCACATTTGGGGTGGAAACATCAAGTTGGGATGAGATAAAACTGTCAGGACAAGGAGGATTCCCAAATCTGGGATCAAATAAAACTGGCAGGACAAGATGGATTCCCAGGTTTGGGATGGAAAGTTCAGGCTGGGACTGAATAAATCAGCTGGACAAGGTGGATTCCCAGGTTTGGGATGAATGTTGGGCCGTAGGAGGTTCATTCTCAAGAGTCTTCCAGGAATAAAGGACCTCGTGGGCAAGAATTTCTGCCAAGGTCCACAAATGCAGATAATAATGGAAATCTTAAAAAAAAATCCCTCTTAGACAGAGGGAACATAAATTATGATGGGATTTATGGATCAAAGGAGGAAAACAAATTATTGTGGGATGTGTGAATCGAGCTGGGCTGAGATCCCACAACTCGTTGCACTTGTGTCTTTGGCTCACACTTCCAGAGGGGGAGCGACTCCACTTTTCCAGCCTGTATCCAAGGAAAAATGGGATTTATTTGGTCCCTTAAAGTCACACATCCAGAGGAGGAAAGACACTGCTTTTACAGCCTGATCCCAAAGAAAAATGTGATTTTTTTTTTTTTTAGTCCTTAAAACTCATGCATCCAGAGGGGAAGGGCCACCAGTTTTCCAGTCTGATTCTAAAGGAAAGCAGGGATTTTTGGGCTGCTCACAGACATTTGGGACATGGCATAGCCAAGGGGCGAAGTCAAGGCCCAGAAGATTCTGGGCTGTGATTCCTGGGAGCAGGGAGGAGATTCTCGAGAGCAGGGGCCACACTTCCCGGGAGCAGGACGGAGATTCCCAGGAACAGAGCTGAGATTCCCGGGAGCTCTGGGCCTCCACGGAGCAAAGCTGAGATTCCCGGGACCAGGCCTGAGCTTCCCGGGGATCAAGGCCGGGATCTGCTGAGCAAAGAAAGGAAGGAAGGGGGAAAAGAACCGCGGAAATGTCGGGATGCAGCTTTTCCTGGGAAACGAGAGGTTTGGAGCCGGGAATGGTGGAGTCAGGAATGCTCAAAAAAACCTGCAAAAACCAGAGCAAAAAGGAGAGAAACCCCCCCGAAAATAAATCAACTTAAAGGCAAAAAAAGGACGGAGAAAAGCGGGGGGAAAAGCCAATTTTCCTTTTGCAGCGGCTCCCTTGGAGCCCCAGCGTCGGCGGCGCGGAGGCGGGAAGTATTCCTGCCATTCCTTGGAGCGCCGGGATGCCACACACATGGTGTTTGTTCACGGCGAGCAAACAGATTGTAAACTGGCTGATAATTTCGGTGCTGACAATGTCATTTACAGCTGTCAGCCCTTTGTGCGCCGTGTTTGCTTTATTCAAATATGAACCCGCTGCCCCTCCCTCCCCGCTCTTCCTTCTGCATTAAAATCCCATCAATTCCCTGCCAGCCCGCCTTATCTAAAATTCATTGGAGGCCAATCACTTGCATGAATGCTTTGGGGTTGCCATGGAGGCGAGAAGTCTAGTGGCGACTTCGGGGGATTAGGAAGTTTCACTTGGAAAATCCTTGGAGTGCTGGAGAGGGGAAAATTAAAAAAAAAAAAAAAAAAAAAAAAAAAAAAAAAAAAAAACACAAAAAAAACCACAAAAAACCCGCGCAAAAATCAGTGATTTCCGAGCTGATTTCAAGCCTCACTTAGCCACGGATTCCCGGGAAAATCCCGGCGTCTCTCGCTGCTTCCCAGCCCGCTTCCCTAATAAATTCAAGGCCGGCTCCCGGTAGATTGATTTGGATCCAGCTGCTTCCCAGGGCGCTTCCCGCAGGTCGGGAAGCATCTCCCATTGTTAATGGAGGTCATGGCACGGCTGTTAAATAATTCACAGCGGCCTCTCCCCACCCCGCCCGCCCAGGCCAGCTGCAGATGTTGCCACCTGTATCCCAAACCTTTGGACATTCTGGGAATATCCCAGTGATTTGTTGCTCCAGCCAGGGTGAAGCACAAAGGATCCAGTGGGATGAATTTGGGGGGATTTGGATTTAGCTTGGAGCTTCCCGGTGTTGATGCAGTTGGATTTTTTGGTCTGCTTTTCTGGAATAACTTGGGAGACAGAGCCCCAAATCCCAAATTGCAGCGAAATCTTGGATTTATGGGTTGGAACAGAGAGGGAAAGGAGCTGTTTATCCTGGGAAAAGTGGGGATAAGTCCGCTCCAGAGTGACCCACAGGTGACAATTAAAGTCACCTTTTCCCATCCTGTATCATCCTCCTTTTTCCCCCCCACCCAGGGATTAAATCCCTGGAGTCAAACCTCAAAGGGAAAAAGCCCCAGACTGGTTTGGTGAGTCTAGATTGTCCCCCCCTCCAAAAAAACTGGGCCTTTATTTACCTTGGGAGTCCTGAAATTCCCAAATGCTCTTGGAGTACTTGGAGCTCCACTGCCTGGAGCTTCCAGCACTGCAAGAGGGGCTGGAGCCGGGATGACATTCCCAGGAGAAGGGCTGAACTTCCCAGGAGCAAGGCTGAGATTCCTGGGAGCAGAGGTGACACAAACCCAGAGCCATCCCAGCCATCCTGGCATTCCCATGGTGAATGGATTCATGGAATCAGGGACCGTGATGGAGGTGGGAATGACAAGGACTGTCCTGGGCATTTTCTATGATCCCATCCCCTTCTCCCATGGGATGAGATTCATCCCCTCAACCTGGTGGTGGGTCCAGCCAGATTTTTGGGAAGACATTCCCTCTTCTCGTGGCTTCCTCCACAAAGTACATCTTAGTTTGGACTAATATTGAAGGGAGTATGGAAATGCCATATGCATGAATCCTGGAGCTCCGTCTCCTCCTGGAAACCTCTCCATTATCCCACTTGTCCACAAAGACGAACATGCAATACACACCAACCAAAACTCATCCAAACATTCCGTCTAGATCCAGGAAGGGATGGAAGGACTAGAGGTGCATTTATGATTCCTGATCCTATTTCAGGCCGTGGATGTACTCTGGATAATGTCAAAGATCCTGAATGGGATTTCTCCTGGATCCAGAAGCCAGCCCAGTGCTGATGTGGCTCCAAAGCTCATCCAGTTTTTCCCCACCTCATCCAGGGGCAGTTCCTGCTATCTCAGATTGCTCCAAGCCCTACCCAAGCTCTCTTTGGGATGGAAAATCCACTCCTCTAGTGGGATCAAGGCAGCCCAGCCTTCCTGGGAACGACCCTGAAGCTCCTTTTTCCCTTTAATATTCCATATTTAACTGCCATCATTCCCTGTTTTAGCCCCGTTTCCACAGCTCCTCCACCTCGGGAAGCTTTGGGGAATGACAGAGGTTGTTCCCTCGCAACCCTGGTGCATTCCAGGATTTGGAAATCCCTGGCCACGGAGCCGCTGGTGGGTTTTGTTCTCTTGCTGCTCGGGCTCATCTTCCTTTCAAGTCGGGCTCTTTTTTTCCAAATTACAAAAGGGAAAAAGAAAAAAAAAGAAAAGGAAAAAAGTGGGAAGGAGCTTTTCCCCGTCATTTGTCTTGCTGGGTATAAAAGCAGGAATAAAAGAGGGAGAGGAAAGGAAAGTTTCCCTTTGTTTCAGGAATGTCTCATTTCAATTTGAAACCAAACTCAACCTGTGTGTGCTGCTTTATAAATTCCAGCTGGGAAAAGGCCTTGGAATTGTGTCAGGGTTGAGGTGTTTTTCAAGCGTGGATTGCTGTTTTACCCCAGAATGGTGAAGTCCAGGGAATAATGGAATTCTGCTCTTTGAGTAAAATTTAATGCTCAAACATCACCTCTTCGGAAAATCAGGTTTTAAAAAATTCTGGAATGGTTTGGGTTGGAATTGAACTCATCTAAGTTTCATTCCCAGGGACACCTCCTCCTATCCCAGATTGCTCCAAGTGCTGTCCAGCCTGGATTTAAATCTTCCAGGGATATGGCAGCCACAGCTTTTCTGGGAAAGCTCAGTGCCTCCCCAGCCTGCCAGGGAAGGATCCCTTCCCTACATCCCTGTGGCAGCGGGAAGACATTCCCGCTTCTCCCATCACTCCCTGCCCTTGTCAAAAGTCCCTCTCCAGCCTAATTGCTATCAATGGGATTCAGGATCACCGGGAGATGCCGTGTGGTCCAACAAGCCCCACAACCAAAGCCCAAATCAACTCCCAATGGAGCTCCCTCTTTTTTTTCCCATTATTATTCCCCTTCCCTTTCACTCTTCCCGCTTTCTTTCCCAAACAAAACCACCGCCGCCAGCTCAGCCGCATGCCGGACAATGCCCCCTGCACAATCCCACCCCACAATTCCAGGCCTCTCCTGGGATATTTATGACACATCCCACAGTTGTCATGTCAACCCTCCAGGCGAGGGCGGCCCTAAATCAAGCTGTCAAGGGGCTGGGAGAATCCCACTGTGGAAAAGGACATCCCTGAGTGACACCCAGGGAGCATCTGGCATTTCGGGATCGCCGCCACTGCTCTGTCTTTTTTGGGTTTGGAAGAGGAGCAGGGCAAGGCAAGAATATCAATGGGATGGTGGGGATGGCTCCTGTTTTCCCTTTGGCTGCAGTGTCAGGTGGTGATTTTCCTTCAGGAATTCTGGTGTTGGCAGGGCTGGATCCAACTGTCCTGGAGGTTTTTTCCAGCTTATAAAATCCTGGGATTCCCAGTTCATCACGGCCTCTTCCCTCTCTCTACACAGGAGGCAGCTCCTCTCCATCTTCATCCTGCCCTAAGGAATCTTCCTCCATCATACCACAGTTTCCAGGATCTCCAGGATCAGAGAGGGATCCTTCATCAGGAATTGGAATAGGATAAGGAGCAATGGTTCAAACAGAAAAAAGGGAAAAATAGATGGGATATTGGGAAGAAATCCTTCCCTGAGAGGGTGGGGAGGCCCTGACATGGTTTTCCTAGAGAAGCTAGGCTGCCCCATCCCTGGAATTGTTGGACAGGGCTTGGAGCAACCTGGATTTAAGGAAGGTGAAGGGGAGATGGATGATCTCACAATCCAAACTATTCCATGATTAAGGAAGAGTTTGGAATTTGATTTAACACCTCAGGCCAACCAAAACCTTTGGCATTCCTGTTGTGTGGGAAGTGCTGTGTTTTTCAAGCCTGGAAATCCATTTATCATTCCAGCAAGACAAGCCTCAAAGTTGGAAAACCAGAATACAAAGATTCCTGAGAAATTATAGCCCAAAACCTTAGGAAATACTTTAGTCTTGGCTACTTTAGACTAGGCTGTAGCTGTTACTTAAACCCAGACTTTACACCCCAATTGCTCCATTAATTCCATATTTTCAGCCCTATGGGATCACTGGGAATAGCGAGGTGGCCTGGAGAGGCCAGAGTTGTTGGTCCACCGGGGTTACAACCCCTCAGAAGCTCCTCGAGGGTGGCACTGCCACCATCAGTGAGGTGACAAAGGCGCGGGGGGCACAGACGGGGAGGTGCCAGGCAATTAGCGAACCCAGCAGCGTTCCTGGGAGAGCTTCCCGGCAGGAAATCGCTCCCCAGCCCTCGGTGCTGCGGCTTGCCCGGTGGCCAGATGGCTCCCGAGGCCATTCCAGCCGAGAGTGACAATTTTCCAGGAATGTAAATGACACCGCGGCGGTGGCAGTGCGGTTGTTCCCGGCTAATTGTCGTGCTGTCCATCATTATTATATTCCACGCGGATATGGATTTGTGGCATTCCAGGGATCGATGATTAGGACGAAGTTTAAAATAAAAAGTTACGGACGCTGCACGGGGGTGAAAAAATACCAGGATTTTTGCATCCCAGCGCGGAGTTGGCAAACAAGCTCCAAAAGGCGGGCGGGGAGCGCTTCCCTTTGTGTCCCGGCCGAGGGCACGGCAGGATCACAGAGCCCATCCCGCCGCTGTTTGCTTTGGGAACAATCGGGAATGGCGGGACAAGAATGGCACCCCCTGACCATGACTAATTGAATCCCGGCGGGAGCGGGGCCGGGACAAAGCGCCGCTCCCGCCCCTCCAGCCGGGAGCAGCCGACAGTGATTGATGCCGCCGTGATCCGGAGCAAGGCTCCTGAAAGCCCGGACCTGCTGGATTTATCCAGAGGCTGCTTTTCCCCTTGGACAAGGTGCCCTTGGCTGCAGCCTCCAGCTCCAGCTGGGATCTCTGTCACCACCTCTGGGATCACAGTTTCTCTGCCATGATCCCTCTATACCCACTGGAACATTCCTATCCGTTGTCTTTGCCAGTCCCTCACCATCCCTTTCAGGACCCCACCATTCCCACCAGGACCCCTCTATCCCTTTCAGGACTCCACCATTTCTTTCCTGGACCCCTCTATCCCTTCCAGGACCTCACCATTCCCATTGGATCCCCGCCATCCCCCAAGGTGCCTCCCTGATTCCGGATGTGATTCCAAAGAAGTCTCTATAACCACTGCCACATATGGACCTGCAGTTCTGGATTTATCCATTCATTCCCTTAAAAGTCCTTCCAGAGGCTTGGCCTCTTTGGAAAGATTGGAGCAGCCAGTAGGAGCAGCAAGTTAGGGAAAGGAAGGAATTTTCCTTAAATATCTCTTTATCTCTCTGTGTCTATCACAGAGGATTTTAGCTTGGAAATCCAGAGACAAAGCTGGATGGGAAAACCCATCCATGGCTTTTAGGATCAGCCAGGATCCCAAACTTCCAGCTCAGCATCCTGGAGCAATAGTATCCCAAAACAAAACACCTGGGAAAAGTTCAGGGGAGGAGCTCTACATCCCTGAGCTGGGGGTGGCATTTCCATCCTCTGCTCCAAGAAATCCTCATTTTTCCATCAGGAATTCCCACAGCAACCACAAATCCCATGTCCCGAGGGCTGGAATGGGCATCACAGCAGTGGCTCCAATCCCAAGATCCTGAAAGGCTAATATATGAGGATTTGAGCGGTGGGCTCCAAGCCCGGGGTTTTTTCCAGCTGCCCCTGTCACACATTACAAGTTGGCTCCCTCTCCATGCCCTCCAGGCAAGTATCCAGGCTCCAGGATACTGCACTTGATTAAGGGAAGGCCAGGAAGTCCATTAAATCCTTTCTTTCGGGATACGATGGAATGAAACAGGGATTTATATGCTCTTCTTGTAGTCAGGATTTTGGGATCCAGGGACCAGCAGGGCCAGCTCCAACTCCAGAGTGGGAGTCAACAAAAGTGGGATTGAGCAATGGAAAACCAAAGGGAATCCAGCCTTTGGACCTTGCTCCGATGGGATGAGTTTTGTGGCAAAACCTTTTCCTGAGCTTTGCCTCAAAGCTTTTCCTGAGTTTTCTCTTGCCATGCCCTTGTCCTGGAGGCGTTCCTGGAGCAGCTCCATGCCCACTCCCACAGGGGCAAATCCTGGGAGAAGAGAGCTCCATTTCCCTCCTGGAAATGGAAGTGACTCTTAACTGGGATGGGAAAGGGAAGTCCAGGGGGTTGCTGGAGCTGCTGTAGGAGTATCCCAATGGGACCATCCCTGTGTTGTGTCCCTGAACCCTTGGGAGAGCAAGGGAGGCAGCAGAGCATGAGGATGGATCATGCATGAGCATGGATCCCATCTGGACTTAGCCAAGACTGGAATAACTAGAATAATTCCTTTTTCACTCCACTCCCTGGGGAAGCCTCTGCATTCCAGACTGGTAAGCACTCCAGGGCTGGAGCATCCAGGTCCAGGAGCTTCCCAGGGCTGGAACATCCCAGTCTGGGAGCATCCCAGTCCTTGATCCCTCAGTGCAATCCAGGATGCAGCACAACATTGCTACCCCTAGCCAACTTCCTCTGTTTGCACTGGAATAACTCTACTTCCTCCCCCCTTCCTGGGAAGCCACCATATTCCAGGCTTCAATGAGAATCCCAGGGCAGAAGCTTCCAAGTCCAGGAGCATTCCACGCCTGTAACATCCAAATCCAGGAGCATCCCAGTCCCTGATCCCTCAGTGAAATCAGGGAAGCAGCAGAGCATCGTCATTCTCAGCTTTCCCCGAGTCCTTGGGAAGCTTCTGCTTCTGCATTCCAGACTGGGGTGAGAATCCCAGCAATGAACCATCCAAGTCCAGGAGCATCCCAGGGCTGTCACATCCCAGAGTTGGAGGATCCCAGTTCAGGGGCATCACAGGGCTGGAATACCCCAGACCAAGCCCATCCCAGCCCCCCAGTAAAATCCAGGATGCAATCCCAGCTTTCCCCCCTCCCTGGAAAGCCTCCACATTCCAGGCTGCGTGAGCAGCTCTGGAGGCTCCTGGTGCCCGGCAGAGCATTCCCAGTGCACGATCCCGCAGGATCTGTACACTTGGCCGGGCTGTGTAAACTCTGACATGTGCCTGTCAATCTCTGCCATATTTGCCGACGGCTTTATCCCAGCCTGATTAGTTTCCCGAACAAATTGGAGCGAAGGAAAACATCACCTCCAGTCTGGAAAAGCCAACATTCCGGGGAGTTTTCGGATCTCTCTATTTACATGGACACGGGGTGTTTTCCTAAGGCTCTGGAAGTGATGGTAATTGAACAGTGCCAGCGTGTGAGGGGAGGCTGATGAGTGGGAAAGGTTTTCCAAACAACGCTGCTGGATTTGGCCATGGCCTTGGTGGGAATGTTTGTGGAGCGTGTGCCCGGCGCAGTGTCAATATTCCCGAATTTTGAGGTGGCGGGAGTGGGACTTTGTTTGGAAAATGGCTCCCTGATATCATCAGCAAGTTTACAAACAGCCCGTGGCCAAATAGAGCCAGAGCTTAAGGAAGCGCCCACCCAGGACTCAGGGAATGTTTGCTGTTTGCCCAGGGATCCCAAAGAACTTCCATAAATACTGCCCTTATCCCAAATCTTGGGAGGCAGTCCCAGCATGATGTAGCAACCCCACCGCTCCCGCTTTTCCGGGGAATCCCTGGGCACAGCAGGCTCCTGATGAAGCTGTCTCGGGTGGAATCTTCCTCTGCATTCCCACTATCCAAATATTACCAGGAGGAAATCAGATCCCAAAATTCCATCCCATATCCCCTTAACCAAGTATTGCCAGGAGGACCTGCATCCCAAAATTCCATCCAAATTCCCATTAACCAAACATTGCCATGAGGAAGGAAACTGCATCCCAAAATTCCATCCAAATATTACCATAAGGAAACCACATCCCAAAATTGCACCCAAACCTTGCCAGAAAGAAACTGCATCCCAAAATTCCATTGCAAATTCCATCTGAAATTCCCATGAACTGCTAGAGCACCCAAAAATTTTACCAGAGGGTTTTCCCTCCTGAAATGAACTCCAATCCCCCTTTTTTTCCATGTGGGAAGGAGGAGTGAAATGAGAAGGGAACGCTGGGGGTTAATAAACAACTCCCGGCTCCAGAATTATTGATGGAAGCGGGAATGAGGCACGGTGACATTTAAAGGAGGAATTTGTGCTCCACAAATCCGAGTGTGACTGACAGAGCCGGAGACTCTGGAATCAATACAAATAACCCCAACCTTAATTCTTTGATCCTGGGGAAAACAGCGCATTCCAAGCGCTCCCAGAAACTCAGGATCAGCCTGCTGGATGCTATCGACTGCCTGGGAGCAAGGACAATTAGGATGTTCCTTAGGGATGGGGCTTTTCCTGATGTTTCCCTGGTGTTTCCACAGCAGCGCGGTTCTTCCCGTTCCCAAAATGCCAGGCTTGTTATCCAGTATAAAAGAGAGATTTCCCAGGATCATCTCCCTTAAGGAATAAATTACTGGTGCCTGGGGGAGATGAGGGGAAGGAAAAGTTGGATCCCCCTCTGGATGTGGGAGAATCCAGCCCCTAAACCATGGAAAACCACATCCCAAGCTGAGGTATCTCATAAATGTTGGGAGCAGGATGATATGGGATTCTGGGATAACTCCATCTGACATTCCCATGGGTACCTGGATCAAGGTGGGAAGAGGAGAATTATTCCTAAAACAGCATTCCCAGCACTGGGAATGTCCATCAGCACCATAAATCCCAGGAATCTCCATCAGTGCCATCCTCCCTTTAATCTGTATCCATTGCAATTTTGTTTGGAGTTCCTTGGGACAAGCAGGGCCAATGTTGCCTTTGGGAATCTGAGATTGTAGGAATTTTCCAAACCCACACTCCAAATGCTTTTCCTTCCCAGCTTTGGGAGCTCATTCCCTTTAGCAACATCCCAAGAGGTGAGAGGGTCTCCCTGGCATCTCTGGGATTCCCATTCCACCTGGAACTAATGGGAAACACAGCTTAATTCCCTGTTCCCACAAACCCATGGGCACCTGACATCCCCAAACTCCCAAATCCTCATTTTCCAAGAGCAGGAGGACCCAGAGCACCTTGGGAGCTTATCCAGCTTTTTCCTGGTGTAAGTACAGTATTTCTCCAGGAATTATGGCCACCGAAATTCACCCGGCCTTGTCCTTGCTCCCATAAAAAACCAGGAGCTGGCGGAAATTATGGGATCAAATCAAGCCTTCCTTTGATTCTGACCCTACAGCCACGAAGAGTCCCAGAGGGTCCTGCATTTTTCCTTCCCACTTTCCCTAATTTATGGCTCATTCCCTCTTTTTCAATCAAGCCAGCCGGGGGCAGCTGCTCCCTATCCTGGGAGCTGCCATAAACCATGGACAACATTCCTGCTTCCCGGTTGCTGTGGACAGAAATTCCTTTACAGAGTGGGATGGGGATCTGGAGGGTGTCAGGAGGAGCGGGATTGGCTCAGTGGATGGAATTTCATTCCCCCTTTTTCCAAGGCCTCCCTGAAGGACTTGGGCAGACCGGGAGTGGTGGTGGAGTGGGAATATCCAAAGGGTTTGATATCCCAAAAAAACCCACTTCAGGGTTAAATCCAGCTGTTTATTCAGTGGGAAAAACACTCTTAGGAAGGTGGGAATGGCAGCAGGTGCAAGCTGGGATGGGGAAAATCCAGGAAAACTGCACCATGTCCCAAAATTCCTGGATTTCTTCCTATTCCAGGAAAAAAAATTAGTATTTCCACCTTCTCTCCCTTTGTTCCCCTTTTCTGGAATGGGGGAGAATAAGAAAATCTCACAGAACCACCTCCCAAATTTTCTTCTGGAGAAAAAAACCCTGGCAACTCCTCTTTCCAAAATGTCCCTCCAAAAATCCTTGGGAATGACTCTGAACTGTTCTTTGCTTCCTGAAACCCATCCTAAAAAGCCAGGACTCTACTTGGATATTTCCAGCTGTGCCTAATACTCAGGAAGGGAATTCCTGGGGATTTGTGGGAAGCAATTTTCAGGGATTTTTCCATGCTGAGCTGGCCAGGATCCAGGGAGAATTCCCAGATCCCACAGAAACTCCAGCTGTCTTTAAAATCCTGTCCCCCAATCATTTCTTTGAGTCAAATCTGGTGCCTGGAAGGATTTGGGAATTTTGGAATATTCTTTTCTGTGAAAACTTAAAAGGGGAGATTTTTTAAATTTAATTTGGAGTTAATCAGGGCAGAATTTTAAATTCATTTTTGTGGATTTGGGATTTAAAAAATATTTTTAAAATATTTCCTGAATGAAAAACTGTGGGATTTGGAAAAACTGGTATATTGGGAAAGATGTTTTGAAGTAAGTTTAAAAATCAGGAGCATTCCCAATATTCCAGAACATTACTCACCCACTCCATTTTGCTTTCCCTTCACTTCCATATTCCCCAAAATTAATCATTCCCAGTAATCTCCAAGCAGATTCCTTGTTCTCTTCCCACTGGGATGTGACTTGAAGCCCAATATCCTGGGAGGAGGAAATTTGGGATCCAAGCATTGGAGCAGGGACACAACCCCAGCTGAAATTCCTTCCAAAATCCAAACCCAGGAGGGTCAAAAGTTCATCCAGACCCCGACAACTCCTGGGAGTTTTTTTCCTTCTTGGAAAAGGGTGAAGGAAAGGGAGAAAGAAGAAAAGCAGGAGAAGTCCAATAAATGCCAGGGTGGGAAGGGAGAGGCGCGGTGGTGGGAAAAGCAAACAAGACAGGAGAAAGGGAACAGGCGGCATGGAAAGGCCCAGGATGGAAGGTTGGGAACACACAGGGGAGGGGCTGGGAAGTGGGAATATGAGGGACTGGAAGTGGGAATATGAGGGTGTGAGAGTGAGCATATGAGGGCAGGAAGTGGGAATATGAGGTGGTGGGAGAAGGAATATGAGGGGTTAGGAAGTGGGAATATGAGGGACTGGAAGTGGGAATATGAGGGTTGGGAAGTTGGATGAGGTTGATATTCCATGTTCATCCCACCTCACAGGCTGGACTTCCTTATTTTTCCCCCCTCCTGTCTTTTTTTTAGGAAAAATCCCCCTGGATACATCCCAAAGCCTCTGCTTTATCAGGAGTCATCCTGGTCCCACAGGAAAACTGGGATCAAACCCACAAAACCTCTGGAATTTCCCCCTGGGTATGGCTGGAGCCAGGATCCAGCTCCCTTGGTGCCCGCCGTGGGAGGATCCCAAGAAAAATCCTCTGGAGTCACTGGGAATGCAGGGAGGGAGAGGTAGAACTGGATCAGGAGCTGCTTCCCAATGGAATTCCAGCTCCTCATCTCCATGCCGCCCATCCCAGCATTCCAAGGATAACTGGGAAAAGCTCCATGCTTCCTTCTGGAGCCCTTTCCATACCTCCAACACCTCCCAGGTTTTCAGGGATGCATTCCCGGGATGACCAGGAATGCCCTGCCCCACTCCCAGGATTCCACAGTGTCCATGTGCAATTCCGAGGCTTTATGGCTCCCCCATGGAGGCTCCCAGTGCCCTTGGAGCTCGATTATCCTGGGAAATGGAGCCTTTATGGACTCCAGCTGGGAAGTGGGACATTAATGAGCCCTCCTTGGCACAGCTCCATATGTTTTCTGCCTTCTCCTGAGATCCCGTTTTTTTATGGTGACATTTATTTCATGGAAATGAGCCTGGAAATGAAGATCCAGGGGCCTTCCTGGAGATTTGCAGGAACCACTTCCCACTGCCATGGATAAACCTGGAAGGGAGAAGGAAAACACAGATGAATATTCCCTCTTCCCACCTTGCTGGGAATCCAATAAAATCTGGGATTTTTAAATTTTGGGGGATTTTTTTCCAACTTTTCTCCCATTAAAATACCACAACTTTTCCAAATCCAAACTCCCAATTCCAAGAAACTTTGCTGCCCAAATGTTGGTGTCTCCAAATGCAAATTTCCTTGGAAATCACCTCCAGCTTTTATTCCTAGCAGGAATTCTACCTCCAACAATAAATCTGGAGGTGCTAATTCCTTGTTTTTATCTGAAAGTCCCTTTCCTTGGATCCCACTGGGTTTGGAATACAATGGACAATCCAGGGGCAAATAAATCCAGGTGGACAAAGGAAATTTGGAGATAAAGGGAAAAGGGACCCCGCGATAGATGAAGTCCCAGGAGGAGAAAACCTGGAGCTGATAAGAATTCCCAGGCTTTTCAGAGCCATTCCAGAAGTGCAGTCAGTGGGATTTGGGAGTTTCCAAGGGGCAAATCCATTGGGGATGGGGGGTATTGGATCTGTCCAGGTTTGGGATTCCTTTGTGGGCTCTGGGAGATATTTGGGATATTTTTGTCTCTTCCACCTGGAAAAATCTTGGAAAAAGATAAAAGATCAACTTTGGGATGAGCCTGGCACAGCAACTCCTTCCCAAATCCTGAATTCTGAATTCCCTGTCCCATCTTCCCGCCAGTGACCTCACTTAAACCAGTGCTAGTTCCTAAATTCCAAGCTTTTCCAAGCCTGTTGACTTCCCAGAAAAGCAGGAAGTGGAAAAAGATGGGAATTGGCTGCTCCCTCTGCTGCCCAAAAGGCAGGAGGGGTGTGTGTTGGTACGGAAGGCGGGGGGGGCAGGAATTCCATCCAGCTTTAATTTATCCTTGATTTGAGTGTATTCCAGGTCACTGATCACACACCCAGTTGGGATCTGGGGAATAAAGGAATTCTTTCCATCCCTTCATTTGCTTTCTCTCTAATAAATCTTTACCCTGATTCCAACAGGATCGCTTCCCCTTTTTTTCTCTTCTTCCTGTGTTTTTTTAGGAAAAAGTGCACCTGGATACGCCAAACCCTCTGCTTTTCCACACTGGTCTTGGGAATCCAGCTTTGTCAGGAGTCATCCCTACCCCACAGGATAAATGGGATCAAACCCACGAAACCCCTGGGATTTCCCTATGGATGCTGGGATAAAGCTTTCTTGGTGTGCAAGGACTCTTGGATGGTCTGGAATCACTGGGAATGCAGGGAGGGAGAGTAGATATTTCCAAGCAGGAAAAGCTGAATCTGCTCCATCTTTCCTGACTCCAAGGGATGTGCCTGTCCTAGAGCAGCCCAGCACATCCCAAATCCGAGTTTTCCATCTTTTCCCTCCCTGGAAACCGAAAGCAGTGGATCAAAGGGAAATATTCAGACAAAGAGTAAATCCAGGTTGGATGGGGCTTGGAAATGGTGGAAGTTCTCCCTATCCATGGCAGGGAGTGGGAATGAGATCATCCTTAAGGTCACTTCCCACCCAAATTATTCAGGGAATTTATATAGGAAAAAATTCTGAGCTAGGAAAAAAATCAGAGACTAAAATCTTTTATTTGGAGAGGAGACAAAGGAAGGGTTAAATTCCACCTGCTCTGGATCAGTCCAGGGATTTGGCTTTTCCAAACACAGAAATAGAGGGATATTCCAGGATGGTAATCCACATTAGATAACGGGAAGTGCTTGGGATTTCCCCCCCTGTTGTGAGGTTTAAATTCATTCCCAGGAATTCTGGCCTCAATCCCAAAAACTGCAATGCCTAAAATGCCAAGATCCAATAGAAACAACATTTCTAAGCTTAGGAATATTTCCCTCTTCAAGAAACACCCCTGAAGTTTTCCCAACTCATTTCTGTACTTTTCCCCCCATTTCTTCACTGGAAAACAAAGTTCCAAAGACATCTTGACAGTATTCCCACTTTCCCCAGTCTCCATCCCGTTTTCCCTTGTATTTAATCCACCTCATTTGGATGATTTGTGTCCCAATTTCCCAGTTTTGTCCTTCCCTTCCCAAGTGTTTGTTCCAAGGACATCGCTCACTTCCATCTTTCCCAATTTAATGATATTTATCCATCATTGCCTGGGAGAGAAATTGGCTGGAGCTCAATTTGGCAAAATAAATTGGGATCACTTCCAGGATAATCCCATGGAACACATGGAATTTAATGTCCCCTTTTAATGTCCCCATCTGTAGTCATTGTCCTTGGGATAAAATCTGGATGCTGCTTCTCAGTTCTCCTTGTGGAATTCTGCTCTCTGCCCCAACTCTCCTCTTGCTCCACCCACCAGGGCAGATTGGTTGTTTTTTCTGGATGTTCTGGATGATCCAGCAGCTGAATCAGTGACTTTTCCTTTAATCCACTTGGTGCTGAAGTCAGAGAGGCAATGGATCATGGAATTTCAGCATGGATTGGGATGGAAGGGAGCTTGTGGATCATTCCTCTTCAGCTGTCCCAGGTTGTTCCAAGCCCAGTCCAACCTGAACTTTAACATTTCCAGGGATAGCACAGCCACAGCTTTTCTGGGAAGACTGTTCCAGGGCCTCCCCACCTTCACAGGGAGGAATTAATTCCCAATATCTTACCTACCCCTGGCAGTGGGAAGCCATTCTTTGTATCCCATCCCTCCATCCCTTATTCCAAAACCACACTGTTTGCACCAAAGACTCAGGCCCATCCCAAAAAAAAAACCTTGGATGGTGCAGATGAGGATCCTCCTCCATTTGGGGGAGTTATTCCAATTTTTGAGGTGCAAGCCCACATTTTCTCCACAGGGATAAGACTGCGGGAGCCAAGCCCTTCCTGCAGCATCCACAGAATTGTTCCATCCGGGATCACCCGGCGCTGCAAAACTGCAAATCCCTCCTTTCCAAAATCGGGATGCTCCCCTCCTCCTTCCAGCCAGGAGAAGAGGCAGCATTCCTATTCCCCATCCCAACGCTGCTGTTCATTCCCAAGGCTGCTCCCGGGATTTTTGCACCACTTCTCCCATCTCAAAGTTCCTTTTTGAGACTCGATCCCAGTTTTCTGCTGTTTGCTCGCTGCTACGGTCGGGACCCGGGATAAATCTTGGAACAGAGAATAAAAACCCGGCAATTCCTCATGGAAGCAAAGAAAGCCACTAGAGGGACCTTCAGGCTGAGCCACAGCAAGGTCACACACCCGGATTCGGTGTGGGGGACATCCCCAAATTCCCCTTTTCTCCTCCCCTCACCTCCCCTCACCTCCCCTCCCCTCCCCTCCCACTGCTCCAGGGTTATCCCACAA
Source organism: Trochalopteron elliotii (assembly GCA_024734555.1). NCBI lineage: Eukaryota > Metazoa > Chordata > Aves > Passeriformes > Leiothrichidae > Trochalopteron > Trochalopteron elliotii. The sequence continues at coordinate 16,356 of JANPWX010024091.1, forward strand.
CATCCCGCGCCCGCTTGGTTGGGATCTCCCAATTAATTCCCTAAAAAAAACAGAAGCGTGTTTTATTTCTCTGTTTAATGGCTTCCCTCAGCTTTTTCCGTGTGAGGAGCCTTTGGGGGAGTTTCCCTTTTTTCCACCCCTTTTCTTCTCTCTCCCTGAACACTGAAAGCCTAAAAATAAAAAAATAAAAAAAATAAAAAAAATAAAAAAAAAAAAAAAAAAAAAAAAAAGGCAGGGGAAAATCTCCCGGCAGGAAAAACGGGAGGCAAACACAGGAGTTAATTTCGGTCAGAATAGCTGCGGCTGTTTGTGGTTGTCCCTGACTCCGGAGCACCTGTGTTTGCTCACGAGCTTTTCCCAATCTGCCACAAAATGCCCGGGATTGTCACATGGGCCTGGAGCTTCCCGGCGCCTTGGGAATGAAAAAGCCGCAGCTTTTAGCGGAGTTAATCATTAATGCGCCAGCCTTTGTCCCGTTCCCGAGGCTGACAGGCCTTTGATATCCCAGATTTGCCAGCGGCGCCCGGAGCCAGGTACTGAGGAGCAGCCTGCCTGGAGCTGGCCTTTCCCTTGGGATTCGCTTCCCAGGGTGATCCATGCACCTCTGCACCCATTCAGGAGTTTTCCCACAGAGAATCCAACCTCACTCTTTTATTGGGATAAAAATCCTTTGAGATATCCCCTTGAGCTTTTGGATTCCTAGGAACTGGGGGGCACTGGGACAGGAATGCAGCTGCTCATGCTCCTCTCCTGTTTCACCGTCCCTTCCCAAATTTCTGACTCCCCATTGCTTTTCCCAAATTCTTTGCCCAGCGCCTGGTTGTCCAGGGTCACAGGGAGAGGAAGCTCCAAAATGGCTCCACTTCCTTGGAATTCTCCCATAAAATCATTTTGGAGCAAAATCCCCGCAAAGGAAGGCCCCATTTTTCCAGGGGTTGTGGGAAAGAGAGAGGAAGGAAAGGTGCAAGCTCTGCCTGGGCACCAAAAATGGCTCCATTTTCCTTGGAATTCTCCAATAAAATCAGTTTTCCACCAGCTTGGAGCAGAATCCTCTCCAAAGGAAGGCCCTGTTTTTCCAGAGGCAGTAAGAAGGAGGGTACAGGGAGGGAAAACTCCCCCTGGGCACTGTACACACCTCCACTTCCTTGGAATTCTCCCACAAAATCATTTTGGAGCAGAAGGCCCCCAAAAGTACAGGAGGGTTCCCATAAAACTGCTGGGAATATGATTTGTGCTCCCAGAGCTCCAAGGCACAGTCAAACTCCAAGGTTCCTGAACTTTTCCTTGACTCCATCAAATCCTGACAGCTCCTCCACAGAGCTGTGGAGCTGTGCCAGGGACTTCCCAAGGCTCTGTTCCCACATTTATGGCATCCAGGGATAGAAATCCAGCTGGATCCCCCCATTTATAGCACCCAGGGATGGAAATCTAGCTGGATTCCCCCCATATTCCCATCTGGAGAATTTCCACTTCAATTCCCAGTACAGGTGGAAGTCATTCCAAATCCCAAACTGAAGGAGGAATGAAACAATTCCTCATTTTTTTGCCCCCCCCCAGTTGCTGCCTCTGGAAGCTGGATGGGAAAACTCAGTGGGTCCATGGATTGACATTGCTCCCTCTGGAATGCCTGAGGGGGAACTCTTGGAAAATTGTCCAAGGGATTGCAGCCTCTGGGAAGAGTTTTGAGGCCACTTTTGCCCAAGGAATTCTGCCCTAGATCCCTCCTGATCCTGGCACACCCCAAAACCACAAAGGAATGTGGGGCTGGCTCACGATTTTTCAGATCCAAGAGGAAACTCCCTTCAATGTCCAGGGTTTGCTCCCAGTGACTCACGGAGATAAAGTTCCCAAGGTCACCAAAGGAGCCAGGAAACCTGGAATTCTCCCCCACCAGCTCCCTGCTCAACTGGGATATGCCTGGACAAGTTCTGAGCAATCCCTGGAGCTGCAGCATCCCCCGAGGAACCTCAGGCTGGAATATCCCGCTTTAGGCAGAATTCAAGGATCACGTCCTTAACTGGGAGCAAATCCAGGACAGAATTCCTAAAATTCAGGGAAACATTGGAGCTCCAAGGCCACACAGAGCTTTGATCCCCTCACCTGTCAGAACACCCAGGGAGGCTCCACTCTTTTGCAATGCCAACCAAGAATTCCACTTAAACCACTCCAGAGCTGGAAAGCCAGGATTCCAGCCCTTGGAGAACACGGATCCACCCCCAGGCCAGACTTCCAAGGGCTCTCAAGGCCTTGGAAATGCCTCCGTGTTCACGTCATGGCTGGAATGCTCTGGAAGCTGCAGCTCCTGTACCTCCGGCTCCAATCCCTTGGGATTATTGGCTCCCTGAAACCTTGGAAAAGCAGCCAGGAAAACACAGGGGTTGGAGAGCCAGGATATGGGAAATAGAGCCCAAATTCCAGAGCCCACTGCTCCTCCTTCCCACCTCGGAGCAGACCCCAACTCCTTC
>JANPWX010024098.1:0-14110 GCA_024734555.1 Trochalopteron elliotii
ATTACCAGAAGGCTGTTTTTGTTTGCTCTGTATCTCCTGTCCCCCCCACTTGTCTGTTTCATCGCCTTTCCGTGGGGTCAAACCTCTGCTGCCAGCCACCCCCCCATGCCTGCTCTCTGCCCATCATACTGCCCACTACTAGTAAGTCCACTACAAGTACTACCTAATATGCAAATGAAGAATCCCACAGTGCAACGCTTCAGATAATGACTGCAATCAACACTAATTACCCCACTGGACAACGAGCTAGAACAAAAACTAACAAGCGCAATAAAACCCATGAAATAGACACTGCTTACAAGCACTGCAACAAGCCTAAACTCTGCAGTCTCCGCCTCGCCGTGATTTGAAATAAACTGTAAGAAGGACACCCTGCTGAATATAAGCCAACAAAGCTAAATGCTGGGAAACTCCCGCGAGGTGAGGAACTCCCACTCTGCAGCCCAGGCAGCAAGAATGAAGGTCACCTCCTCCTCGGCAGTGTAGCTCAGCGTGAGCAGTGGCGGCGAAAGGCCATCCCTCGAACCACCCCCCCCCCCCCCGCCCCCTTTTCTTAAAAGATCTGAACTAATAAAGGCAATTAAAGGAAGAAACATTGTCTCTTGCCCATTTATAACACTCATTTCTGACTTTATATTTGAAGGAAATTCATATCTTTCCATAGCTTTTCTAACACCACCTCCGTTGCCTCAATAGTAGAATGATAACACTCAGAATATTTCTTAATCTGCTCAACTGTAGAAGTTTCCAGAATCTAAGAGTCTGTCAGCACTTGGAAGATGATTTCAAGTAGCACTCTAGATCTGCTTTTAGTAGATCTCTAAAAGGAAATTTTGTGGAATATCCCTGTGTCTGCCAAGTAGCCACAATGCTTTACAAAAACAGCTCCTTTATGCACCAGTTATTCAGACAGTCCTAGTGACTGTCCAGGAGAAACTTCAGTTTCTTCTGAAGTGGCCAGACAAACCAAGAATAGATATGATTTTGCAGAAGGAATTGTCCTTTTCTCCCTCTCTCCGCACCAAAATCATTACCAGCCACTTGGACATGTCCCCCTCTGTGCTATTCTAGTGTCCTGAGGCTCCGGCGATATCGAGCGCTGCCGCCGTGCCCGTCACGTTCCGGGCCCCGCAGCGGATTCCTCCCGCTCCGCCCGGGGCCCGAGGGGGCACCAAGGCTGCAGCAGGCGGGGACCGAGCGGGGACCGAGACTGAGCGAGGGGGGAACGAGGGACGAAGAGGCCCGCCCAGTGCCACCGACCCCTCCCCGCCCCGGCACCGGGCCCGCTCCTGGCCCCTGAACTCCGGCCCTCGAACCCCAGCCCCGGCCCGGCCCGGCCCTGCCGTCACAATCGGGGCCGCGGTTGCCGGGTAACCGCGAACGCTCCACAGCGGCTGTGACCGCGGTGTGGCCTCAGTCGCCTCACAGCGCCATCCGGACTGGGTGTTCCAGCCTGGGCGTCTGCAGGCGGCTACACTGGGCGGTGATTCGCCGAGTGGATTGTTGGCAAAACCTTTTGCTAGCGCATCCTGAGCTTGCGGAAACGTTGTTTCTGCAAGCTCGTCCTGAGCTCGCGGAGACTTTCTCTCCGCGAGCTTATCCCGAGCTCGCGGAGACTTTCTCTCCGCGAGCTTATCCCGAGCTCGTGGAGACTTTCTCTCCGCGAGCTTATCCCGAGCTCGTGGAGACTTTCTCTCCGCGAGCTTATCCCGAGCTCGTGGAGACTTTCTCTCCGCGAGCTTATCCCGAGCTCGCGGAGACTTTCTCTCCGCGAGCAAATCCCGAGCTCGCGGAGACTTTCTCTCCGCGAGCGAATCCTGAACTCGCAGGGCACTGGTCTCTGCGAGGGAATCCGGAATTGCCTTTGAAGGTAAAGACCGACTGAAGTTGAAATTTTTGGGCTTGTCACATCGGTGCTCTGAAAAAGAATGACAAAGTGAAACACAGGATGTGATAATGTCAGTCTTCTGGTGCAGCAGTTCAGTGCCATGTACAGCTGAGTGGATGAACGATATATAGTCTAATGATTGTGCTCTTTTTTACTGAAGAAATGCAACATTTCCTAAATACACTAGTCTATACATTTTTTTTCCTACAGTGATTACTTAAACCGGTTAAAGGTGAATGAGTTCTGTTCAAGTTTCAGTGGGTTTCTATGATCTGGTTATGAAAATTATTAGGGACATACCTCTGAATTAAGGTACAGACAAGACCATATGCCAGTCAATAGTCTGGATTTTATGTAACAGTAAATGTGACTGAGAGAAAGAGAAAGAAATAGGAAGGGGGGGGGGGGGTAGTGGGGGTTGGGAAGGCAGAGAGAAAGAGATTGACAGAGACGGATTAAGTAGAAAATATCCATTCCATGGAACCCATCAGCATACCATTAAATCCTCTTCTGGTCTTCTCTGTGCTGAGGTCTCACAAAACATAAGACTCCAATGGATTCATAGAGATTTGGGCAAGGTGGGACTGCCCAGGTACCTGCCTGGGGCAGGGCAAGTTTGACTCTGTCTCTTGCTACTTTCAAATCATATAAAACCTTTAGCACCAGTATATCCCTTGAGTCTGCCATGAATTGGGTTCTGGATTTTCAGAGTTCCATTCTTGCTCCTTGCAGTTGTTGAGTCACCGTCGCTCATCTGTGACATCCTCCTTTCAAAATGTCTTCTGGATTACCGGAACAGACACCAACATCTCATCTTTTGTCAAGGGAAAGACTGAAGTCTCTTACTGTGAGTACCCACTGGGGCTGTGTTAAGGCTGGAAACTCCCCTGGTGTCCCTCCTCTCCCTGCCCTGCCCGTTGTCCAGCAGCACTGTCCAGCTGCAGACCCCGTCCCCACCCCTCTGTGCCCTGCTCCTCTTGGTGGGGGCTGTCCTGGGGCAGTAGGGAACACCCTCTGTTGCTTCAGGGACAGTGCAGCTTGCCTGGCTGTGCCACCAGAGCCAAGGTAAAGCTGTGTGAAGCTGAAGCCCTGAGCACGTGCTTCTTTCCCTCCCCTTGGTCACAGTCATTCCTTCTGTCAGCCTGGACACTCACCTGTGCTGCTCTGACCAAGCTGCCCTTGGGCATGTGGGGGGAAGCTCAAACTCTGCCCAAAGCCTGGAGAGACACAGCTGCTCCCAGCCTGAAGAGGTTCCAAACCAGCAGTTCCCTCTCATCTGCTGTGTGGGGCACAGATCCAGCCCTGCAGACAGCAGAGTCAGGGCCACCAAGGTCCCTTGGCTGTGTCAGGAGCTCACTTGACTGAAGGTGCCCCAGGGCTGAGGCTCTGTCAAGGAGAGTTCTCTGTTTTCTTCTGTGCAGGGGCCTGTGAGCCCAGACAGAGAAAACCAATGCTAATTAACAGAGAGAGCTAAAACTTGGACACATTCCTGTGCACCTCACTCTTCCTACAACTTTGCTTTTTTACATCTCTTGGACTCAGCCAGCAGTGCTATCTCCTTGCTGTGAGTTTTGAGTGTTGTGCAGGAATGGAGTTGGGGCAGTGCTGAGAGCTCCTCCACACTCTCTGGAAAGGTCACTGCCTCAATCCAGTGAAACTAAAGAGGAAACAAAGAGCAGAAATCCCCAAAGATGTCCCATCAAATCACAGAGGAGCTAATGGGACAGGGCCATGTGGTTGGCTCTGTATTATTAATTTACTGATGCTGAGTATTTCAGCAAATAACTTCCAGGGCTTCCAGAACTGTCCGAGATGCTGCGATCACAAATGATTCACCAGTGCTGCTTGTTCAAGAAAAGCCTATATGAACAACAGCATCTCTGAGGCTCTTGCTGTTTTTTTTTTTTTTTTTCCAGCTGTTTCCCTCTAAGTTCCTGAGGGAGAAGTTTCTCAGCATGAAGAAGAAGGTCAGCACTGGGCGGAATATTCTCCCCAGAACTGGCCCACCTCTAGACAAGAATGAGACTGGTCAAAAGGTAGTGTTTTCCTGCTCTTTTCCTTTTTGTTTGATGGGAAGTTTGAAGATGGTGTGTGCTTGTGACAGGCTTGCCTCCTGCAAAATACATCAGTGTCCAGGTCCTGTTGTCATTGCAAAGTGCTGGTAGTGGTGGACTTGGAATCCTGATCTGCACTAAGCCAACACAAATAACCTCTGCTGAAGCTGCTGGGCTTTGCTGGAGTGTAGCTGCCATTGCTAAAACAATGGGGGGAAGGCTGGGGACACAAAGGCACAAAATTGCCATTTGCCATTCTCCTGCTGAAACAGCCACCTCTTGCTCAGGTGTGGTCACCATCAAATGCTTGGGATCATAGGATTCCCTCCACAGTGGCAGCTCTGCCCTTTGAAGGCCAAGGAGCTGCAGTAATTACTTCAGATTTAACAAAACTAATTGCATTAATGCCTTGGATTGGAACACTGTGTTGGGACCCTGACATGGTGTTAGATTTTGCAGGCTGCCAGACGTACAGGGGTCTCACCCTGTCAGAGGGGAATGGATGTGCTTTATCTGGACCAGTGCCTGCTCAGAGGTGTGTTGAAAGCTGCTTTTCGTGCAGGACTGGCTCAGTGTAAAGCCCAGCCCAAACGGGTAGGTGACCGAGGTGGGCTGTTGAGCAGGAAATGGGCAGCAAGAGACACGTAACAAACTGGTTAAGGATTGCCCTGGAGGGGGAGGTTAGGAACACCTCACAGAAGGGCACAACTAAGGGACAGTGTGCTGCAGCTGCTCCCTTTGGCAGACTGTGTCTCCCGTGAAATCACAGAGGAGACCTGCTTGTGTCTCTGGAGTGACAGCAGTGTGGCTGGAGAAGGCAGACAAAGCAGAGGAGAGTTTTCTCAAAGCAATGTCTCTGCTCCAGAAGCATTTGTTGCTGTTGTGTCATTCCAGACATGCTCTACAATAGCATTAAATAAAATACCAATAATAGATTACAAGAAAGCACTCATTTAAAGCTAATGGAAAAAGAAGATACCAACTCTACTCTTACCCAAGTTGCTGAGAAAAGAACTGAACGTTATCCTCATTCAGCATTCACCTCATTTGTCTTTTTCCTAACTTCTGTGTTACTTTATTTTTGTCTTTACCTCTGCTAGCAATGCACCAACTTTTAAATACAGTTAAAGGGGACAGAATCATCCAAGCAAAAGAAAACTGTTTATTAGTAACGATTCAGCTGAGCTGGGCGTGTCTCCCTCCCCCCGGGGACGAACAAAGACACCCTCCAGCAAAATGCCAATCTTTTTATACCCTTTATACCTGGCTGGGGCGGTCCCTGTCCCCTTTCCCATTGCCTGGGTACTCGGGAACTTCCATTCTCTCTGCCTGCCAACTCTTCTGTCCCCTCCCCTCTCATCCTACTTCCTTTTAGTCGGGTCTTCAACCCTGCCCCTCTCCCAGCCCACAGCAACACTCAACAAACCAACCTGAACAAATCCAAACAATCCAAACAACAACACACAGAACCAACAACTTTCATTCTTTAACTTAATAACACTTTGACACTTTTCAGCAAAATATCACCTCATCTCTCACATCTCTTCTGGTACTGTTCTCTTCTTACTGATGTCTAAGTCCTAGATGAAAAAAGATATTTGCAGTTGTGTGGGCCTCAGTTTCCCCGTCTCAGAGTAAGGGACATCCCAAAATTGTTTCCCATGGAGTCTGATGTAAATTTGTGGGTTTTACTTACTCCATGAGTGCTCAGTCAGTGCCACAGAACTCTGTGACCTCATGGGCACAGGGCAGTGCTTAAGGTAAGTGCTGCCTGGCATTCTGGAGAAAGAAACCTGGAGAAGTACATGCCAAAAGAGCAGCTTGGCTTGAGCCTGCTCTGTGTGGCCCAGCAGCTCTTGAGCAGCTCAGAGCAGAGGTGGGTGAGCTACTGTTTCCCCCACGTGGCCTGGGCAGACGTGCTCACCATGAGTCTGTACTTCAGTGGGGATCAGTGTAAGATTCTCCTTCATGAACCTTCCTCCCAGCAGCTGAACCTCTCCCTGCTCTCTCTTCCCTCTCCAGCCACCAGATACCCCAAAACCCAGAAGGTTTGAGGTTTCTCCATCAGAGGTGGTGTTTGAGAACTTTGTCGTTCATCAAGCCTGTGAAAAGGTAGTGACTCTCAGGAACAAGGACAAGGTAAGTGCTGGGACGTGGAGCTTTAACACTGTGCTGGAGGACTGGTGTAATTCCCGTAGTGTACAGCAGGGCAAGTTATCTGCTGCAGCACATCCAGAAGAAAATGTCTCAGCAGCTTGTTCTGCAAGATGGTGGAAATCTTCCTGTGCCAGGAATTCTCCCCTGATTTTGCCCATGGGCTGATGGTATCTATCCCAAAGGAGTTTCCTTCTTTTGAAAGCCCTGATGGATAGGAATGTTGAGGGCTGTACAGTTCTTACCTGCTCTCATGCTTTGCCTTGAGTCTATACCACAACCCATGTCTCCGTGGTTAATCTTGGTTCCTGGTAGGAATCTCTGCCTCTCTCAGCCTGTTTGGCTCCCTTTGTGCAGCTCACAGTCAAAGCTCAGGGGCTGAGTCTTCTCCACTTTATGCTGGAATCACTGTCATTAGTGGCATTGGCACTGCAGGAAATGTTCTGAAACAGCCCTAGAATCAGATTGATGTAGCAGAAGCAGCAGGAGGCCTTTAGCTACCACTTCAGGCTCCTGCTAAGCTTCATCCAGCTCTGCTCAGGTTTTCCAAAAGCAGCATAGTGCTCTGCTTTCCCTTTGGAGGACCACAGCACATCCAAAGCCATGTGCTCCTGGAGGTTTTCACTTTCATTTGAAGAAGCTAATTGTTTTGCAGTTTCCCAAGAGAGTTGAGAAGGAAAAAGTTGAAAAATGTCAGCAGTTGTGTTCCACTGTAAAGAGGAAAACTTGAGACCATTTGAATTTCAGTCAGGGAACCATTTTCTCAAATGAGGCTTGTGCCAGGAGTGGGCTGGTGGGAAGAGACAGGAGGGAGTCAAAATCATCTGGTTTAGACTTTCTGAGAGCATTTTGGTGCTCAGAGGTTGATATCTATGTGTTGAAAATGCATGTTTGCTGTGTGTGTGTATCCCAGAGGGCAGAACTTGGTCTGCTGGCTGCAGGCAGGAATGCCCAGCAGCCCAGCTTGCCTGCACAGGCAGCAAGAACTCCTGGAGAGCCAAGATTGGCTTTTAATGCTGAAACCACGCCGTGAGTCAGTGCTGGTCATGTTTCTCCAGGCAGAAAATGCCTTTGCAGCCCATAGTCCATAGGCACAGCCTGTCTGTGTTTCCATCACTTTTGGCAAGCTGATTGCTCCCACTATTTTATGCTTCTTCCTTGCTGCTTTACTGCCCATTTAAATTCTCTTTGCCATCTTCTTGTTTAGGGATTGTCTTGCTGTGTTCCTTCTTTTGCTTTTCAGGTTTGCTTTTATTCCCAGTAAGGCCACAGTGTTTGGTCTCCTCTCTTGCTGGTCTGCCTGTCATGTGGCTGTATCCCCACAACTGCCCTACCCAGAGCTGATCTGCTAGAAGGGAATTTCTTCCTTCCCCCAGGATAATGTGCTGTTTTGCTTTCAGGTAGCACATTCCCCCTGTGGAACATGACTGCATGGCTGTGTGCAGGCAGAAGCCAGCAGGTTTTTTTGGCCTTGTTGAATATGCAGATGATTTGGTTCAGGTGCTCTGTCTCCATCCTGCTGGTGCTGACCTGCTCGGCCCTTCCTTCCCACCAGGCACTGCCCTACTGCCCCTGGCCAAAATGCTGGAGCCAGACAGAAGGGCTTCCAGTTCACCCTTGGGAATTCTGTGCCTGTACCTCCACAGCTGGAAGGGCTCTGGAAAAGGGGTCACGAAAGGATGTCGCCAGGGCATGGACAGGTCTCCTCCCGTCCTGTTTCCACGAGTGGCAAAAGCACTGTTCCATGTCTTTCCTGCAGTGTCATCGGCTGGTGAAGGTCTCCATGGGGAGCTCACCTTACTTCCAGCTGGTGGACTCCCATGATGTGTGCCATGTGGTGCCACCAGGGATGACTGTCCGCGTGCGCATCCGCTTCACCCCCGACGAGAACAAGGTGAGACTGGAGGAGCCAAAGCACAGAATTATCCCCAAAGCCATTGTTCTCCCTGCACTCTGGCTACAGCCCATGCTGGCAGCTTGGCTCCAGGCCATGGGCAGGCAGCCTGCAGCCCGTCCCACCTTGGCTGTGCTGTCAGGCCCTGCACCCAGGCCTGACAGGCCCTGCTTCCCCTCGCTGCACATTCCTGAGCATTCCCAAGGGAAGAAAGATGCACAGGGAACAGTATGAAAATGGCAGAGGGGTGCTGATGGATGTTCGGCCATCTCTAGGTACAGTGGAAGGGGTTTAATTATTATGGAAAGTACTAGAGGAACAAAGAGGTCAGAGGGCTTTCCTCCTTCCTGACTGGCAACAGCTTCCCTGCCTCACCCAGGGCAGGAGCAAGGACGGTGCTTTTTCACACCCTCTGCTCTCCAGCCTTGCAGCTGTGCTGTTCCAGAGCACAACTGACCATGATACAGCTGCAAGGCCAGGGCAGAGGATGTGCTGTGCCCGTGGGCCCAGCCTGGCACAGGCACACGGAGCTCTAGGTGCCCTTAGTCAGCAGGAGCTTGGTGAGCTGCAGGGGACTTGGACACCTGCCTGAAAGGGCTCGTGTAGGCAGGTACAACCTGCAGGCAGACAGACCTGTGACCCCAGAGCCTGTGGCAGTGACACTGCTGTGGCTCTGTCTTCATGCCTGTCACTGTGGTTGCTCTGTCAGGTGGCACCCATTCCGTGCCAGTCGTGCTTTTGCATGGAGGTCTGAACACCAGTGCTGAGGCCCTGGCACGTCTGACCTCAGTGCTGTGATCTGGAGGTTTGTTCATACAGAAGGGATTAGGACATGGCATGGAAGGGAGGAAGCCTTGCAGGGAAACAAAGAGAGGCTCTTTCCAACAGCATCCTGCTACCTCTTAGCACTGTTCTTCTCCTGACTTGGTTGGAGAGGCAAAGTTAGAGGGGAGTTCTGAGCCAACTGATGTTTCTACACCAGGCCAGAGGTGCAGGATCTCTTTGGGTGCAGTTGTTTTCTCACTTTCCTTTGGCTGCTTAGAGTCAGTTTAACACTTTGTCCTGTTGTCAAACAGCAGGAATATAGAAACCTAAAGAGGAATGTCCTGTGTTCCCTAGCTCCATGTTCCTTAGAAGGGACTTAGGAATTATTTAACATCATTAAAATTGAGAGTAAAAATTATGGTGGCCGAGGGCAGTTCTCTGTATGACCCAAGTGACACAAGAGCTTAATGCCACTGAGATAGGTTTTGCAAAGTGCACTGCTGCCTTTAAAATGTGAAATATTAGTAGAGCTTAGTGTTCATTTTGTGGTGGAATAGGTAAATTGACACCCTTGAAGGGATATAGGAAATGGTTTTTCTTCTGCCACGGAGATGGCACTAAATGACCTGTTTCTTTTCCTGCAGGATTATTCCCACGAGTTCGTCTGCATCAGTGGACGGGAAAGGATAGTTGTGCCAATTCGGGCCATCTGTGCCCGTCCTATCCTGGACTTTCCTGAGCAGCTGGACTTCTCCGAGTGTCCTGTCAAGAGCACCACCTACAGGACTCTGCTGGTTCGCAACACTGGTAACAGGGCAGCTCATTACCAGCTGAGCACCCAGAGGTGAGGCAGCTCCTCTGTGCTCCTGCAAAACACCCTTGGGTGATAACAGAGCTGGGAAAGAACAACAGAAGGAACCAGAGCGTCGGAGCTGCTGCCCTGCAGCCCTGGCTGGAAATGGGCGGGATGGATGACGGCATCTGCTCTTGCTTTCTGTGTTCTTAGCAGGATTCAGCCTTGGAGCTTTCTCCATCCCAGATTTCCTGGGGGGTGCTGGAACATATTAGTAGCTGGCTTCCACCCCCTGAGCACAAACAGCTTCTGAAATGGTTACTCACCACTGTCAGCCAAATAGAACCATTCTCTGGGAGGACACAGGCACGTGGCTTTGCAGTGGTCCCTGCATCAGATGCCCAACATGAGCTGTGTTGCAGGCAGCTGGTGCAGTTCCTGTTACTTAGAGCTGATCTGATTTCCCTTGTCAGCTAAGGGCATCACTCACCTCTTCTGTTCCATGATGAACCTTTGAAAGCCAGTTTAAATTTTCAAACATATGCTTTAAATCTCTGAATAAGGTCGTGCCCCGTGCCCCCTTTCATTGAGATCTCTTTTTATATATTCTGAAGTTCCTGCATTTCTGCTGTTTTTTTCATTTTGGTTTGTGTTAAATGTTTGCCAAAAGATGATGAATTCTTCATCGGGAACTTTCATAAATGTCGAGCTCCTCTAATGTCTATCAATACACCACATGCCCACAGGTATATGTACAGGTGTATTAGAAATATGAGACATTTAGTGAATGTGTGAAAAGCAATTGGGCTGATTTAGAAGGTAAAAGTATAGACTGACTTTTGCTGGAGGGGACCTCTGGAAATGGTCTGAGCAAATACACTGCTCAAAGCAAGACCAGTGTCTGGGGATTGCAAGGGGCCATTGGGAGATCTGGAGCTGTCTTTAGATGCCATACAAGAAAACAAACATACAAATGGACTAGTTAAAAAGCAGAAGAAAACAACCTATTAAAACCCCTCCATTACCTTATCTTTTCTGCCTGTTGGGTGCAGTAGTGATTCATTGAAAGGGTAGATCTAACAGGATGAGAACTATCTTAAGGAACAGCTCACAATTAACTCACTGTATTGCTCTAATCAACCCATAAAAGGCCAAAATTTATCCTGCCAGCCCCATCTTTTGGCAGTGGTTTTCATTTGGTTATTATAGTGTCAGGGATGTCTCCTTCCAGGCAACAGCTTAGTGATGTTGGCTGAAATTCAGAGGAGTTAAGTTTAACTGTAGAGCTTGTGTCCTTAGGTCTTGGGGAGCCACGAGAGATGACTGCTACAGCAGTAACAGAGGAGTCTGGTGGGTACAGCCCGGGGTGGGATGTAGGAAATGCAAGGGCTGATTTGGACTCAGTTTTTCAGCCCTGACAACTAAAACTTGGCTGGATCCTCTTCTCCTGATCATTTGAAAATAAGAAGATCTTCTTTCTCAGGCAACCCCTGAAGTCACCCCCAGGAGTGTTATTCCCATCCTGCCATCTGAGGGCAGGAGTAACACAGGGCAGGAGTGGGAATGGAATGGAAGGTAGTGCTGAAGTGTGGCCAGGGACTCCCTTAACTGGCAACTTCTCTGTTCTGGTGAAATTTCTGACAAAAGAATAAGGAAAAAATCCTGTGCCTTGCCCACAGTAGGCACTGATCCCCCGAGCCCCAGCAGAGACCTGCAGCAGTGCTGGCTCACCCCCGGGGCAGGTGTGGGAGCTCGTACAGTAATCCTGCTCTGGGGCTGCTGGGGCCTTGTCTTCCCTCCCCTCTCTCCAAAGTCTCACATCCAGCACATAAACACTGCTGGCCCAAGGCTTCTCCATCAGCCACTAGTGATGTTCTCACTAGTGGTAATGGAACAGGTCAGGCCCATAATTGCAGCAATAAGTCCTTATAGTGAGCAGAACCTGAAGCAAGTTCATCAGCTGTCAGTCACTACTGACATTAATGAAATTCAGCTTGCCAGATGTTCTCTGTATTTTTGTGTGATAAATTCATCACCAAACTCCCCAGAAAACCCTTTCTGTGGACAGACTGACCACCAGCAAAGCACTGAGGAACTTTTGTTTCCTCAGTGGGGCTGCAGAAGAGCACAAAGCCCAGCAACTGCTGGGCAGAAGCACATTTCACCTGAGCTGTCCCTGAGCATCAAAGCACGGAGTCTTGTGTTTGTTAGGCAAGAACTGTTCGCCTGGTGACCAATCCTAAATGCTCCTGTTAAATCCAAAGTGCACCAACACATTTGCATAATTATTTCCAACACATTGCTCAGAATTTGTCTGGTGAGCCAAGCAAACAGTTACCAGCCTGGATGACAACCCAGAGCCCCAGACTGCATTGCTGGTAAATACACAGAGACCTCCTGTTCTGCCTCCCTGATGTGCTCCTGCTAATGGTGCTTCATTTAGCTGCGACTGGATCCTTCAGATTGTAGATGGCATCCTCCTTTTGGGTCTTGTTTCCATGTCACTGTATTGCTCTAATCTGCATTTGCACTCGTTCCGAGTTTTGATTGCTCCTTTTCTTAGAGCTGTTTTCATTGAAATGCTGATAAAATGTGCCCTTTTTAGGTTAATTCAGGATCTTTTCAAGGTAAAATACAGCAAAGAACCACACTGCAAATTCAACAGTAATTATTCCTTGGTCTTCAAGGAAAAGTTCCTTCTCCCTGTCTGATTCCTAGGCTGTAATCTCACAGGACAGGTAGTGCCCTAACATTTGCATCTCTTGAGATGAGGTTTATAGGTAGCAGGAAAAGAGGAATTCCTGAGGGCAGTCAGTGTCAAGTTGTGCATGCAGATAGCTCTTAACCCCCTCTGTGCTTTTCACAAATCATTCTCTGATGGGATTGCTGGCAGTCAGAGGGCTGGATGCAGAGTATGGGGGAGATGAGGTCATTTTATCCCACAGGATCTTCTGAGGGCTGGATCTGCTCAGAAGTGGCTCAGTAGCTGTTTCTGATCCTGTCTGTTCTGCCTGTCTTCTCTTGGCTGTAGTTTGTTTGCTCCCTGCTTGCCCAAGTGAGCTGAAGTGACCTGCACTGCAGAAGGAATAACACACCCAGATGGCCCCCAAGTCCTGACCCCTCTCTTTGTGTTGCAGTCCTTTCTCCGTGGTCCCAGACAGAGGAATTCTGGGCGCTGGTGACACCATGCAGGTGACAGTGGGATTTCACCCACGGACGAGCGGGGACCATTCCGGGTCCCTGGTGGTGTGCTGCAAAGGTGAGTGCTGGGCACTGCCCTGGGCACAGGACAGTTCTCCACCATCCCTCCCTGTTCTCCCATGCCCCTCAATTCCCTCTAGATGTACTTCCCTTGTTCCAGCTTTACCCCAAAGAAAACTGAGAGCTAGTTGGTGTTTAAACGGTTGATAAAGCAGAGCCCTTCTAACAGGGCTAAGATTTTTGGAATCCTGTTTTGCTGGGAGTTGCTGAGTGGAGGAAGGAGGAGCCCTGATTCTCCACTACTGTGTGGCTATGCCTGGGTGAAGTTTTATTTTACTCCTGGGCAGTGGTGTGTGTGAGCTGTGAGGTCTCCATCAAACTCTCTCCAATGCAGTGTATTTCTTACACACCTCTGTCCTGTATGCTGCTTCTCTATTGCCTTGTCACAGACCCTTTTTCTATGTTTCCCTCTAGACATAGATGTAGTTTCTGCCTAATAACACCTTCAGGCCCTCAAGTTCCTCTATGGTGACAAATCAAGACAAATTTTCCCTCATCTCCATTTCCCAGGCCATTCATGCTGTTGCAAACCTCTCACATCTATCTCCCATTTGATTTCTGGACTGAGGAATCCCATTCAGTCTTCATATAGAACCTGCTCTGTATTTACTGATCTTTCCTCGTCCCTTTTTTATTTAATCTGAAATGCTCCAGCTTGGTTTTTGAGATCAGAACAATATAAAATATTTCAAGACTGATGGGGCTGTGGGTTTGGACAGGGAGATGATGATGATTTTCATGGTGTTCATTTTGTAGTGGTTTGTCATATTGCAGAGCCAGGGTGGTTGTGTTTCCTCTCCTGTGTCTCCTCCTGCTGTGGGCTGTCCTTTCACTTGTTCCTCTGGGTCTCCTTTTTCTGCCCACTTGCCCCCAGGCATATTTGCTTGTCAGCAACAAGGGATCCAAGGGATCAGGAGAGACAGAAGTCTTGTGGGATGCCCAGGGGAGGGAGACCTGGGCAAGGCAGGACTGGCCAGGGCTCCTCAGTGTCACCTAAAAGACTTTGATGCAGAAATCCCAGTGATCTGAGTGGGTCACCTGAGCACATCTGACAAATCCCACTGTACATACTGTCACCTTGGGGCCAAATCTCTACCAACACACTCAGAAATAAGGTGTTTGAGGAGGTGCCCAGGACATCCTCACGCTGTACACACAGAGCTGTCAGGATGTGATAAATGTACTGATCCATGGAACTGCTGATACAGCTAAAAGCTGTGACACTTTCTTCTGTGACATGTGGTTTCCTCTATTCTTTGTGCTTCCATCAGCAACTGAGCTGAGCAAAGACTCTTCTTTGC
>JANPWX010024100.1:0-14054 GCA_024734555.1 Trochalopteron elliotii
ATTACCAGAAGGCTGTTTTTGTTTGCTCTGTATCTCCTGTCCCCCCCCACTTGTCTGTTTCATCGCCTTTCCGTGGGGTCAAACCTCTGCTGCCAGCCACCCCCCCATGCCTGCTCTCTGCCCATCATACTGCCCACTACTAGTAAGTCCACTACAAGTACTACCTAATATGCAAATGAAGAATCCCACAGTGCAACGCTTCAGATAATGACTGCAATTAACACTAATTACCCCACTGGACAACGAGCTAGAACAAAAACTAACAAGCGCAATAAAACCCATGAAATAGACACTGCTTACAAGCACTGCAACAAGCCTAAACTCTGCAGTCTCCGCCTCGCCGTGATTTGAAATAAACTGTAAGAAGGACACCCTGCTGAATATAAGCCAACAAAGCTAAATGCTGGGAAACTCCCGCGAGGTGAGGAACTCCCACTCTTCAGCCCAGGCAGCAAGAATGAAGGTCACCTCCTCCTCGGCAGTGTAGCTCAGCGTGAGCAGTGGCGGCGAAAGGCCATCCCTCGAACCACCCCCCCCCCCCCCGCCCCCTTTTCTTAAAAGATCTGAACTAATAAAGGCAATTAAAGGAAGAAACGTTGTCTCTTGCCCATTTATAACACTCATTTCTGACTTTATATTTGAAGGAAATTCATATCTTTCCATAGCTTTTCTAACACCACCTCCGTTGCCTCAATAGTAGAATGATAACACTCAGAATATTTCTTAATCTGCTCAACTGTAGAAGTTTCCAGAATCTAAGAGTCTGTCAGCACTTGGAAGATGACTTCAAGTAGCACTCTAGATCTGCTTTTAGTAGATCTCTAAAAGGAAATTTTGTGGAATATCCCTGTGTCTGCCAAGTAGCCACAATGCTTTACAAAAACAGCTCCTTTATGCACCAGTTATTCAGACAGTCCTAGTGACTGTCCAGGAGAAACTTCAGTTTCTTCTGAAGTGGCCAGACAAACCAAGAATAGATATGATTTTGCAGAAGGAATTGTCCTTTTCTCCCTCTCTCCGCACCAAAATCATTACCAGCCACTTGGACATGTCCCCCTCTGTGCTATTCTAGTGTCCTGAGGCTCCGGCGATATCGAGCGCTGCCGCCGTGCCCGTCACGTTCCGGGCCCCGCAGCGGATTCCTCCCGCTCCGCCCGGGGCCCGAGGGGGCACCAAGGCTGCAGCAGGCGGGGACCGAGCGGGGACCGAGACTGAGCGAGGGGGGAACGAGGGACGAAGAGGCCCGCCCAGTGCCACCGACCCCTCCCCGCCCCGGCACCGGGCCCGCTCCTGGCCCCTGAACTCCGGCCCTCGAACCCCAGCCCCGGCCCGGCCCGGCCCTGCCGTCACAATCGGGGCCGCGGTTGCCGGGTAACCGCGAACGCTCCACAGCGGCTGTGACCGCGGTGCGGCCTCAGTCGCCTCACAGCGCCATCCGGACTGGGTGTTCCAGCCTGGGCGTCTGCAGGCGGCTACACTGGGCGGTGATTCGCCGAGTGGATTGTTGGCAAAACCTTTTGCTAGCGCATCCTGAGCTTGCGGAAACGTTGTTTCTGCAAGCTCGTCCTGAGCTCGCGGAGACTTTCTCTCCGCGAGCTTATCCCGAGCTCGTGGAGACTTTCTCTCCGCGAGCTTATCCCGAGCTCGTGGAGACTTTCTCTCCGCGAGCTTATCCCGAGCTCGTGGAGACTTTCTCTCCGCGAGCTTATCCCGAGCTCGCGGAGACTTTCTCTCCGCGAGCAAATCCCGAGCTCGCGGAGACTTTCTCTCCGCGAGCGAATCCTGAACTCGCAGGGCACTGGTCTCTGCGAGGGAATCCGGAATTGCCTTTGAAGGTAAAGACCGACTGAAGTTGAAATTTTTGGGCTTGTCACATCGGTGCTCTGAAAAAGAATGACAAAGTGAAACACAGGATGTGATAATGTCAGTCTTCTGGCGCAGCAGTTCAGTGCCATGTACAGCTGAGTGGATGAACGATATATAGTCTAATGATTATGCTCTTTTTTACTGAAGAAATGCAACATTTCCTAAATACACTAGTCTATACATTTTTTTTCCTACAGTGATTACTTAAACCGGTTAAAGGTGAATGAGTTCTGTTCAAGTTTCAGTGGGTTTCTATGATCTGGTTATGAAAATTATTAGGGACATACCTCTGAATTAAGGTACAGACAAGACCATATGCCAGTCAATAGTCTGGATTTTATGTAACAGTAAATGTGACTGAGAGAAAGAGAAAGAAATAGGAAGGGGGGGGGGGGGTAGTGGGGGTTGGGAAGGCAGAGAGAAAGAGATTGACAGAGACGGATTAAGTAGAAAATATCCATTCCATGGAACCCATCAGCATACCATTAAATCCTCTTCTGGTCTTCTCTGTGCTGAGGTCTCACAAAACATAAGACTCCAATGGATTCATAGAGATTTGGGCAAGGTGGGACTGCCCAGGTACCTGCCTGGGGCAGGGCAAGTTTGACTCTGTCTCTTGCTACTTTCAAATCATATAAAACCTTTAGCACCAGTATATCCCTTGAGTCTGCCATGAATTGGGTTCTGGATTTTCAGAGTTCCATTCTTGCTCCTTGCAGTTGTTGAGTCACCGTCACTCATCTGTGACATCCTCCTTTCAAAATGTCTTCTGGATTACCGGAACAGACACCAACATCTCATCTTTTGTCAAGGGAAAGACTGAAGTCTCTTACTGTGAGTACCCACTGGGGCTGTGTTAAGGCTGGAAACTCCCCTGGTGTCCCTCCTGTCCCTGCCCTGCCCGTTGTCCAGCAGCACTGTCCAGCTGCAGACCCCGTCCCCACCCCTCTGTGCCCTGCTCCTCTTGGTGGGGGCTGTCCTGGGGCAGTAGGGAACACCCTCTGTTGCTTCAGGGACAGTGCAGCTTGCCTGGCTGTGCCACCAGAGCCAAGGTAAAGCTGTGTGAAGCTGAAGCCCTGAGCACGTGCTTCTTTTCCTCCCCTGGTCACAGTCATTCCTTCTGTCAGCCTGGACACTCACCTGTGCTGCTCTGACCAAGCTGCCCTTGGGCATGTGGGGGGGAAGCTCAAACTCTGCCCAAAGCCTGGAGAGACACAGCTGCTCCCAGCCTGAAGAGGTTCCAAACCAGCAGTTCCCTCTCATCTGCTGTGTGGGGCACAGATCCAGCCCTGCAGACAGCAGAGTCAGGGCCACCAAGGTCCCTTGGCTGTGTCAGGAGCTCACTTGACTGAAGGTGCCCCAGGGCTGAGGCTCTGTCAAGGAGAGTTCTCTGTTTTCTTCTGTGCAGGGGCCTGTGAGCCCAGACAGAGAAAACCAATGCTAATTAACAGAGAGAGCTAAAACTTGGACACATTCCTGTGCACCTCACTCTTCCTACAACTTTGCTTTTTTACATCTCTTGGACTCAGCCAGCAGTGCTATCTCCTTGCTGTGAGTTTTGAGTGTTGTGCAGGAATGGAGTTGGGGCAGTGCTGAGAGCTCCTCCACACTCTCTGGAAAGGTCACTGCCTCAATCCAGTGAAACTAAAGAGGAAACAAAGAGCAGAAATCCCCAAAGATGTCCCATCAAATCACAGAGGAGCTAATGGGACAGGGCCATGTGGTTGGCTCTGTATTATTAATTTACTGATGCTGAGTATTTCAGCAAATAACTTCCAGGGCTTCCAGAACTGTCCGAGATGCTGCGATCACAAATGATTCACCAGTGCTGCTTGTTCAAGAAAAGCCTATATGAACAACAGCATCTCTGAGGCTCTTGCTGTTTTTTTTTTTTTTTTTCCAGCTGTTTCCCTCTAAGTTCCTGAGGGAGAAGTTTCTCAGCATGAAGAAGAAGGTCAGCACTGGGCGGAATATTCTCCCCAGAACTGGCCCACCTCTAGACAAGAATGAGACTGGTCAAAAGGTAGTGTTTTCCTGCTCTTTTCCTTTTTGTTTGATGGGAAGTTTGAAGATGGTGTGTGCTTGTGACAGGCTTGCCTCCTGCAAAATACATCAGTGTCCAGGTCCTGTTGTCATTGCAAAGTGCTGGTAGTGGTGGACTTGGAATCCTGATCTGCACTAAGCCAACACAAATAACCTCTGCTGAAGCTGCTGGGCTTTGCTGGAGTGTAGCTGCCATTGCTAAAACAATGGGGGGAAGGCTGGGGACACAAAGGCACAAAATTGCCATTTGCCATTCTCCTGCTGAAACAGCCACCTCTTGCTCAGGTGTGGTCACCATCAAATGCTTGGGATCATAGGATTCCCTCCACAGTGGCAGCTCTGCCCTTTGAAGGCCAAGGAGCTGCAGTAATTACTTCAGATTTAACAAAACTAATTGCATTAATGCCTTGGATTGGAACACTGTGTTGGGACCCTGACATGGTGTTAGATTTTGCAGGCTGCCAGACGTACAGGGGTCTCACCCTGTCAGAGGGGAATGGATGTGCTTTATCTGGACCAGTGCCTGCTCAGAGGTGTGTTGAAAGCTGCTTTTCGTGCAGGACTGGCTCAGTGTAAAGCCCAGCCCAAACGGGTAGGTGACCGAGGTGGGCTGTTGAGCAGGAAATGGGCAGCAAGAGACACGTAACAAACTGGTTAAGGATTGCCCTGGAGGGGGAGGTTAGGAACACCTCACAGAAGGGCACAACTAAGGGACAGTGTGCTGCAGCTGCTCCCTTTGGCAGACTGTGTCTCCCGTGAAATCACAGAGGAGACCTGCTTGTGTCTCTGGAGTGACAGCAGTGTGGCTGGAGAAGGCAGACAAAGCAGAGGAGAGTTTTCTCAAAGCAATGTCTCTGCTCCAGAAGCATTTGTTGCTGTTGTGTCATTCCAGACATGCTCTACAATAGCATTAAATAAAATACCAATAATAGATTACAAGAAAGCACTCATTTAAAGCTAATGGAAAAAGAAGATACCAACTCTACTCTTACCCAAGTTGCTGAGAAAAGAACTGAACGTTATCCTCATTCAGCATTCACCTCATTTGTCTTTTTCCTAACTTCTGTGTTACTTTATTTTTGTCTTTACCTCTGCTAGCAATGCACCAACTTTTAAATACAGTTAAAGGGGACAGAATCATCCAAGCAAAAGAAAACTGTTTATTAGTAACGATTCAGCTGAGCTGGGCGTGTCTCCCTCCCCCCGGGGACGAACAAAGACACCCTCCAGCAAAATGCCAATCTTTTTATACCCTTTATACCTGGCTGGGGCGGTCCCTGTCCCCTTTCCCATTGCCTGGGTACTCGGGAACTTCCATTCTCTCTGCCTGCCAACTCTTCTGTCCCCTCCCCTCTCATCCTACTTCCTTTTAGTCGGGTCTTCAACCCTGCCCCTCTCCCAGCCCACAGCAACACTCAACAAACCAACCTGAACAAATCCAAACAATCCAAACAACAACACACAGAACCAACAACTTTCATTCTTTAACTTAATAACACTTTGACACTTTTCAGCAAAATATCACCTCATCTCTCACATCTCTTCTGGTACTGTTCTCTTCTTACTGATGTCTAAGTCCTAGATGAAAAAAGATATTTGCAGTTGTGTGGGCCTCAGTTTCCCCGTCTCAGAGTAAGGGACATCCCAAAATTGTTTCCCATGGAGTCTGATGTAAATTTGTGGGTTTTACTTACTCCATGAGTGCTCAGTCAGTGCCACAGAACTCTGTGACCTCATGGGCACAGGGCAGTGCTTAAGGTAAGTGCTGCCTGGCATTCTGGAGAAAGAAACCTGGAGAAGTACATGCCAAAAGAGCAGCTTGGCTTGAGCCTGCTCTGTGTGGCCCAGCAGCTCTTGAGCAGCTCAGAGCAGAGGTGGGTGAGCTACTGTTTCCCCCACGTGGCCTGGGCAGACGTGCTCACCATGAGTCTGTACTTCAGTGGGGATCAGTGTAAGATTCTCCTTCATGAACCTTCCTCCCAGCAGCTGAACCTCTCCCTGCTCTCTCTTCCCTCTCCAGCCACCAGATACCCCAAAACCCAGAAGGTTTGAGGTTTCTCCATCAGAGGTGGTGTTTGAGAACTTTGTCGTTCATCAAGCCTGTGAAAAGGTAGTGACTCTCAGGAACAAGGACAAGGTAAGTGCTGGGACGTGGAGCTTTAACACTGTGCTGGAGGACTGGTGTAATTCCCGTAGTGTACAGCAGGGCAAGTTATCTGCTGCAGCACATCCAGAAGAAAATGTCTCAGCAACTTGTTCTGCAAGATGGTGGAAATCTTCCTGTGCTGGGAATTCTCCCCTGATTTTGCCCATGAGCTGATGGTATCTATCCCAAAAGAGTTTCCTTCTTTTGAAAGCCCTGATTGATAGGAATGTTGAGGGCTGCACAGTTCTTACCTGCTCTCATGCTTTGCCTTGAGTCTATACCACATCCCATGTCTCCATGGTTAATCTTGGTTCCTGGTAGGAATCTCTGCTTCTCTCAGTCTGTTTGGCTCCCTTTGTGCAGCCCACAGTCAAAGCTCAGGGGCTGAGTCTTCTCCACTTTATGCTGGAATCACTGTCATTAGTGGCATTGGCACTGCAGGAAATGTTCTGAAACAGCCCTGGAATCAGATTGATGTAGCAGAAGCAGCAGGAGGCCTTTAGGTGTCACTTCAGGCTCCTGCTAAGCTTCATCCAGCTCTGCTCAGGTTTTCCAAAAGCAACATGATGCTCTGCTTTCCCTTTGGAGAACCACAGCACATCCAAAGCCATGTGCTCCTGTTTTGCAGTTTCCCAAGGGAGTTGAGAGGGAAAAAGCTGAAAAATGTCAGCAGTTGTGTTCAACTGTAAAGAGGAAAACTGAGACCATTTGAATTTCAGTCAGGGAAACATTTTCTCAAATGAGGCTTGTGCCAGGAGTGGGCTGGTGGGAAGAGACAGGAGGGAGTCAAAATCATCTGGTTTAGACTTTTTTGAGAGCATTTTGGTGCTCAGAGGTTGATATCTATGTGTTGAAAATGCATGTTTGCTGTGTGTGTGTATCCCAGAGGGCAGAACTTGGTCTGCTGGCTGCAGGCAGGAATGCCCAGCAGCCCAGCTTGCCTGCACAGGCAGCAAGAACTCCTGGAGAGCCAAGACTGGCTTTTAATACTGAAACCACACTGTGAGTCAGTGCTGATCATGTTTCTCCAGGCAGAAAATGCCTTTGCAGCCCACAGTCCATAGGCACAGCCTGTCTGTGTTTCCATCACTTTTGGCAAGCTGATTGCTCTCATCAGTTTATGATTCTTCCTTGCTGCTTTATTGCCCCTTTAAATCCTCTTTGTCATCTCCTTGTTTTAGGGATTGCTGTGTTCCTTCTTTTGCTTTTCAGGTTTGCTTTTATTCCCAGTAAGGCCACGGTGTTTGGTCTCCTCTCTTGCTGGTCTGCCTGTCATGTGGCTGTATCCCCACAACTGCCCTACCCAAAGCCGATCTGCTAGAAGGGAATTTCTTCCTTCCCCCAGGATAATGTGTTGTTTTGCTTTCAGGTAGCACATTCACCCTGTGGAACACGACTGCATGGCTGTGTGCAGGCAGAAGCCAGCAGGTTTTTTGGCCTTGTTGAATATGCAGATGATTTGGTTTAGGTGCTCTGTCTCCATCCTGCTGGTGCTGACCTGCTCAGCCCTTCCTTCCCACCAGGCACTGCCCTACTGCCCCTGGCCAAAATGCTGGAGCCAGACAGAAGGGCTTCCAGTTCACCCTTGGGAATTCTGTGCCTGTACCTCCACAGCTGGAAGGGCTCTGGAAAAGGGGTCACGAAAGGATGTCGCCAGGGCATGGACAGGTCTCCTCCCGTCCTGTTTCCACGAGTGGCAAAAGCACTGTTCCATGTCTTTCCTGCAGTGTCATCGGCTGGTGAAGGTCTCCATGGGGAGCTCACCTTACTTCCAGCTGGTGGACTCCCATGATGTGTGCCATGTGGTGCCACCAGGGATGACTGTCCGCGTGCGCATCCGCTTCACCCCCGACGAGAACAAGGTGAGACTGGAGGAGCCAAAGCACAGAATTATCCCCAAAGCCATTGTTCTCCCTGCACTCTGGCTACAGCCCATGCTGGCAGCTTGGCTCCAGGCCGTGGAGACTGTCCCAGCCTGTCCCAACCTGCAGCCAGTTCCCACCTTGGCTGTGCTGTCAGGCCCTGCACCCAGGCCTGACAGGCCCTGCTTCCCCTCGCTGCACATTCCTGAGCATTCCCAAGGGAAGAAAGATGCACAGGGAACAGTATGAAAATGACACAGGGGTGCTGATGGATGTTCGGCCATCTCTAGGTACAGTGGAAGGGGTTTAATTATTATGGAAAGTACTAGAGGAACAAAGAGGTCAGAGGGCTTTCCTCCTTCCTGACTGGCAACAGCTTCCCTGCCTCACCCAGGGCAGGAGCAAGGACGGTGCTTTTTCACACCCTCTGCTCTCCAGCCTTGCAGCTGTGCTGTTCCAGAGCACAACTGACCATGATACAGCTGCAAGGCCAGGGCAGAGGATGTGCTGTGCCCGTGGGCCCAGCCTGGCACAGGCACACGGAGCTCTAGGTGCCCTTAGTCAGCAGGAGCTTGGTGAGCTGCAGGGGACTTGGACACCTGCCTGAAAGGGCTCGTGTAGGCAGGTACAACCTGCAGGCAGACAGACCTGTGACCCCAGAGCCTGTGGCAGTGACACTGCTGTGGCTCTGTCTTCATGCCTGTCACTGTGGTTGCTCTGTCAGGTGGCACCCATTCCGTGCCAGTCGTGCTTTTGCATGGAGGTCTGAACACCAGTGCTGAGGCCCTGGCACGTCTGACCTCAGTGCTGTGATCTGGAGGTTTGTTCATACAGAAGGGATTAGGACATGGCATGGAAGGGAGGAAGCCTTGCAGGGAAACAAAGAGAGGCTCTTTCCAACAGCATCCTGCTACCTCTTAGCACTGTTCTTCTCCTGACTTGGTTGGAGAGGCAAAGTTAGAGGGGAGTTCTGAGCCAACTGATGTTTCTACACCAGGCCAGAGGTGCAGGATCTCTTTGGGTGCAGTTGTTTTCTCACTTTCCTTTGGCTGCTTAGAGTCAGTTTAACACTTTGTCCTGTTGTCAAACAGCAGGAATATAGAAACCTAAAGAGGAATGTCCTGTGTTCCCTAGCTCCATGTTCCTTAGAAGGGACTTAGGAATTATTTAACATCATTAAAATTGAGAGTAAAAATTATGGTGGCCGAGGGCAGTTCTCTGTATGACCCAAGTGACACAAGAGCTTAATGCCACTGAGATAGGTTTTGCAAAGTGCACTGCTGCCTTTAAAATGTGAAATATTAGTAGAGCTTAGTGTTCATTTTGTGGTGGAATAGGTAAATTGACACCCTTGAAGGGATATAGGAAATGGTTTTTCTTCTGCCACGGAGATGGCACTAAATGACCTGTTTCTTTTCCTGCAGGATTATTCCCACGAGTTCGTCTGCATCAGTGGACGGGAAAGGATAGTTGTGCCAATTCGGGCCATCTGTGCCCGTCCTATCCTGGACTTTCCTGAGCAGCTGGACTTCTCCGAGTGTCCTGTCAAGAGCACCACCTACAGGACTCTGCTGGTTCGCAACACTGGTAACAGGGCAGCTCATTACCAGCTGAGCACCCAGAGGTGAGGCAGCTCCTCTGTGCTCCTGCAAAACACCCTTGGGTGATAACAGAGCTGGGAAAGAACAACAGAAGGAACCAGAGCGTCGGAGCTGCTGCCCTGCAGCCCTGGCTGGAAATGGGCGGGATGGATGACGGCATCTGCTCTTGCTTTCTGTGTTCTTAGCAGGATTCAGCCTTGGAGCTTTCTCCATCCCAGATTTCCTGGGGGGTGCTGGAACATATTAGTAGCTGGCTTCCACCCCCTGAGCACAAACAGCTTCTGAAATGGTTACTCACCACTGTCAGCCAAATAGAACCATTCTCTGGGAGGACACAGGCACGTGGCTTTGCAGTGGTCCCTGCATCAGATGCCCAACATGAGCTGTGTTGCAGGCAGCTGGTGCAGTTCCTGTTACTTAGAGCTGATCTGATTTCCCTTGTCAGCTAAGGGCATCACTCACCTCTTCTGTTCCATGATGAACCTTTGAAAGCCAGTTTAAATTTTCAAACATATGCTTTAAATCTCTGAATAAGGTCGTGCCCCGTGCCCCCTTTCATTGAGATCTCTTTTTATATATTCTGAAGTTCCTGCATTTCTGCTGTTTTTTTCATTTTGGTTTGTGTTAAATGTTTGCCAAAAGATGATGAATTCTTCATCGGGAACTTTCATAAATGTCGAGCTCCTCTAATGTCTATCAATACACCACATGCCCACAGGTATATGTACAGGTGTATTAGAAATATGAGACATTTAGTGAATGTGTGAAAAGCAATTGGGCTGATTTAGAAGGTAAAAGTATAGACTGACTTTTGCTGGAGGGGACCTCTGGAAATGGTCTGAGCAAATACACTGCTCAAAGCAAGACCAGTGTCTGGGGATTGCAAGGGGCCATTGGGAGATCTGGAGCTGTCTTTAGATGCCATACAAGAAAACAAACATACAAATGGACTAGTTAAAAAGCAGAAGAAAACAACCTATTAAAACCCCTCCATTACCTTATCTTTTCTGCCTGTTGGGTGCAGTAGTGATTCATTGAAAGGGTAGATCTAACAGGATGAGAACTATCTTAAGGAACAGCTCACAATTAACTCACTGTATTGCTCTAATCAACCCATAAAAGGCCAAAATTTATCCTGCCAGCCCCATCTTTTGGCAGTGGTTTTCATTTGGTTATTATAGTGTCAGGGATGTCTCCTTCCAGGCAACAGCTTAGTGATGTTGGCTGAAATTCAGAGGAGTTAAGTTTAACTGTAGAGCTTGTGTCCTTAGGTCTTGGGGAGCCACGAGAGATGACTGCTACAGCAGTAACAGAGGAGTCTGGTGGGTACAGCCCGGGGTGGGATGTAGGAAATGCAAGGGCTGATTTGGACTCAGTTTTTCAGCCCTGACAACTAAAACTTGGCTGGATCCTCTTCTCCTGATCATTTGAAAATAAGAAGATCTTCTTTCTCAGGCAACCCCTGAAGTCACCCCCAGGAGTGTTATTCCCATCCTGCCATCTGAGGGCAGGAGTAACACAGGGCAGGAGTGGGAATGGAATGGAAGGTAGTGCTGAAGTGTGGCCAGGGACTCCCTTAACTGGCAACTTCTCTGTTCTGGTGAAATTTCTGACAAAAGAATAAGGAAAAAATCCTGTGCCTTGCCCACAGTAGGCACTGATCCCCCGAGCCCCAGCAGAGACCTGCAGCAGTGCTGGCTCACCCCCGGGGCAGGTGTGGGAGCTCGTACAGTAATCCTGCTCTGGGGCTGCTGGGGCCTTGTCTTCCCTCCCCTCTCTCCAAAGTCTCACATCCAGCACATAAACACTGCTGGCCCAAGGCTTCTCCATCAGCCACTAGTGATGTTCTCACTAGTGGTAATGGAACAGGTCAGGCCCATAATTGCAGCAATAAGTCCTTATAGTGAGCAGAACCTGAAGCAAGTTCATCAGCTGTCAGTCACTACTGACATTAATGAAATTCAGCTTGCCAGATGTTCTCTGTATTTTTGTGTGATAAATTCATCACCAAACTCCCCAGAAAACCCTTTCTGTGGACAGACTGACCACCAGCAAAGCACTGAGGAACTTTTGTTTCCTCAGTGGGGCTGCAGAAGAGCACAAAGCCCAGCAACTGCTGGGCAGAAGCACATTTCACCTGAGCTGTCCCTGAGCATCAAAGCACGGAGTCTTGTGTTTGTTAGGCAAGAACTGTTCGCCTGGTGACCAATCCTAAATGCTCCTGTTAAATCCAAAGTGCACCAACACATTTGCATAATTATTTCCAACACATTGCTCAGAATTTGTCTGGTGAGCCAAGCAAACAGTTACCAGCCTGGATGACAACCCAGAGCCCCAGACTGCATTGCTGGTAAATACACAGAGACCTCCTGTTCTGCCTCCCTGATGTGCTCCTGCTAATGGTGCTTCATTTAGCTGCGACTGGATCCTTCAGATTGTAGATGGCATCCTCCTTTTGGGTCTTGTTTCCATGTCACTGTATTGCTCTAATCTGCATTTGCACTCGTTCCGAGTTTTGATTGCTCCTTTTCTTAGAGCTGTTTTCATTGAAATGCTGATAAAATGTGCCCTTTTTAGGTTAATTCAGGATCTTTTCAAGGTAAAATACAGCAAAGAACCACACTGCAAATTCAACAGTAATTATTCCTTGGTCTTCAAGGAAAAGTTCCTTCTCCCTGTCTGATTCCTAGGCTGTAATCTCACA
The DNA here is from genome assembly GCA_024734555.1 of Trochalopteron elliotii. NCBI lineage: Eukaryota > Metazoa > Chordata > Aves > Passeriformes > Leiothrichidae > Trochalopteron > Trochalopteron elliotii. The sequence continues at coordinate 12,223 of JANPWX010024100.1, forward strand.
GGACAGGTAGTGCCCTAACATTTGCATCTCTTGAGATGAGGTTTATAGGTAGCAGGAAAAGAGGAATTCCTGAGGGCAGTCAGTGTCAAGTTGTGCATGCAGATAGCTCTTAACCCCCTCTGTGCTTTTCACAAATCATTCTCTGATGGGATTGCTGGCAGTCAGAAGGCTGGATGCAGAGTATGGGGGAGATGAGGTCATTTTATCCCACAGGATCTTCTGAGGGCTGGATCTGCTCAGAAGTGGCTCAGTAGCTGTTTCTGATCCCGTCTGTTCTGCCTGTCTTCTCTTGGCTGTAGTTTGTTTGCTCCCTGCTTGCCCAAGTGAGCTGAAGTGACCTGCACTGCAGAAGGAATACCATGCCCAGATGTCCCCCCAAGTCCTGACCCCTCTCTTTGTGTTGCAGTCCTTTCTCCGTGGTCCCAGACAGAGGAATTCTGGGCGCTGGTGACACCATGCAGGTGACAGTGGGATTTCACCCACGGACGAGCGGGGACCATTCCGGGTCCCTGGTGGTGTGCTGCAAAGGTGAGTGCTGGGCACTGCCCTGGGCACAGGACAGTTCTCCACCATCCCTCCCTGTTCTCCCATGCCCCTCAATTCCCTCTAGATGTACCTCCCTTGTTCCAGCTTTACCCCAAAGAAAACTGAGAGCTAGTTGGTGTTTAAACGGTTGATAAAGCAGAGCCCTTCTAACAGGGCTAAGATTTTTGGAATCCTGTTTTGCTGGGAGTTGCTGAGTGGAGGAAGGAGGAGCCCTGATTCTCCACTACTGTGTGGCTATGCCTGGGTGAAGTTTTATTTTACTCCTGGGCAGTGGTGTGTGTGAGCTGTGAGGTCTCCATCCAACTCTCTCCAATGCAGTGTATTTCTTGCACACCTCTGTCCTGTATGCTGCTTCTCCATTGCCTTGTCACAGGCCCTTTATCTATGTTGCCCTCTACACATAGATGTAGTTTCTGTCTAATAACGTTTTCAGGCCCTCAAGTTCCTGTTTGGTGACAAATCAAGACAAATTTTCTCTCATCCCCATTTCCCAGGCCGTTCATGATGTTGCAAACCTCTCACATCTATCTCCCATTTGATTTCTAGACTGAGGAATCCCATTCAGGCTTCATACAGAAGCTGTTCAGTACTTATTAATCTTTCCTTTGTCCCTTTTTTATTTAATCTGAAATGCTCCAGCTTGGTTTTTGAGATCAGAACAATATAAAATATTTCAAGACTGATGGGGCTGTGGGTTTGGACAGGGAGATGATGATGATTTTCATGGTGTTCATTTTGTAGTGGTTTGTCATATTGCAGAGCCAGGGTGGTTGTGTTTCCTCTCCTGTGTCCCCTCCTGCTGTGGGCTGTCCTTTCACTTGTTCCTCTGGGTCTCCTTTTTCTGCCCACTTGCCCCCAGGCATATTTGCTTGTCAGCAACAAGGGATCCAAGGGATCAGGAGAGACAGGAGTCTTGTGGGATGCCCAGGGGAGGGAGACCTGGGCAAGGCAGGACTGGCCAGGGCTCCTCAGTGTCACCTAAAAGACTTTGATGCAGAAATCCCAGTGATCTGAGTGGGTCACCTGAGCACATCTGACAAATCCCACTGTACATACTGTCACCTTGGGGCCAAATCTCTACCAACACACTCAGAAATAAGGTGTTTGAGGAGGTGCCCAGGACATCCTCACGCTGTACACACAGAGCTGTCAGGATGTGATAAATGTACTGATCCATGGAACTGCTGATACAGCTAAAAGCTGTGACACTTTCTTCTGTGACATGTGGTTTCCTCTATTCTTTGTGCTTCCATCAGCAACTGAGCTGAGCAAAGACTCTTCTTTGC
>JANPWX010024107.1:0-14674 GCA_024734555.1 Trochalopteron elliotii
CTGTCCTGTCCTGTCCTGTCCTGTCCTGTCCTGTCCTGTCCTGTCCTCTCCTCTCCTCTCCTCTCCTCTCCTCCCCTCTCCAGCCTCAAGAGATGTCTGTGTGCCCCTGCATTACTGGGTGGTGCAGGGCAAGCCTTGCTTTCCCCTGTCCTTTGCTTTTCCCACTCTGTTAAAAAAAGACTCTGATTTTCTTTGCAACGTGCAGAGAGGAATTAGTGCTGATCAGGCTGGTGGTTGTTATTAGCAACTAGAAATAAGAAATGATAGCTGCAAATCAAACAGGGAAAGAGGGAATGTCTCAAATAATTTCCATTGACTGCTCCCACTAAGGCTGGGGAAAGGCTGTTGCTCTGCAGCATTTCTCCATGACAGCAGTACCAGCAGGTGCTTTCTGTGGAACCAGCCCTGAAACTGAAGGAGGAAAGTTATTGTTGTAACCTCCATAACGACATGTATCCCACTCAGAGCAGCAACCCCTGCCAAGAGCAGGAAAGGTTTGATCAAAGGTGTCAACCTTTGTGGCTTCACCTCCAAACCTCCTGGTATTCAGCTGGGAAACTGGAGAACATGTTATTGCAGTTGAATTTCTGCCTGATCACCAAACAGGCCAGCAATTTTGTGAAAATTGCCCAGCTCTCCCACATGAAAAACATATCCTCTCTCAGCATTAATGATGGTAAAGGGTCAGCAATTTTTAATATCCGGTCGTTCCCTTTCTCTCTGCACTCTTCCCTCTCCATCATGCATCTCCTGCATGTTGCAGTGCTGGACTAGAGCAGGGATTGCTGCTGTGGACACTTGACACCATATAATTCATTCAGAACAAAAGGGAGGGACAGCAGGGGAAGGCCAGGAGCTGGAGAAATGCCCTTATTAAGAAAATGTTCAAATACTTAGAAGTGTCTTCTCTTGAGGGAGGGGAAGTGGGGAAGGGAAAAGGAAAATCCTTCTCAGTTTTAGGCTCTCACACATGAATTTTGTGACAGAGATAAACAAAAAGCAGGTGAAGGCATAGATGTAGTGAGAACAGAAAGCATATGGGTAAGGAAAGCTCAGCACCTTTCTCACAAACCCTTTTCCTGGGGGAATGAGCTGCTCCTGATTTTGGGTCCCAGCAGTGTTGGATTTACAGGGTACTGCTGAGCTTTCTCATCCTAAGTCATAGTGCAGGAGGCAGCAGCGTGCTGTAATTGTTGTCATGGTCTAAGAAGAGGGCTGGCTAATTGCCTGATGAGAGCATTCCTGAAAAAGAGTTTGTCTGCTTTATGGTTTGTATTCTTTCAATGTGCAAAATGCTCACCTGATTTTGGTGGTGGTGGAGAATGGAGAAATTTGCATTAAATCTTTTTTATTTAAGAAAAAAAAAAAGCGGGACAGCAACTGGACCAGACTTGTTTTATTGGGGTTTCCCTCCACTTTTTTCTCAGCTTAATCCAGCAGTGAGGTTCCTGTTCCTCTCAGACATGGCTAGTTAGCAAATGCCTGCAATGTTATTTTCCCTGGCAAAGCAGCAGATGCTATGAGTGTTTATTTACGAAGAATGACCCTATTGATGTGTTTTCTCAAGCACAGCTGAAAACAAGCAGCTGAAAATTAGCAGTGGGAGATGGTTTCTTTGCATATGGTTCTCCTTCTGCCTGCAAAGCCTCCATGTTTTCTCTCCAAGGATGATGCCACTAACTCTTGCCTGGTCTCTGGTGCTTCTCTCATGCCTCTTCTGAGAGCTCCTGGGGCTGCTTTGCCACTTCACTCTCAGATCGGTCCCTCAGTACCCCAGCCTCCGTTCAGTTGACTTGTTTGGAGGTGGTTTTCTCTTGTCTCAGTCATCACTAAGCACAGATAATCTAAGATTGATTACTTATAGCCACAATGGAAGGTGGGCTTCATGTCCTGCAGCCTCACCCAGGTGACAGACAGCAGGGAGCAAACTGATGGGGTGCATCTCCGTTGAGAGATTTTTGGAGTCAAAAATGGGAAGCGGTCTGCTGGTCCACGTGACAAAGGGCACAGAATTTCATCTGCCTCCTGCATTATCATGACCAGTGTGATTCCTTAGCTAAGAGTAACCTGAACTGAATGGCCTGCAAGTATCCTGCTCACTCACAAGCCCAATTCCACAGCAAGAACTTCTTCCTTTCACTCCCAAGAGGCCATGTGGACAGTGATGCAGCCATAAGCTGACCAAGTCAGTACTGTAAGTGGGATCAGGAGCTGGAGATGGATGCCTGGCCTCAGTCTACATTCCTGGACATCTTGGTATAGCAGTACTCAAGGTTCCTCCTGAGATGCAACCTGTTTTCCAGTTCCTTGCTTCAGTCCACTGGGCCAGGTTTCTGAGGGGTGAAGGGCCCAGGCACGCATTTCATGCCAGCTCTCTGTTGTACCTGGTCTCATGTGTCAGTGCTTTCTCTTATGGCACCCAGGCAGATTTCTTGTCCCATGGCTGCTCCATGAATCCAACCCTGTCTGCTTAAATCTGCTGGAAAGGAACAAATACAAATGAAAAATGTCAGAGGAGACATCAGTGAAAGAGGACATCAGAGAGGGTGGGCTGCAAGGAAAGACAAAGGAGTTCAAAGTGCTCTGAGATGGTGAGGTGCCAAGGAGAAGAGAGAGTAGGACGTGACACACCACACTAAGGCAGCAGAAAGGCAGTAAAGTGTTTTGAGTGCACTGGAGCAGAAATGATATGCCAGTTGTTTTCAGTTCCCCAGATGGGAGAGGCTTCATGAATTGATTCAGAGAATATACAAGAAAAAGATGAGTGTATCTTGTGCCCCTTCTCTCTTCCTGCCTTTGTTCAACTAAATCCTGAGTGTGTTGGGCTGAGACTGCTTTTCAGTATGTGCATACCCTCCACCTCACACCCCATGATCCTCCACAAAGTGTTGGTGAGAGAAATAACAGCTTGTGTGAAAGGGGAAATGATCTGGGAATGGCTCAGGCACAGGCGCTCTGATGTCCAGTGAGGGCGCAACAATATGCACCAACCCTTTCACTGCCTCCCTTTTGAAAAGGAGAGGGAAAAAAGCCTCCTCAGTCCATGATGCACAAACATGTTATTTTTCCTCTCTTGGAAACAAACAGTCTTTTCAATTACACTGATTTGTCTCTGAAACAATCAATCTGAGGTTTATAAAAGCAAACACTCGAGTAATTAGTTCTATCCAGGAAGAATATTAACTCTGTTTGTCTTTGTGTAATTAATCACTGACCCTGCCAGCTCTACAAAGCCTCCTTTGCACAGCTGGGGCAGTGAAGGAGGGGAGCAGAGGGCAGGAGCGAGGTGAGTAACAAGTGATATACAAGCAGAGGGTGTCAGGATGCTGGAACACAAACCTCACCCCCACACACCTCAACAAGTGCCCATGTAAATTCTGTGAAACCATGTTCCAGCCACAGAGCCATGGGGCTGTGAATGCCTGCTGTTTGAAGAAACAATAAATAATGTTTTTAAATATAGTTATTTATATTGACCTTTTAGCTGTGTGGACATTCAGCTCTCTGTGGTCCACATGCCTAATTGATAAAACATTTGCAATGTTTTTTTGTGTAGCACTGCTGTAACCAGAGCCCCAGCCACTGTCAGGTGAATTAGCACTCAAATGCCTTCATCCAGAGGAATTGCAACCTCTGGTCTGGCTGGATTGAACATTGCCAAGTGCCATCCCAGAGCTGGCTCTGCATCAGTGCCTGGTGTTACAAGCAAGCTGTAGTTTACTCTGACCTCAAGCCTACAGGGAATGAAGCAACTTCAAGTCTCTTCCTCTATCCCTGACCTCTGGTTTAACTTTGAGGAAATGTTTGGATTTATTCAAGTGTTTTTTCAACAGCATGAAATAAGGTTGAGATTTGTTTCCTTCTTCTCTTACATCTGGTATGATTGTACAGACCATCTCTCCTGTGCTGCATGAGTAAGATTTTTTTTTTAGAATTGATTTTACAGTAGCAGCTGAAAACACTAGGATGAAATAAAATGTATCAAATATGAAACATTCTGTAAACATGTAACCAAGGAACATCAGGCAAAACGCAGCAGGTCAGACAGATGAGAAGAGTAGCAGGAAGGTGAACAGGACTTATGGGCATCTTGTATTGACTGAGGTTAGAGAAGAGCAGACTCCTTGTTGTAAGAAACTGTCTTAATTGCTGCCCACAGTCCTATAGCATTTCTGTTTATCCTTGATATAAGATGAGGAGATGCAGCTCTCTGAACTCTTGATAGAGCCCAAGGGGATGGGGCACTTCACTTGTCTGCCAAGGCCTTGGTGGTGCTGCTCATGGTCATTGCCATGGCTGATCACAGCTGTGTAAAATTGACATGCAAAGTTGCCAGAGGGGAAAGGGGTGGCTCTTGCTCCTCCACACCTCTAAAATGCTTTCACCTGTGAGAACAGGAGACATTTTTGCATTCAGACTGGTTCTTTTCCTGGTAAGGTTTTGCTGTGACATGCAGAACACAGTGGTCTGCATGCAGATTACTGCTGCTGCTGGCACTTGTGAACAGCCCCAGGCCAAGCTTTTCCATTAAGGAAGAAAAAAAGGGTCTCCCTCTTTTCTTACTCTCTTTATTCTGAGCTACCTTGCTATCTCAGCCACTCTTGGTTGCATCCCAAGAAGTTGAACTCCAGGTCAGGGGAAATCTGATCGTCCTCTCCCACCTCCTACCCCTGAGTGACTGTTCATTAAGGTGAGGTATAGCTTTACCTTCACAGGACGCTCCTTTTGCTCTTTATCAGCCCAGTTGAACACTGAGCAGGTCACATATGGCCTCTGTCAGCTACACTGCAAATCTTTTGTACCTTTTAATGAAAACATTGCCAGTGTTTTCCTTCTGTCGCTGTTGGAGCCCAGCCGCATCTTGGTGATAAATGGTGCCTATTGATGAAGGAATCCTACAGCCAGACCCACGACTCTGCAAGGACACTGTGCTGATCCCAAACTGCAGCCAGGGGTTGTCTCCACCAGCCCTGGAGTTTCAACCCCTCCCTGCAGGTGGGCCAGTAAAAATCTCTGCCACTTCTTTTTCCACCAAGCATCAAGAAGGCTGAATTCCTGTATTAAATCACATTGTTGTCATAGCTACTAAATTATGAGATTGTCTATCATCAACTTCAAAACCCAAGCTGAAAAGTTGTATTTTGGGTTTCTTTTACAGAAAAGTCTCTGAATTTAAAGTGCCAGAGAGCTTGTTCCAGTTTGCTAATGGGCAGTGGAATAGTGAGAGTTTATGACAATCCAGTGAATGGCTCTGCATCTGTGTTACATAAAACCAGAGACCAAGATGTGAAAGCAAGGGATGAGAAAGACTTTTGAACCCAGGAACCAGCTTGTGTGCCCTCTTCCACATGAATCTGCTGCTGGTCTGAGGAGACAAATCTGAGCTCCTTCTGCTGCTCCTCCTGAGCTCCTGCCTGAGTTAGGTGATGAGTGTCATTCCTTGTTTTGAGAGTCCTGGACAGTGTAGATACTGACCTGATTTGAGGCTCACAGCTCTCCTGTGCTTTCCTGTGGTCCATTCCTGGGGGAATTTCCATTTCCAGGAGGAAATGCTACTTCTCCCAAAGTTCACCAGGACCTTGCTGATGCCAGAGCAGGAATTTACTCCTGTGACCTTTTTGTGGTGACAATCACAGTTATGGAAGATTTGGTCATCCTCTTTGATCCAGCTTAAAGCTACCCTAACAAGAAGAGATTTGCAATGTTTTAATTTATTTTTTTTTTAGACAGATCACCTAGCAGATTAAACTCCCCATGCAACTCTGCAATTCTTGGTATTGAGACAAAAAGAAAAGTTGGTCCATGTGGCCAGGAGCTGGAGAAAGGTGGGTGCTTGAGGCTTTGTTCAATGGTCTTAGATCACTTTAGAGCAGCCATTCATCTTCTCCCTTTAAAGAGTCATGATTTCATTGATGGATAATCTTAGGTCAAGCCCAAGCTGGGTGTCAAGATGGGTGGTCATCCCAATAAAATATAGCATATTGGGATGCAACTTAATTTGGCAACTAATCTGCCAAAGTCAGTGACCTTGTAATTAATGTCTTAAGAAAAGGAAAAGAAAATCTTTTCTTACAGGAAGAGAAAGACATTTTAATGTCTTCAGGGAGTTACACAACTGAGCAGTGCTGTCTGAAAATAGTAGCTGGGGAAAGGAATTGCCCTCAATTTCTGGTTTCAATACTTCACTCACAGATGCAGGAGACTGGAGAAGTCAAGCCAGCCTAATGATCATGGGTTCAAGCATATTTTTTTCTATTCAGTCTGAATGGGCTTCTCTGACCTTTACTGAGAATTTATCACAAAAGACCTTATAAAGATACATTACCATCCCCTTGATATTTTTCTTTTCTCCTTCTTTCTTTTGTTTCAAAAGTACGATGACTTTTCCAAAGCCACTGTGGCTGTAAATCGAAATTCCACTCAAACACTGCCTTGGACACCCAGCACTTCAGTGCTTGTGTCTTCAGCCTTCAGTAAAGGGTTTTCTGGATTCTCAGGAAAAATGGAGAAATAATGCACTTGTGTTTCTATTCAAAGCAAGGCAGCTGGATACAGGGCAGATTAACCTGATAGTCGGATTTCTGCCTTTGGTTTAAGACAGCTTTTGGAGCACTTGAGGCAAATTCAGCAGCCTTTCTGCCTGGGGGCACACAGTTTGAAAGCATGCCTGAACATGTCTTCCACAGCAAGAAGTTCCACACTCTTCCATGGAATGGGCAAAGCTGCATGGCTGTAGTCTGTGGATGAGTACCAGGCCCAAGGGGAAGAGAGGAGGTGGCAGGAGCAGGATGAGAGGGCAAGGGGGGCAGAGATTTCTGTAGAAGAATCTGGCTATCCCCTGCTCAGCTACAATTAGTTTCCTCATGCCTGACACCACTGATAGGGCGTGGCACTCACAAGGAGTTTATACAACCTGCTCATTTCTCCATTCAGTCCATTAGAGGTAAAACACCACTTCCAGAGACTTCTGCTTTTTGAAGGTTCTTCACAAGTCTGGGAGGGAACTTCCATGGTTCTTTGACCTCTTCTGTATATACAACTGACACAGGGTTTCCACCTGTGTCACTTGTCCAGCAAGTAATCTCTGCAAATTATGGGGAGTCTTACCCAGAATTTTGGTAGTCCTGGCAAAAGACAACTGCAACAGCAGAAAATGACACAAACAGAGCTGGGTGTTTATTCACAGCTGGCCTTTTAGGCCACAATGACATTGTGGAAAGAGATGAGCTGTTTCTCTTTGCAAGTGGATTTTGGAAGGTGGATCAAAAGGGGATTTGTCCAATGGTTTAAGGAAACTGGGATGGGGGAGAGAGAGTACCTTTATGTGAGAAGTCATGGCTGTTCCCACAGAACAGAGAGGAGAAAACCTCTTCTTCCCCCAATCTGCTGTCCCATTACCCATCTCCCTGAGCATGAACTGCCGTGGGACTGAAATGAATCTGACCTTCAGAAAGAAGCAGCAAAATGTTACTTTTCATTCTACACACATTCTAGCCTTTGGGTAAATGCCTTGGTGGTCTGATACATGCTGGCACAAAGGAGCCATTAATGGCACTGTGACTCTCAAGGAAGTGGCCATGCCACCTAGGAAGGCACTGCGGCCATAATTCTCCCAAAGGCCTTTTGCTTTCTTCCCCACCTGCCCCAGATCAAAGGCATCAAGGAAAATGGATTTCAGGAGGTGGCGGGGGAGGGTTCTTTGCTGTTTTGAGCATTTGCTTGTGTGTTTTACTGCCACATCCCAGTGGTTGTGCAGCTCTGGTGAAAACCGGAGCTCTATTATTAATTCTCTTGTATCAGTAGAAAGGAGCAGGGCAGCGGGGTCAAGGGAACTGAAAGAGGCCTTGCAAGGCAAGCAAAAGAAAGCATTGAGGGGAAAGTAGCACTATCAACTCCTGTGATGTGATAGCAACTTTCACCATCCTTGACCTCTTTCTGAAAGACCGTGCCTATCAGAGGTAAATGGTTGTGCTGGGAAAGCTTAGAAATTGGACTGGAGAGCAGTTTCAAAAGGGTTTTTAAAGCAGTGGGGGAAAAAGAGTAACTACATGTTTTGTATGAAAAGTGAAATGTTGATGATCGTATCGGTAATGTTGTTGAAACGAGAAATTAAATCTATAGTCAATAATGATATTAAATGAAATGATTCAAACTAATCACAGGCTGAAATGCAACAGTCTAAGGATTCACAAATATGATCAAAGATGTTTATGTACATATGCTATAATGAAAATTTTTTTATATATTCTTTACATATAACCACTCTCTGTAGGATTATTTAGGTTTTATCTTAGATGCAACACTATATTTTATTCAAGCTGAAGCGTAGTTTTTGTAAAACACATGGTTTAAAGCCATTTCCCTGACTATGGGACAGGCAGGTGAGTTCTGGTGGGAAATGAAGCACACAGGTAGTGGCCAGCGTGAAGCTCCTGAGCCAAAAGAGATTCTGGGACACACCACTTTTAAATGCTTACAAAAGAAGATAGTGACTCAAAGTCATGATTGCAGTGGAGAAGAAGAAACAAGTGGACCATGCCCAGAGCAGCCTTTCCTGGGCCCTCCACCCCTTGCAGTGTAAGGGATATGTCTGTGGAAAAAAGCAAGGTATTATTTTTTCTTTTCTGCTTTCCTACTTAAAAAAAGCCCCAAACACAGAGCTGGCTCAGTCTGTATGCTGATTTACATCCAATGAGATTCCCATCTCCTGGTCTAACTTGTGCAGTCATTTGAGCAAATGCTGAAATCTTCATTACAGAAAGTCACCTGTGCAAGTATTTTCCAACTGTGAGATGCTTCATTCCCTGCACAGGTTTTCAGGATTACTGTTAGAGTCAGGACTTTCTCTGAGGGAGGAGGGGAGAGAGGAAGCAATCTGTTTATCCAGGTTTCTGTGAAATTGCCATTAACCTGTGACACGATGCAAGGCTTGCTGGCTCTACCTGCTGGCTAGAAGGGAAAGCACACTCCCCTGGCTAGAATGTCCTTAAAGCATTAACGTGCCACTTCCTGAGACAGTGGATTAGAGATAAGAGAAGAAACCAAAAAGCAGCTGCTACCTGATAATTTTCGAGCTGTCAGGTATGCCAGCAGAGAAAGACGGATGGTGTGGAGCAGAGGGAATTAATAACGTTTCTCTGCTTCCTCTCAGGCTCTCAGTAACTGAGAGATGAAAAACATCAGCCTGAAAACCAGTCCCACTGCAGCAGTTTCATCTGTGTGAAGACTGAAGCTCAGACCATTGTCTGCCCTGCTGCAGCTTGGAGAACTGGGGATCAACTCCATTTGACTTCAATCTCAGCCTGGTCTAGGGCACTGCAAAGCCATGGGGCTGCAAGGAAGGTTTTCATTATTGGATTTTAGCTCCATGGTCTGAGCTCTGATGGAAAAAATGAACAGTTGCAAAAGCAAAAAGGGGCTTGTCTGTGGTTTAGCTGATCCCTTTTTATTTGGTGTATCTGCAGGAAAGAAGTGAATGGTCTCTTCTCTCAGCTTTTTCTCCAAAAAACGACTCCTCCAAACAGCAATTCTTACGCAACCAGTATTACAATCTTGACATTGTAATCCTTTCCTGAACCCATTTTCAAAGTCGACAGTAAAGAATAGAGTGTTTTTTCCTTCCTAACTGCCATCACAGCCTGGCCCTTTGTGTCAGCTGGAGCTCTCCTGTTCATATCTTGTCACAGGCAATCCAAGGTATGCCTCTCCAGGAGCCTTAGGGAGCTTGCGTGCCAAATCCGGAGATGAAAATCAGTGGGTTTCCTGTGGAAAAAATGCTCAGAAATCTTATCAGCCCAATAATGTTCATTTCCAGACATGTCTAATCCTGAGGGACTTGCCACTGGATTTACATCTGGATTGTATAAGTTTCACTGAAACACCTGCATCAGGCTCCCTCTCCAGTCAGTGGAAAAGATCAGCAGGGTTGACAGAGGTACTTGCTGGGCTGTAGGATACAGCAGGAGTGTAGAGTGACGAGTGTCCTCGCTTGGGCACGACAACAAAGGGCAGAAAGCAACAAAGATACACTGGAGTCATACCTAATAACTCTGAGGTATCAGACTGGATCCCAGCTCTGGTCTTTCCAGAGCAAACCCTGCATAATCTGGTTTTATCCCTCGGAGGAGCAGCTGAGCATCAGCACAAAAAAGTCCTGTGTCTCTGGAGAATGAAGAGGTCGTTTTTAAAGCAGAACCACTCAGCGAGGGAAGGATCTTCCACAACTTCTGCCACATATTTGCTCAACTTTGCTCTTCCTGGGGTCAGGACTCCTCAGTTAGACCACCCTAGGCGGCCTTTGAAAACCTCTGTTATTCAGGAGATGTACCTATGGGATTTGCCCAGCACAGATCACAAAGGTTTTTTTTTTGTCTCTCACTTAATCCTTCAAACTATTGTCCCACGCACAGTGACAGTGACTCGAGGAGCTGATGTCTTCCCTGAGAGATGTGCTCTTCTCCCATAAGCAAGAAACTCAGATGGGAGTGCTCAGCTTGGTGTTTATGGCCCCCTCTGGGTACAAACTGGAGAGAGGCATTGCAGTTGGGCGGTCCAGCTATGAACAGATTGGATCCCAAATTCTTTGTCCAAAATTTACTACTACCACCAAGCACAAAAAACAAATACATCAAAACCTCATGGACTGAGAGGGATCTGTCCAGTGTTCTGGTGGAGATAAACCATGACATTGTCCTTTTGTTGCTATGTAGGATAAATTCTGAGCAACTTTCTGCCAGGAGTTGAAATCTTTCTGTGAGACTTTAAAAGGTGCTCTGAAAATTGGCTTTTCAACTTGTGAATGAGCAATAGAGATGACCAGGAACAGTTGTTGCATCTTTAATACATGCCCATCATACTGATTGCATAATCTGTGGCCAGAAAATCAGCAAAACTCCCCTAAAAAGACACCCCTTTGAAAAGTCTGGTTATATGCATTATTTGCATTTCCTTCCAACAGCTGCTTTGGACGCAGTGATGTCAAAATACCCTAAATAAATACTACATTCACAATAGTTCTATTAAGAGGAGGATCCCATTGTGCCTAGTATTGTCATAGCACTAGCTAAGATTAACTTACCACTAAGTATTTATATTCTTAATTTGAGAGAATAGGAAAATTAATTTTGTTCACTTTGCAGGTGGAAAAGAATAAATTATTTGCCCTAGGTCACACTGGCAGTCTATAAAGAGGCGAAAATACAACTCAAATGAAACAGCAACAATTTTGCTGAGCCATACTGTGGTGCTATAACCACAAGGCCATTCCACCTCTCCCAAAGCAGGAATTGGTTCTGGCTGCAACAGTTTCTCAGTGAGGGGATTTAACCATCATTTGGTTGATGATGGTTAATGGGTAGGAAGAAGGAGGTGAAACAAACCTCACCATTAAGCCCATGATGGTACTCACATAATTGACCATGTGGATGTCTCTGATGCCCAGAAGAAATTTATTATGTCAGTGACCCTCAAAATCAGTCCATCACTTCTGGTTGCTAATGGAAAAAGATGCTCCCTAAACTGCATATTCCAAACATTTCCTCCAAGCAGCAGACTTTAAATACATAGATGAAAATATACATTTTTTATTTGATCAGTGGTGTAGTTCCCTGACAGATTGGTCCAGAATGCAGAGGGAAGGGAGAAGCCACTGGAATGTGGTCTAAATTAATAGTGAATTGTGACACAATCCAGAGCACTCATAATAATCAAGTTAGTATGTTTTACATTTTCTCTCAATGTGTTTTGCATTTTTGCTGCATAGGGAAGGAGGCTTTAGATATTGAAACAACATAATGTTAAACTTGAGAAATGACAATTCAAACACTGGCTGCTTTAAATAGTTTATACCTTGATAGCCTAATGCTCTGTGCAATGTACACATGGCTTTGTTAGGGACCCCTTGGATAAATATAGATTATTTATGGTTAATGGATGAGTGCTATTATACATTGAAAAAACTTGTGACTGCTGCCTGGCTGGCCACTCAGGGATGTTTCTTTCACACGTGGACAGTAACAAAACCGTGGTAAGGAAATGAAGGAGCATTGGCTCCCATTGTTCCTGACCTTTACATGGGACTTCTCCCAGGACAGGGAGGATGTGTCCCCACGGTCCCTGCTATCCAGTTTAGCAGTACCAGAGAGATAATGTGTATGCCTTTGCCAGCACCACATCCCACTTCCTTCTGTTTTCTCTTCCCAGCTCTGTTAAACATTACCCTACATTCATCTTACGACCTTGAGGAAAGGCTGTCACAGTGGCTTGGGCAGGAGGGTTATTCAGTGGGTGTGTTTTAGGAGCCAGGTAGTCTGACCTTTAATTCTGCAGTGAAAGGGTGAAATTTGTTTCCTTAACTTTGGTCTTTTAAACAACAGGTATCTTGTTTAAGGTCATTGCACAACACCTCTTCCATTCACCTCAGCTATCCTGGATAGACGAATCACAACTGAGGATACCAATCCAGGAAATTACATTTTCTGTTCCATTCTGTATTATTTTCCTTTCTAGGTCAGATAGATAACAAGTGATTCCCATTGGCCTGATGGCTAATTCTATATTTTATTGGTAGTGGCAAAAAGCAATTTTTAGCATTCTTCTGTATGTGTGTGTTGCTGGCTGGACAATCAGAGTAGACCTGTCTAATCACTGGCAATAGATATATTAATTATGTCTCATATTATATTGACTTCTAAGTCAGAATTAAAGACCACAGTGATTGTCTAAGTGACAAATGGCTTAAGTCAATAAATGATTCTCGGAGAAAGGAATAAAATTGAAATAAATTGTCACAGAAAAAAGCCACAATATGTGCATGACTTGGACTAAAAGCATTAAAAACCAGCTCATGTGTGTCATCTTTACTTAATTTTTCAAAGACTATTTACATCCTGTGGTGATGGCTTTGATGCCTAAAAGAGAATCTCAGAATGAGAATGACACAGTTAAGTTGATCCATTATGTGCAATAAACAGTCTTACTGTAAATTTGGGGGTTTTTGTACTAGAATTGTGTAGTTTGAGGCCCCCCATCCTCATGCTGAGTGGAAGCCATGCCTACAGCCAGACAGAAACATCAGTGCCAAGGAACTTCAAGTGAAACAGAGAAGGCTGACGGGGCAGGAAGACTTGCACAACATCACGCAGCAAATCTCTGGGGAACAGTGCACTTGACCAAACACCCAGACCAACACACAGCCACGTTCACACCCTAATTAATACACAGCTCAAAGAGACTAGAGAAGAATATTTAAGACAACTTTCAATGACCCTTGTCACATTACCTCAAATACTTTAACAGGAATGAAATAAAGCATGAAAAATACAAGGTGATACAAATGACTGTGGTTCCTGCCATCTTCTCTAGAGTGCCCAAAACAAATAAACAAAACCAAGGAGGGCTGATGCCACTACTTTCTTGCAGAAGAAAGAAGTCACCATCTAAACATTTTCTAGTCAATTACTAGAACATTTGGAAGTCCCTGTTCCTTGGAACATCCTGAAATCAGTTCTCCCAAGAAAGAAAGAACATCTCATTTCTGTATTTAACATATAGACCTAGACTTTTCCAGACTCACCATAACCAGCTTTCTTAGCAGCTGAGCAGCACCTCTCCTTGCTGTAAAGGATTCCTTTGGTCTGCTACAAATTAACTAAAAGGGACATAATACAGGAATTGTCACAAGCATGCAGCGTTCTGGAACTGAAACTACCACACACCTCGCAGATGCAGCTTTGTTTGTCTATGATGCACATCAAACAAAATCAACCTTCTTGAGTCTCTGTGAGCTGTTCTACAGCCTGGATTGACTTAATCCTTTCTATTTGCTTTTGTAAGAGGTGCATCTCATACAAAAAACTTGGCTGTCCTTAACCTAATACAGAGTATTACCAACAAAAAGTGGGTTATTGTGATGGGGAAAGAAATTTTTAAAAAAACCCAAAAACCCAAACAATACCACAGAGGTCAACTTCGTTAGCTTTGCCACTCACAAAAAAAAACCTTATTATTGAATGGTCCCACAAAATGTTTTCTTACTTACATTTAATTACCAAATACTAAGTTTTAATATTATTTGTTAACTTCAATCTGCTCATAACAAAAATTCACTGATCTTTGCCCATGGCTGGTTATTTATTTTGCTCAGTATCCCTCCTGTGTCCTTATTCAATTCCTAATGCTTTATGACTTTATAATGGCATAATATGACTCATAAGAAGCAAATAATGAAGAGCAATTAACAATTGAAGTCCAAGCACAGTCATTACCTACAGTCTCGACTTCATGGCCCATCAGTAAGTCTCCAGACACTTTCAGCAAACAAGTAACATGATGCTACTACTCAGAAAAAAATATGTTCACTTCTTGTATTCATAAAGCACTGTTCCCAAATCAAAGTATTATGGTACAATATTTTGAAACCTTCTTTTCAGCACTAAAAGTGCTAGTGAAATTGCTGGCTGAAGGATTTGCTAGCAGAAGAGGGAGCAGCAGCTTTGTAAGTAGGAGCTGTGTGCTGCTCAAGGATATGTGCCATTGTAAGACTGGTCCAAATTAGTTTATGAGACAAATGGTTTCTCTTGTTTGGTGTGAACCACTGAAGGCTGAGAGAAGATACTACTGACTAATGTCAACTAAAATAAGATTTTTGTCTGAAGAAAGTGGAAGATTTTATGGG
>JANPWX010024108.1:0-22272 GCA_024734555.1 Trochalopteron elliotii
GGTGGCTTGGAACACATAATAGATGTGTAAAACGTGCCAATATTTTGGTAATTTGGTGTAAAAATTGCTGCTTTTTTTTCTTTTGGAGCTGGTAGAATATGGCTCACATTTGTTGAGTGTGTGTGGGCCTGCTCCTTATTAAACTCGTGGTCCTTTTTTGCAGTAACCACTTCAGTGCTGTGAATCAACATAACCATTTCAGAAAAACACCATCTGTTGATTGGATAAACAAAAGTCTAGTTAGCTGAAAGTTTAATAGATCACAAAGTCTCACTGAGTCCATTTTTATGTTAATAAATTCCACCATAGAATATTTTCTGATGTCACATGGTAAAAGTGCCCCAAATAAATAGCAGCTGAAGCATTTTCCATTATTTATTGCAGTGTTTTGTGAACTTAACAATAGAAATTGGGCAGGATCTAAACTTCCCTAAATTTCAGAATGCCACATGAGTGTGTATATTTGGTTTCATGAATCTTAGATGAGTAAAGGCTCAGAAGGGATCTCATCTAGCCTGGCCAGAGCTGGATCAGGTGGACCTCCACTGTCCCAACCAGATTTCATCACACTTAGGAGTGGAGGCTGGGGGTAACACTGTAATAGCTACTGACCTGATTTCATCCATCCTGTGCCATTCATTCTTTTGGTGCAGGTCACCTGAATTACTGCTTTTTAATAGCAGTCCAGCACGAAGTTATTGCTCCTCTGGACCAGTGTGCAAATATTTGGTGAGATCTTCCAAGTCATCCTGAGTCCATTAAAAAGTGTAAATAACTAATTTCCCTACAAAGTTATAGAGTTACTTCTACGTAAGGCTAAGGAGGAGGACTCTGCCTTAGAGAAATGTGCAGGAGAAATCTGGCTGCCTCCTTTTATGAGAAATCTGATTGTGGTTATTAGAAGGGAATCCTAACCATCTCTATGCTGTATTCCTACTCCTCTTCCCCAGGATGAAAATGACAGGGAGCTTTTTCTATACCTGTAATTTTCTTGTAACACTACCAGTTCTCTGTCCAGATCATGATTGTGGCCTGTTTTTAGGAACTCTCAGGTGAGGAGCAGTGCATTTGTATGTTGTACAGCCACATACCTAGTATGGAGTCCTACTCATTTCTTTCTGTTGCCTGGAAACAATTTCTGCTAGTTTGAGTACAACATGTAAATGCACTTAATCACGTGGAAGAAGCTTTGACATTTCAGTTCATAGTAATCTTCCCCTTTCCCTCCTCATGTGCAAGTCTAAGTGGCTTATACATTTGAGATCCAGCTGTGCATGCTTGGATCTGTGATACTCAGCCCATACTTTGAAGTTATTCCTGCCCTGAAATCACACTGTGTGTATCCATTACAAGCTATAGGGAAGAATTAATCAAATTAAAAAAAAACCCTGATGCTCTGCTGTGCTAAGGCACATCACAATTTACCTATCTCTTCTTGCATATCTTCTGATTATTGCAGAACTATAAAGCTCTTCTGTTGTTTCTTTGAAACAAATTTAAAATAGTCCCAGTAATCCTTTTGGACTTGAGAAAAAATAAACATTTCACACTATGGCAAGTCCCTGAAATGCCTACAAGGGCTCCTCTGCTGAGCTGTCCGAGGGATATCAAGTTTGCTGTGATCTGGAAGGCTATGGCCAGGTCATCTTTTATTTATTTGGTAGGGTCCCATTATCAGTTTATCACAGAAGTTACTGTTTTCAGGGGTTTTTTCAGTGCACTCTTTTCCAAACAGTTTGAGCAGACAAAGAGAAAAAACTGTCTGTTTTGGAAGTGTGTCTATAGTGCATGTTGGTCAGTCCCAGTTTGTATCTAAACACTTTTAGTATGTCTGCATGAGGAGTTAAGGACTAGTCTTTCCTCTTGTTAGCACTGGTCATGTGGAAAGCACCAAGAAAGCAGAGAAAAAAGGTCAAATAAAGGAAATGTCATAATTTGGCAAGAAGCTCTTTTAGAAACTAGCTTTCTGAGCACATCTTGTTGTATCTCTCTCTGTACATGCCTACCCTGTGATGATAACTAGTCCCTAAACATGAAACAAAAGGATGAATTACATCTGTATTTCTGTCAAGAGCAGAGAAATATAGCCACAATATACCTAAAAGTTTATAGGGTGAAGTAAAAAGAGAGATTTTCTTTTGAGAAGCAAAAAGTTACGACTATTTAAATCTCATTGGGATGATGTTCAGTGGGATCATCAGTCACGCTTTTTGTTGTTGTTGCTAACTTACACATGCACATAGAAACTGCCTTTCATGGTTGAAAAATGTCTTGCTTATTCACAAACCCTGTAGAAATAAACATAGTTACATATATATCTGTACTGCTGGCAGCGAGGATTTTATTTGTTGTGTCATGTGCCAGGCTTTCATTAATCAAAGTGTGAAAAATCCCATTTGCTGTGTTTTGGAGAGTTCCCATTGGAAGCATTTAGAGAGCAATTCACTGATCTTTCAATCCCTGGAAAGGAGAAGGGATCCCCCTGGGCACTGGCCAACAACATGGGACTCAGGGGTTCTGTTTTAGTCCTCAGCTTTGTAACCCATCCTCTTTTTGACTCTGAACAAATTGCTTCATCTGTCTATGTCTTGAATCCCTAGCGACAAGGATCAGGCTTTCAAGTCATAAATTTGTTCAGTAGCATAAACTTAATATCTCAGATGCTAATATGGTGGTAACCACATGGTCAGACTCCTCAAGCTAAGTAAGTTTGATAAATGGAGGCAAGTCTGGGTCTCAACATAAGTTTTGGAGAAGCTCCAGAGCACAAACAGCGCAACTCTTTGATTTCACTCTGCACTGTCACAAAAAACCAAGCGCACTTTTCTGCACACTTGGATCTCTGCCACTGCTGAAGTTTAGGTCCTGCTCTCTGAATCCCAAGCCTACCTCATTTGGGGGCTGATACAGGGAGGTAAGATCCTGTGTCCTCTTTTATGTGTCCTCTCTGAATGAGGTCGCTGTGAAGATAGTGAAGAGTCATGGAATAAGTAAAGCTGCCAAGCGTTACTTGGCTTTGATGGATTTAACTTTGGCTTGATGGATTTAACTTTGTGAAGCTGTGCATATACCCACAAATCTGCAAACTGGAGTTTGAGGTCCTGCTCCTACCTGTGCTGGTGAACTGTCTCTACGGCCCCTATTCCTCTGTGTAAAATAGGAAGAGCCTAAAAGCCAACTTAAGATCAAACTCTGCTTATTCAGATGGAAAGTGTTGCTCTAGTCCCCTGAGAGTTTGCTTTCTTTTTTTTAGGAATGGTGTTGCCAAGTTCTGGACAGAATTTACAGAACAAATCTCTTGGCATTGTAATTCATTGCAAAGGAGACCTAAGTTTATCAACTGAATTATAGCTGACGGAGGCTTATATCAATTCTTTAAGTGTCCTTTTGTCTTCTTTTTATGTTCTTTCTCTGCCCTCATCAAGATGCTCAATGAAAGACTTAAATCTATTTTCACCTTCTTTAGAGGCACCAACGATAAAGCAAATGAAATATTATTCTTTCTGAGTAGTGAATTTATAGCAGGCAATAACAAATCCATGAGAATTTATATGGCCTTTTGCCAAAGAAACCAAGGATTTGAATCCATATACTGAAAAATATATTCATATCTATTCTGGTGTTTAAAGAGCTGTGAGAAATCCTTTTCTTAAGTAAAATGAGAGAAAAGTCTCCCAAAATCACCTATGACCCTCCTTTTAAAGCCTGAGTGTTGTCAGAAGTTAAAACTTCATTAAAACTTTCTCATGCTTTTATCTCTGTGACATATCTTAAGAGGATGCAGGTATGAGAAGAATGAAGGCATTGTAGGATCAAACAGCCAAGCGTCCATTATCCATGCATGGACAATGTGACTCAAGGCTCACTGTTCATGTCTGCCCATGGAGATAAGGGCTAGAAGCCTAACCACATCTTCCCCTGAAGGAGCCATGGAAGATGGCAAGATACTCCCTTTGGACTGGAACAGCACCATCATTCCTAAAACCGAACTGCCCCTGGTCTCCAGGAGCCTCTGTTCATTATCTGTTGGTAGCTGTCTCCTCACTGCCATTCTCTCAGCCAGCTTCCCACAAAAGGCACTGTGCTCTCCTCCCAGGAAGCCCTGTGTTCACTGACTAAACACTGTTGGAGTTCTTTTGCTCTTTCCATTCTCCTTCATTGCTTCTCTTGTGATTCAGGTGGTCATATTGGAGGATAAATGAGGTATCAGTACCAAACCAGCCTGGACCCTGCTGAGGTTTCTTCCTCTAGTCTTGGATTTGAACTCTCTGTTTTGAGAAGCCTCTCAAGAATGACTGACCATCACAGTGTCTTGCTTCCTTGGACAGCTCAGGTCTTTGTGGCTCAGTAGTTAAGGGAGTCCACTACATCTCTAGATGGGCATGTCCCAGGCTGCCTGCTAGAGCACAGTCAGGGATCATGTGCCAGCAGAGCTTGCTTTAATATTGCTGGCAAATCCCACCATGTCCTCACCAGTCCTTGTTTGACTACGCATGTGGAAGTCTTCAGACACGTCTGCAGTCAGATGCTTGCCGTGTTTTCAATCAACACAATTCAGTTTTAAATTATAGCTCTAAGAGCTTTTCAGGCTGTGCTGAGAAGCCTGAAAAAAAAAAAATAAACAACAAACAACCAAGCTCCAAACCAGTGTGCTTTGAGGAGAAGAAGGGAAAGTGACATCCATTCTGGGAAGGAAGAAGCAAGACTAACAAAATCTGGCACCCTGGTCTGTGTTTGCTCTAATGATGCATCTTCATGTGCTTCGTGTCCTTTGGTAACACTGCCCTTTCAGTGCCACGTCATGGATCGTCAGATGAGGAAGCCTGGCCCAAAATAAACGCCAGGCTGCTTTTCATCTCGGGGATTTGTTTGTGCCAAGCGAACAAAGTAACTTCTTTGTGGCTGTTTGCATTTGTCGTTCCAAGTTGTCTGAGTGCTGGGTTATAAATACACACCACCGATTGATAGCCTCAATATGTCCAGTCGGATGAGCTTTGCGTGCTGGCAAGGAAAGGATTTGGCTTGCCTTAATTATTTTTGTTTTAATGCTTTTTAAAAATGTTTGCTATAAATCAAAGATACTGTAAATATAACAGAGGAGGAGTGGGTTCCTTCCTTACCCGTATTTTAGACTGGGTTTCTGTCCAACGGTTTTAAGTAAATTTCGTTTCATACGTGTATTCTTTACCAATATGTATGTAAAGGGGTGATGTGTAATTTAATGTTATTAACATTTTTAATGCAGAAATAAAATGAAGTCAGAATTTTATCAATTTACCTCCTCTTAGAGGAGATGGCGGGGTATGAGAGGAACGTGAAAGGCCGAGTTGTTCCGAGCTCTGCCTTAGGAGTGCTCATGGTAAGCCAAGACCCGCTGTCCTGGGCCTGTGACAACCAGGCCTGTTAATCACCAGTGACTCTGAGCAGCCTGAGCTAAACCCTGAGTCTGGGAGACTCTCAGCCAAATCCTGACTCCTTCATCAAGGAATGTTCAGCCTTCTGGACTTGCTTTATTTCTGTGCCCACCCCCAGCCCCTACCACTGAAAAAAATGCTGGTGAAAAATACCTCTTTGGGAATTAAATTTGTATGGAAAACATTTTATTTTTGTATCCAAATCTTCCAGTCTGTGTAGGGTTTTCCATTCGCTTTCAGCAAAGACACTTTTTCACTGTTTTTCTCATCCAAAATTCTTATTAAGAAACTGAATGTTTTTACCAAAAATGGGCATATTTTCCTTCTCCTTTACCCCCTTCTCCATTCAGTACATCCCCTGAAAGCAAGCTAATTTAAAGAAAGCACATTTCTCTTAAAAAAATTCCCATGGAATTGATTTTGTTGTGGTTAATGTCTGCTTTGTCTGTCTTCTGTCTGGAGGAAAATTCCTTGAAACATTATCAGACAGTGCATCTCTACAGCCCAAATGAGGTTCTAAACATCTCATTTATTCATTTATATGATAATCCAGTAACCATAATTGCGGTCACTGGCTTATTTGCAATTGGTATATTGAAACAGTTGTGCACAGTCATTTGAAAACTGGATCCCTTTCCAAAGGTCTCAGCCTCAGACACATTTCAAGAAGAATGTGCTTACTGGATGCAGTGAGATGCTGTGTGTTGTTACGTATACCTGCACGTGTATATTTTTATTAATGTATACATATCTATTTATAAAATATGTGCATATGATTGGAAGCGAAAAATCACAATATCTTGTGCCTGATTTTAGTTTTGCTTTGAACCAAACTTTTCCAGGGTGACCTGGAAACAATATCCATGCAGAGGAGGAGGACAGATGGAGTCAAGACAATTTTACATGGTGATGATTCAGTTTCGCTTTCAGATTCTGGTGCAAAGGGAGAATATGTCCCATGTCCATGCGTGGCAGCATGAGCAGGTACATGTTGGATCTGTGTGGACTGAACTGGCCAGCATCAGTCTGTTCCAGACAGTCTAAGAGTGAATGAGCCTTCACATAGTGTGGTTCACACTGAAAAAGCATGAAAGAAAATAGACCTGTAGGTCTGTGTCCCATAAATGCAGTTTGTAGAAGTGAGATTCTTACTTGCACTTATTCCTGTGTGTTTAAGTTAAGGGGCAAGTAATATAAATTGAAGCTTAATTTTTTCTTTGAAGCCATTAACACCCACCCACAAGCAACAGGAAACAGACTTCAACTTTAATTAGTACCAACACATTCAAAATTCACCGTATATTTGCCTTCAAGTGCAGCAAAGCAGCTTCAAAGCTAAAAGCTTCTTCACTTTCTAAGTAATAATGAGGTATTAATGAGGCAATTAGGGGCTTGTAAACATGGTGTCAAAGAGATATGAACTAATCACCAGCAACAGGAAAAAGACAGATCCCTCTGACTTCAGTGCTCTGCGCTCTCCCTAGGCCCCTGAGGCATTCTGTGCTTGTAAACTAATCCACAAAAATGTTCTAGATTAATTCAAAACACTATCCTCTTTTTAATTCCCTGACTGTCTTCGGGCTTGTTTCTGAATAGATGCTCTGTGTGAAGGCTTTTAAATACGCACTTTTGTTATTGCAATAAAACCCAGATTGAAGTTCTCTTGCACTAAGCAGTCAATTTATATTTGGCTGTCTTCTTAGATCCATATGAAATACTTCTAAATAATTTGTTAGAATATTTCATGCCGTTTATTTCCTTTTAGGCTATTTAATTAAAAAAACAAAGCATGTAATTTAATTAGAACTGATAAACACCATGAATTTGCCCCTAGAATTTGAAATGTTTCCATTGAAAATGGAGGATTAAGCACACCAGTTAAATCTTGGAGTGATGCAGAGAGGGCAGGGACAAACATTTCCCCTCACAGATTTGTTAGCTTGAATGTTGGACTGGGATTAGTGCAATGTGATTTTATGAGAGTAGAGTCTCTTTTTCGATTCTCATTTCCTTGTAGCAATAGAGTTCAGATCTCATCTAGCTAATACTGAATTCAACCTGTCATGCTGCTTTCTGTTGTTAAAGGAAAGCTCACAGCAGGTTTATCCACAGTAAGATATCAAATGTTGTTCTGCTGTCGTGATAGATTTTGAGGTTATCCTTATTAGAAAACCATAGAATCATAGAATCATTTGCGTTGGAAGGAACCTTAAAGATCATCTTGTTCCAGCCCCTCTGCTATGGCAGGGACACCTTCCACTAGACCAGGTTTCTCAAAGTCCCAACCTTGGCCTTGAGCCCTTCCAGGGATGGGGCATCCACAGCTTCTCTGGACAACCTGTGTCAGTGTCTCGCCACTCTCACAGGGAAGAATTTTTTTCCTAATGATTTCAAAGAACTTTATATTTTCTAAGTGCAAGTAGAGGAAAAAAAAAAGAAAAAAATAACCCCCCAACCTTACAATATAAAAAAATGTCACAGATATTCACAAGACAGTGAAGCTTTAGGTGAAGCATTGACTGAAGAATTTCATAAGATGGGAGGAAACACATCCTCACAATATCCATGATATGTACACTCCAAATCTTCACGTGACAGTTGAAATTCTGACCTTTCTGCTGCCTTCAAATTATCTCAACAGATGGTATTGCTCCACAACTGGAAGTACTACTGATTTGAGAGAGGACTTTTGGATATAGCATGTTGTCTCCTGGAGATTAGTGTGAAACTCCATATCCTTTCTCTGTGTGATCTAATTACAGTCAGCTCTCTAGGGGTGAAAAGTGAGTTCACTAAACCAACTTATTGTGAAAAAATATTTTGAAACATAACACATTGTGGTTTGATCCTGCATTCTCACAGGTATATGTTGGAAATCACTTGGTTGAAGTTAGTAACATGTGTGTTAAGCTCTCAGAAGTAAAAACAGAACGGAGGCTCTAATAGATTTTCCTACATCAGGAATTTGATCTAATCCACAGGAAAATTGTACATAAGTTCAACAGTCCAGCACTTTGCCTAGTAGTGTGCAGCTGATTATAACTCTGGACTTTCTGAGAAGAATTCTTATAAAGATGATGACGGTGAATCATGTCTACAAATGTGAAAGCCAGTACTGGCGTCTCCAGAAATTCAGTTTATTGTTTGAATTTTCAGCAGTATTTTCTTCTGGACATTACTCACCTCTCATAGCAGCTGGTTACTGTTGCAGAAGAGATTCATGAGTGTTCAATGCTGTCACAGCTGGCTCTTCTAGATGTTAGCTTGCAGAACTTTGTTGAGTGTCTCCTTCACCTAAGTCAGTCTAATTTATGGCTCATTTAGAAAATGTCAGTATTTATTAAAACATTTGCACACTGAAGAATCAGCCTCCCCCTGTGGTCCTGTGCAGAGTCCCAGAGAGGAGGGAATCCCTTGGCATCCTGCCGTGTGTGCCTGGAGCAGAGATAGAGGTGTGGAAGCCGAGGGCAGCCACAGCATCCCCATTTCAATGTGTGAGACAGCAGACCTGCCTTGATAGCTCAGAGCTGCAGTGCTTGGGACATTACCTTTCCTTCACCTCTTTCCTTCCTCTCCTCCTGTGTTAATCCTACATAACTCACTCTGCTCTTTCCATCTGGGCGGGGATCTTAAAAGACCCCTACAGTTCTGCAGGGCCTCTCCTGTTTGTGTGTAATAATACAGGATGGCTGGACCATTAACACCTTCTCTGAGCACAGCATGTTGGAGCTGCAACATTTTCCAGCTTGGGCTCCTTTGCCAAAAGGTATTGTGTGTGCATACTCAACTTTTCTTTTAAAATCCCAAATAGGGTTTTCTTTTCTCTCTTCCTTCCAGGTTGTGTGTGTTTTTGCTATTGGTATCCATGGGACTTTTCCTCTTGTGTTTCCTTTAGAGGTAACAGTCTGGGGTTGGGGTTTTTTTTGTTTCTTCTCCTTCTCCCCACCAAACTACAGTTTCTGGGAGGGTAATAACTGAGAAGGAGAGGGCGAGTGAGTCTGCAGAGTCATAAATGAGCCCTTAAGCAGAGCACTTTGCCTTGAGGTCACTAGTTCAAAGAGAACTGCAGTGACATCTGCAGGGTTCTGCCATCTGAGAGCTGGTAGATAGGTTTCCATCACAAAAACATGATGCAGGCAGGTTACTAGGGATTTAGGACTGAATTGGATTCCCTGGAATATAATAAAGAGAGTCACCACTGAAACCTTTTTCAAACTTGAGACATTTTTAGTAGCTCTGTCACGTACATACTTTTGAGGATCTAAAAAGGGCCAGCTCAAATCCCATCTGTGCCTCCTGGATTGGCAACTCAAGGGTAAGGGAGAGGAGCTTTGTCAAAAAGGTAAGGCAAGAAAAGGAAATGGGTTTTCATGCCAAGGACACAGCTTCTTTCATTGACACAAAGGTATTGTAAGCATATAAACAAAGCTTTGTGTTCCAGAGATAAATGGCAAAGAATGACTTGTAAGTGCGTGTGAGGTTGGACTGAAACGTAGGTAAGCAGTGAGCAAAAAGCAGTCTGAGGGGGAAGGATCGCTACAACAGCAGAGGTGTCTGCTCCCTCTCTGCACATTAAACCCCTGCCAGCAAAAAGGGAAGGAGCTTCAAATGGACCAGGATGTGTCTTGTGGTTAGTGACACCCCAGCGTTGTTTTTAAGTGGATGGGCACATCTTTCTAAGAACTGAAACTTTACTGTCTGCATGTAGCTTTCTGAGGTAAAATCTTGCTCCATCAAAACTGAGTCATCCTTCCCAGCCGGGTGGGTACAGTTGTGTCTCCTGCCTTGAGTAAGGAAGATGATACAAGTATCTGGGATAGGCCAAACGCATGATTTTGTCACCTGCACTGCAGAGTGCTGGAGATGATGTGACCAGAAATTAGTCAGGCCAGTGACCCTCCACGTGAGCTTGGACCTACCCTAAATCACACAAATTGCTGTGGGAGCTGTAAAGGTGGAGCACTGTTTGGGTGTGAGGTGAGCCCTGAGCTAAAGTGCTTAACACCATTTGTGTCTCTCCTGTGAGTGGAGAGTCTCTCGAGGATCTCCTCCTGTCAGAATGGTCACCTGAGTGAGACACAGTGAGAAATGACCAGTGCCAGTTAAGAGCTTTGTTCCCTCTGTCCTGGGCTCTGCAGGGGCTGTTGCTGAACTGCTGGTGTTTTCCATGCTGCAGTTCCCTGGCATGGGAATGTGTTAACAGTCTGTTTAGCTGGTCTTTGTAGACTACAGGCTTTGTGTATGCATATGCTGTGAGAGATTTGTCAGAGCCTTTCCTGGAATGGGGTGCTGATTAGGCAGGGCCTCCTGAGAGCTCGTAATGGAAATCAATATAATGGTTGTAATAACTAATGATAACAAAGTCAAGAATGGCAACAAAAAGCTTCAGAGCACAGTGTCCTTTGATTTTGAGGCTTTTGAAGGGGACCAGAAAAGAATTATTTGAGGACATAATAAAGGAACCCCCTCCCTTTCATACAACTCCTCCTGGGAAAAATATTTTATTGAAAGAGGGTATGTTAGCCAAAGCAAGACATAAATATTTTACTTATTAGAGCACAGGCTGTTTCTCTTCTCGTTGGCTCCTGTGCCAAGGCTGGCCTCAGACAGAAATTTGCAGTGTCTGTTTCTGTACTGTGTGGGGGGGGGAACCAGGGGCATGGAGACCCAGGCCATGAACTGAAAGCCTGCCAAAAAAAAAAAAAAGAAAAAAGCCCTTCTTAGAGAAATTGTCTTGTTCATGAAATGTGACATTTGCATGGCAGTCACTAAGATTGTTTTTTTCTTCATAAACAGGGCTTTGGAGTAAAGATGTGGAAAGCCCACTGTGGATTGAATTGGGCAAAGGTATCAGATCTCAGCAACTAACTTGACAACAAAACTAATTACCCTGTAATTAGTCAGAACAGATACTGCCACCTTTCCAATACACAGTGCCCTGTGTGAGTTCTCTGATGTCTAATAGGGCTTAGGCTGGGCATGATTTCTCTCCCTGGGAGAGCTAATAAGATTTCATTCCCTTCTACCTGACTATTTCCTCAAGATATGGAGAAATGTGGGATCACTGAGCTCTCCATCATCATGGCACTTCATTGTGTCAGATAATCTTAAGAAAGGAGATAGACAGGAAAGCAGAAATGCTCAGGCAGCTGAACTCATGTCACAAGTAAAATCATAGGTGCATTTCCTTCCCATTAGAGCTGTTCAATCACTTCTAAAATCTGTCAAGGAAAACACCTGTAAGTATCCATCTCAGAGTGTCTTCACACTAGAGGTTGTGAGACCCTGAGTGTAGGGGGCAGTTGCTCAAAGAAGCAGGGCTGTACTTCTTTCATATGTTCCCTTCTGCGGCATGAGTAAGTGTCTGGTTCTGGGCACAGATGGATCCAGGGTGACAGTTTTTTATCTTCTTATACCCAGTTTTTTTGAGGGTGCTGTCTGCACCTACCTAAACTGGTAGTTTGTGGCAGATGTCCAGGGGAAAGCAAAGACAGATGATATCCATAGTTCCCCAAGGTGTTCTCTCTCAACCCTGGCAAATTGTCATTCAGAGACATTGAGCCACAAGTGGTATCTGTTGTGTTTTGGTACCTCTGCAATTGATTTATTGATTTTCCTTCAATGCCTTTGTCTAACTAACTTTTGAGCCCACATGGCTGACACGTGACAGAGAGCTCCAGAGCTTAATGACCTCTGTAAGGGTGTAAAAACCTCCTTCCCCTCTTCTGCTCTGTACGCACCTCCTGCTTATTCCAGCAGGCATCAAACACCTCTTGGAATCCACGAGGTGCTGACCACCCCTCACTGCTCACACAATTCTCCATCGAGTTTTATAGGGCTTGAGCGTTTTCTACCCTCAAGCATCATAATGCCTTCTCACACAAAAGTTCTCCAGCCATTTTCTCCCATATCTCCTGTTCCAGTTTTATTGTATCCTTGGCTATTCAGGATGAAAAGTGCCAGTTTCCCAGGGCCAAGCCAAGGGTTGTTTGGCTTGTAGCATCACTTAGAGATGTTTAGCTTCCATGCTTGAATTCTTACTGGCGAGCTGGAAGAGGGCAAGAAAAGGTGATCCAGAACCTGATATGGCTGTTTTTTGCTCTATCATGTTAAGTCTCCAGCTGCACTGTCTGGAATGAAAGCAGGTTCAATTGAATTAGAAGTGGAGAAAATTTGTCAGTGAGTTGGCAGATAAATTTTGCTTTACACCATGGAAACAGATATGAAAGTAGAAATCCTTGCTAGCCAGTGTGCATTCTCTCCAGCTCTCTCTGCCAATGAGAAGATACAGCAAAAGCCAAATTTTTGCTTTCTTGGTATCGCATTGTGAATCTGCTTAGCCATGTGTTCATCCACTGGTCTTAGAATGCTTTTCAGATTGAGTATCTGTTGGTGAAAGTAGTTTAGAGGTGACTGGTTACTTTTTAACCCCTGGAAACTGCTTTCAAAAAGCTTTTTTTTGCAAATGCTGCATTTTGTTGCCCTCTTTTTCCCACCCAGGGAATTCAGTCTGGGTACAGGGTATCTGCAAGGGGCTTGCAAAAGGTTACACTCTGAAGCTGAGCATGTGTTTTATGAAATGCATGAATAGCTTTGACCACACTGAGGGAAAATACCCTCAGCCATTGTAAGGCAAGCAATGAAAAATTTCAGCCATTGCAAGGCAAGCTGTGAAACTGGAAATGTGGTGCTGTCAAGAAAAAAAGAGTTCCTTCCAAGGTGAAATCCTAGCCTTCATCTAAGTATACAAAGCTGGTGGCAGATTTCCCAGATTTGAGTAGGCCGTGATTTCACCTACTGTTGTCATGGACTGCAGGAGCTGAATTGGACTGGACAGAGTTAACTCTGATGTCATCCAGGCAGTGGGATTTTTCCCAGTATTTTCTCCATGTGGGTCTAGGAACTTGGTATTGAATTAGAATCTGTCTGGGAGGAGTGCTGGTAATTGCAGAAACAAATCCCACAGGTTGCCATTTAATCTACAAGCTCAGTTTTGTTTCAATTAGCTGTAAAGTTGGCAATGTGCACAAATGGGTAACCATGAAATGAAAGCTCCTCCAGTGAACACTGTATCCACAAACTCCAAATTGCTGACTCTCATTAGAAGGCAAAGGGAGGGGAGAAAATAAAACCACAAACACTAAGATCCAATTATGGTCTTTCTTCTTTGTTCTTCCACCATCTGGAAACGGCTGGTTTATGTTCTAGAAAAGGAGCATGTTCTAGACCTGAGTGTGCAGTTCCTCTGCAGCAACATCCTCTACCTGGACTGAGAGAAAGTGCAGAGAGATTTCATTTACATGGGGCAGAGGAGCTCTCCCATTTCTTTGCTCAGGATTTCTGTGCCCAGTCAGGCCTAAACAACAGATTGTCCTGTTGCCATGTGTGGAATTAGCTTCAAAACAGACCTTAAGACAGTTGATATTGTGTCCAGCTTCCTCCAAAAAGCAAAGCCTGCCCTTAAGTACCTACCACCAAGAAGAATTCAGGTAAATACCTCCTAAAAACTAAAAATGCTACATCCCTGGCAGCTTTCACCAGACTTTGTTTAAAGAAAATGTTATGTTTTCCTGACTTTTTAAATCAAGCATTCAGTCATTCAAGCAGGACTAAATATACCCTCAATTATTATAGTAACTTTTATTTTCAAAGTTCACTCATGGAGAACTTCATCAGAACATTTCAAAGGACATCCTGCAGTTGAGAGGAAAAGGAGGACAACAGAAGCAAATTGTCTGAGGTGACAGAATAAGCCAGGATCAGAGCTGGAATCAGGATTCCTGACTCCTGCAAAGTTTCTTATCCAGTGAACACAGATCTGTGGTACTACTGTTGAAGAGGATGATAACATTTTCATTAGGCAATTCAAAAAGAACAATTGTTCTAGTCAGTACTATATAGAAAAAGAACGTATATTCAAAACAGAGCCAAGACTGTCAATACCTTGTTTCCAACCCACTGGATGCTGATGTTTTATGAAGACACCCTTAGTAATTTCCCTAACAGGAAAAGCAATAAAACCATCCTAATCATCAAAGATGTTGTGATTTACAGTTTCCAGAGCAATATCTCCAATAATATCTCCAACATATTATCTTTCCTTTTCCTCCAGGCAGGTCCTGGTGGAACTCGTCAAAGCCTTGTGGTGTGGATTGAGCCAGAAACCACCGAAGGTGCCATTGGGTCTAAATTATTCTCTGATTTTATAGGCTGAGGGTCATCTAATCAGCCTTTGTGAGAAATTTTCTGGGCCACAAAATACTTTTTTCAGAATACTGAAGTCTGTAGGGGCAAGGTTTATCTTCAAATAATGCAACTGCCAAAAACTTGGCTAGAAACAGTTCACCACTATGGCTTTTTTAAAGCTTTTCCCAGGATCCTTTGCACCCATAAGCACTTTTTTTTTTTTTTTAAATTCCATTTGCAGGCTGTTTACTCAGTGAAAAAGTGATGGGTGAGCTCATGTCATTCCCAAACCAGGTTTTCAGAATGAGAGAGCTGTGTGTTACCTCATGTTCCTGTGGCTTTGACCAAAGCAGCAGTCCTGACAGATGTTAGTTCAGAGATCACAGGATACAGAGTGACTAAAAAAATGTGGTTTGGGGTAGATTTAACATGTATTATTTCAGATGTAGCAGTAAGACTGGGGGCAAAGAACAAGTGGCAAGAATTGAGGGACTGTTAAAAAATAGTCCACCTTTCATGTGCCTTCACCCATTAATGCAGATAACACTCAGAGGGAAGTAAAGAAACAGAGAATTCCCAGAGCTTTGTTTCAATTGATTATAAGCTCTTCTGGCTTCCATGGTATCTTATCTTTACCAGGACAGTAGAGACAGCCTAGTGTCTAACACTTTCTCCTTGCTGCATTCCTGTGGAGGAACTCTGTGATACCCGGCCCATTTCACAAATGAAACACCACAGGGTTGAGGGACAGCCTCAGGGTCACGCAGGGAAACATCTTAGAGCAGAAAACTAAACAAAGCCCTCCGAAATCCTCATGAGTGCCTTAACCACCTTTGCCTCTCTATCTAGTATGTTTTAGCACAGAGCAAATTTTAATTTGATGCTGAGATAGGCAAAAGCACCTCAGGCACTGTATGAAATGGAGCATGGGAGTCCTTTCAGAAGAGTCTTTCTCTGGTGATAGTTACTCTTTCAATCTGGTTGACTTCCAACAGTCCCTGGTGTCAAGGGTGGTTTGTTCAGCATTGGCCCTTCATAAACAGTCTCACTATAGAGAGAACTGTAGAAGTCAAAATGCTCTGGAGAGCAATTTGTGGAACCAGAATCTGGCCCAAGAAAAGAGAAAAAAGAGTGTCAGTGCTTGTCAGGGAAACTCATCTGAACACCTCTAGCAATTTAAAGGAAGTCCTACAGACACATCAGCAAAGCATTTTGCTGGTTTCTGTTAAATAGTTATCACAGATCCTGCTTGCAAGCAGATCCCTTTCTTAATATATAAAGCAGTTTAGTCCCAACCATTACATATTTTTTTTAAAAAATGTCTTTGAGTTCAGGAGCACTTGAGCAAAGCAATAAATTCTCTTTTGAACTGTTAAAATTTTTGTTAGGCAATGTCATAGCAAGAACATCACCTTGTCTTGTGGCGGTGGGTTAGTCCCATGAGCCCTCCTATGCTCTTCAGGTCACTAATGAGCTATTCAGCCCTCACTGAATAAATCCTATGGCAGTCCTCACCCAGAAACTTCCACATCCCTTTCATAAATACATTTATTCCCATGTTATAAGCCTGATAACACAGGTCAAGCTGTAAATGGGATTCTTGTTTCATTAATCTAATTGGACAGCAAGGTGGATTAAAGGATTAAACTAATAAATGGAGATAACAGACTTTTCATCTACTTTGGACTGGCAGAGCAAGTTCATTCTAACATGGTTTAACCCTGTAAGCCACATTTTTACCACCTTGCAGCCCTCTGAGATGATGGTTCTCTGATATCCTGCAATGCTCTGCTAATTCCCATGCCAAAATATTAGCTGCCATCCTTTACCCTCTGTGAGTTACTGGGTCTGAGCCAAGAATCTGTCAGCATAAGAGAAGCAAAATCAGATGGTGCAAGCCTGATTACAGTCCATTGCTGTCTCACCCAGCCCTCCCACTGGTCGTTTCTCAGTGGATTCACTGCTCCGCCAGATTGTTCTCCTGCCAGTTCATCAGTCAACAACATTAATAAATGGTTATAAAGATAAGTTCCATCTTATCCTGAAGGTAATAGGAAAGATCCCAGCAAAGAGAAAGAGATGCAAGAGTAGTCTCTGCTTGGGACTTTTTTGGTAGAGCAGGGGTAGGCAAGACCTCCCTGGGAAGCAATATTATTCCACAGTCAGTGACACTGTGTTGTGTGAGCTCAGTAAAACCCTTCTGTCTATGATTTTTCTCTAATTCTAGTACCTGCATCCAGTAAATGAAGACTGTCACACACTGCACAACTCCCATTTTCCTCCTGAGGTCTTTGCTATGGCACAAAAGGAAGTCTGGAGCAGACCCAAGTACTTTTTTACTTTGCCACATCCAATCCAAGTTATTTACATATTATCATATTTAAACAGAAATTGAAAGTCTTCATCCTTTGAGTAGGGTTCCCATGTGTTAAAGTTTCTGAGATGCTTACAGGTTAAAGGTAGTGGAGTTCTTGGATTACACCAGCATTCTCACACAGTTACCTCTAAAACACAACTATGCTTATCTCTACTGGTGGCTGTGGTAAAAGAGTAAATGATGTTGCTGACAACCTGGCTTTTCATCACAAACTTTTTGGAGTATGGATGATCTCTTTATAGGACACAAATTTCAGTAGGTTAACCTTATAATTCCTATGGACCCTCTTCCTCATCCTACCCCCTCTAATTTGTTCTGAATAGAATTAATCTCATCTCCCACAGTGTCTTTTCTCTTCTGTTCCTAGGAGGACCCTTAGGCTCACACTGCCTTTCCTGATTGAATCTTGATCCTCGTGCAGAAGAGTCAATATTTTGGCCTATGGATCAATTTCATCTGGGTTCCTGGAGCAAAGCATGTGCCTTATAACATTCTTCCTCTCTGCACAGCCAATCACCAAGGTTGGGAATGTGTGAGGAAAGCTGGTGTTCCTGCACCACCTGTACAGCTCCACATTGACTCTGCTCTTAGCTTGGGCCAGTGGCCAATTCTTCCTCCCTGTAAGCCAAAGAGTCTTGGATCTGTCTCATTTCTGGGTGGGACCAGATAATGAAAATACCATCCAAGGTGTCATGTCCTAATGCCAGACCACAGGCATAGAGTAAGTCTTAATTTAGTCCGATTGTCATCACAGAGCTGTCAGACTAGGAATAGCTCTGCTTACAGACAGCACATGGGAAGCTTCCTGTGAATCCATACAGGAAATATTTTCCCAGGCAGGACCCATTTCAGCCAAGCCATTTCTAAATAAGTGCCTCAGGAAAAGGCTGTGGTCAAAGGCAGAACCTCCCCTAGCTCACCATAAGACTGGGAAGGTTTAAGCAATGACAGCAGACTTTTCCTCCCAGCTGGCAGATACACTACCACAAATTTGTCTCCAGCTCTTGGGATAGAACAGAACAGAACAGAAGAGAACAGGAGCCAGAATATGGTGAAGGTGAACTCTCTCTGGTACCTGGGCAGAGAAGACAAACTCCTTTGTCAATTTATCACAACTTGTAGTGGAAATGACCTATTAAAGCTCTTTGCTCTTCCTACAGCTGTCCTCACCCTGGGTTCTTCCTTTCATAGGTCTGTTAATGCTTTGTCAAAGGGGAGAAACACAGCTTTGACATAAAAAGCTGCTGTTTACAGTTGACGGAAAGCTTACATTAGACTGGGCCACCTGAACCCCCTCATCCAACATAAACAGAATCTATCAACACTGCTTAAGCCATTAACCCTGACAACTGAGGTTTTCCAGGAAAAGCCCTTATCAAATGCAGGCTGCAAATGAAACCCAATGAGAAAAATCCTCATTGCCTCAAATGAACCCAAATAACTTCCATGAGAAGATGTGGATGAGTCTTGTTAGGATCACCCTAATCTCTTTGACAAGCCAGAATTCCTTCAGGTTGGAACACAAATCCTCCAGGAATCTGCGTCTTCATCTTCCTCTGCTCTCCATTTGTATGGCAGCTACAATTTTTTAAAGATCATTATCTGATCAACGTGGAATGGGAATGTTTGGAGTTGAGCATCTGGGTCATTAGTGGAGAGGCCCTTCCATATCCAGTGAATTCTGTTCAGAGAAAGCTCCCCTTGTGCGCTCCCCACAAGGTTTGTCACTCTTCTCTTGCATCTGCCCAGACACCAATAATGTCCTGGTGAACCCCTGAGAAAAAGCTGTCTGAGGCAACCCACTTGGAGAGGATCTCCTGAAACTCCTCCTTGTCATCAGTGTTTAGAGCAAAGGATGAGGCCAAGGGAAGAAGCCTGTAAAGAAATCTTCACATGGGCTTTTCCAGATGTAATCAGGCTCTTACCTCAAACATTTGGCCCTTGTTTATGAGGCAGAAAGCTTCTGGAAAAAGGCATTTTCCAGCGCAGTGCTGACTTTCCATCTCCAAACTGAGACCCTGGGAAAAAAACCTGAGAGTTAGAGACAACAAATAAAGAGTAATAGAAACTTTTTCAACTTCATGATGAGTTTTTAATTTTATCTACACAGGATTTTTGAAGTTTCAAGGGAGACAAAATATTTTCATGTTCCAAATGCCGAAATATTTTTCCTTTTCATTCTCTCAACTTCTTCTTCTTTTGAGAAGAAAACAAGAGGGAGTCATAGATAAAGGGATGATATAGGAGATATTGCAAACAGTTGTTTAGATGCACATAAAATTGCTTTCTGAGCTACAGTTCTCGCTCATTTTCCCAAAGGAAAATCTAACACACATCTACCTCCACCTGCTGGAAGGAGATTAAAAATGTTAACCATCATAATTTTCAGTTTACAGACCAAAGATCTTCTACATACTGTGTGAGGCTTGAGGTGAGAAAAAGATCATAGCCATCCCTCACAGTGAGGGCAAATGTCACAAATCCACATTTTCTGGATTTAGCAAGCCTTCAGTACATAGTATTAGTAAATGTATAACACTGTAGGGCAGGGGGAAACTTGTTTTTGTACTGAGTAAATTTTTGACTGACTTTTTTCCTAGTTGGATATTTGCCTCACTGGACAGTGGTGGAAATCCAATGGAATTTAGTTCAAGGCAGAGGCAGGCCATTGGTATGTGAACTGTGAAGGCAACTGAGCCTTTTACTCCCTGCAGATGATAAACTCACAGACATTCAGGACAGAAATATTCTCATTTTAATGCTTTCACTGCTGGCTGCAAAAATGCAATATGTTTAAATCACAGAGTAATCTTTTTGATCTAGGTTTGAAAATAAAAAAAAAAAAAAACCAACCTTTTGTAGTTTTAAAGAAGGTTGGAATTTTCCCACTTTTTTTTTTAACTTTTATGGCAGTTATAAACAATATCAGACTGGTCCTGAGGAAAGGATTCTTCATGACAGTATCCTAGCCTGGACTTTGGAATGTTCAGTTTTGGGTCTGTATTTCACCACTGATTTCCCTTGTGGTGGCGGTGGTGGCTATAAAGCATTTTGTGAGATCAGTGACACTTCAAGCAGAAATAGCATTTTCTCCCAAGTTTTCCACAGGCATTTTAACTAAAAATGCACAATGGCAAAAAGACATTCTCCAGATGATTAAGAAAATAGCCTAAAAAGAGATATGCTATCACTGTCCATGAAATTAGGATTTTACAACTCTGAGAACATGTTTTCAACCTTCTGCATTAGAGCATGGCCAGAAAGGCAGGCCAACCTCATGGGGATATCACTGGATTCTTTGAGTTTATGCCTTGTATGTTGACAGTAACCCCAGTAGCAGGAAAATCCAGACTCAGTGAAGAAGGGGAAGGGGCTGGTGGGATAACAGAGCTGCCAAGTATAATTTCCAGATCTTTTCTCTGCTCTCTGTGGATGGAC
This sequence comes from Trochalopteron elliotii, assembly GCA_024734555.1. Taxonomy (NCBI): domain Eukaryota; kingdom Metazoa; phylum Chordata; class Aves; order Passeriformes; family Leiothrichidae; genus Trochalopteron; species Trochalopteron elliotii. The sequence goes on from JANPWX010024108.1 coordinate 20,416, forward strand.
TTCACCATGAGCATTACCAATGAAATGGTACATTTTTGCACAAAGCATCCATGGGTTGTCAACATCTTTCCTGATCCCAGGAGGAGCATGGAGAAACCAATAATCTGAGAGATCTTCCTAAATCCAAGGACTCTCCCGGCAGATGGCTGCTCCACAAAGTGCATCATCCAACCACAACTGCTGAGCAATTCTGAAGGCCTGACAAGGGAATGCTGGTATTTTATTGCTGCCACATCCCGCCCCGCTCTTTTCTTTCCAATCAGTTAAACATTGCATCTGTCAAAGCTCAGCTGAGGTGACCTTGAGTAGCCATTCGAAATTGAGGTTTAAAAATAGTAGACAGAAAGTATACATACCTTTTTTTTCTTTTTTTTTTTTCTTTTTTTTTTTTTTTTGTGTGTGTGTGTAAATTTCCAGAGAACCTTTCACAAACCAGAGTGTGTTTTTTATTATGGTTTACATCAACAGGCTGATCTTGGGGACTTCTGTCTGTGTGTGTTTCTGTTACTGATTTTTTTTGGAGGGGATGTGTGTGTGTGTGTGTGTATCGTGGCCCTTGTTTCCTCTGGAGAAAAGAGACAGTAAAACCCACTTGAAAATTTATACACACAATGTCAGGAGCCCGGTTCATTCATCTGAAGACGCTCCTGCTGTGTTGGGTAAAATGCCCAGAAATATTCAGGGCTGTGTTAACCACAATTCTCTGCTTCCATGTTGTGCCTGCTGCCATATTTGGAAGCTGTGATTCCTTTGCTCCATGTGGCTGGCTCAGAATTTGCATTTGCTTGATACCAGCATTGATTTCCTGTCCCTTTGGGTAGCTGTAATGGATGGAGTGGCCACGAAAAGTTCAGCAGGACAAGTAGTGAGAGTTAGTAAACTCAGTGGAGCAGTATCAAATGTCAGCCAGTGGCTGCTCAGATGTCAGGGATGCAGGTTCAGATGCTGGAGTCTGGCAGACACATGACCCATGGGTTGCAATGTGTTGTTAAAGAAATGAAACCTACCCAACTTATTCGTCCGAGCTCTGACATATTGCAATTGGCAGCCTCATGCTGGGTCTGCCCTAATCACCTGCCAGCATAAGTTAAGAATGTGATTTCACATCTAAGGATATTTCTAGGCTAGCAAAAGCCTTCTTTGAGGGAGTGGCCTACTTTTCCAACCCTCTCTGCCTCACAGCAAAATTTTCATGTAGCCAAGAGCCATGAGACTCAAAGTAGACCTCTCAGGAAACAGAATTGCTTCTCAGCAAGAGACAGTGGCTCCCTTCAGAGTCCCACTGGGAAGTGTCTTGAAGTAAGCATCTTTTTCAGTCTCAGCTGCCCCTGCTGGCTCATTTCCTGCCACAGCTAGGAATTTGGATTACCCAGCAGCTCTCACATGGAAAGCCACACATGGACCGCTTACAGCCTACAAGGTTGTTGAGTCATAAGATGCCATCCTTGTCCTGGGATGGGACTAGCGGAAAACTTTCACCAGTTTTGGGTGAGGAGTATTTCATTAAGGATAGAAGGTAGACAGGGCATTCTGATGCTGATGCTGAAGGGAGTTTGCCACCATGGTAAATCCTGTAAGAACATCAGAAACACTTTCTAGGGTAGACTATGAGCATAACAGCAAGGAAAGCTGTGACTTTAGCTGCCTTTGAGGCACTGGTGCTTGCCAGCAGCTACCACATAGCTCATACAATTTTGTCTGCTTTCAGCACTTTTGAGGGCTTGTGTGTGCAGGATGCAATGAAGAAGGCCAGAGGTGCTGGGAGAGAGAGGTCACATGTAATTTTTGTTTGCCTTGTTGGGACTCTCAGAAGCCTTTGTCCTGGAGAAAAGCTAACTGCTGCTGTGCTGTGCTGTG
>JANPWX010024109.1:6772-101824 GCA_024734555.1 Trochalopteron elliotii
CCCCCTTTACTGTTGGGAACAGTCTTTATTTCTTAAGCATATCTTATTAATGTGATGTTCAGCAACCAGTAGCAGAAGAAATTTTTAGTTTGACCAGAAACGCAGGGAGCATTGTAGCATCTTTCCTTAGGCTGCCACTGCTCAGGGTTTCCAGTTACTCTTTTTTCTAGCAGAACTCCCTACAGAACTGGACAAGGTATTTTTGACACAACTATAGGCTATTTGCAGCCACTTAATGGTTGTTGGTTTGCAATCAACACCAAGCTGATTGAATTAAAGGTATGATTATTGTCCTAATGGATTTAATGTAAAGCTTGTGTGGACAGGTTTACATAAATAATTTTCTGGTAACACCAATATTAAATGGTTAGGAAAAGGTTTCAGATCAACAAAAGTAATTTTTGATTTAACCAAGTACTCATTATAGGTGGTTTTCTGCTCATTTAAAAAGTTGGCTTAAGTATTTGAAAAAAGCTTAAGGGGTTCCTGTGTGGAGAGGTTTCATTCAAGGCGGGGAGGAACCATTAATTGCTGGGCAATCCATAAAACCATTTGCTTCTGACATTGCCTCAAAGCAGAGATTTGGAACAATCAAGACACTTTCTACCATCATCAGTGTGAAGTATTAATCTCATTTAAATCCGTTGATCTTTCTGTTAAGATTTCTGCCCTAAATGTTTTGGGACACATAGAAACAGAGCAGCTCCTGGGAAAGTCACTCCACAATAACTCAACAAGCTTCTCCAGCCTCTCAGTCAGGGCTTTTGCTGGATTGTTTGTCCATAGAAAGGTTTGATGGTCAAACTGAGAGGGGCTGTCCCCTCAGCTTGGACTATATCATCTGTTCTTAGTGAGCATCTTTAGATCCTTCCCTTGCTGAGACAGTTGTATTTCAATATTTTACATTAACAGATTGGGAAGCAAAACAGTCCTCATGCCTTCCTTGGTGCTGCTGGCAAATCCATCTGGAACTTCATGAAAAGACATTGTACTTGAAGGCATTTCCCAGGTCAGTTTTAGAAATTCAAGGAAAGATACAGATTGAATCTTACCAGATTCATAACTCAGTGAAGAGTTACTACTGATGCAAAGTGAGTTACTGCAGGAGCAGAAGGACTTGTCCAGCACTGAGTCTTTATTGTGTGATGCCTCAAGTACCACAACTGACCCCAGACCTTGAGCAGCCACTGTTTATTGGGCACCTGGATAATGTGGGACATGCCTGGGTCGGCCCAAGCATAGGGAAAGAACAGATCTGTCCAAAGCCACAAACAAGGCCAGTTACAGAAGAAAGGTTTGAACTGTAACTCACTAAATTCCCACTTCAGTAAAATAGTCCCTTGGACTGATGGTGCCATTCCCAAGCATCATGCAACAGCATGAGCCATTTGTGACCTATCATAGGCAGACAGGGATGATGAATAAACATACCAAGGACTCCTCAGTAGTAAAACAGACCTAAGATAAAACATGTTAAAAGGGTGTGTGATATTGGTGTTGGTATGTCTCAGCACTTGTGTTATCCATGAATTGGTTGGCTGGAGGAACCTTCTTTTCCTCTGGACACAGTAATATTTGGAAGTCCCATATGGACATGAAGGAGTCATCAGTGTTACTGATGAAAGTAAAGGAAGACCATAATTATTTGTGTGGGTGCAAGGAGGATGTTATGTAGCAGTTGCTAAAGAAGCCCCATCTCCAATGGCAGTGGTGGATCAGGGAGAGGCCTAAGCCTGTCCATCTGTCTATCACTCAGAATTAATGGTAATGCAGATAGCATGGGCTGGGCAATCCTTTCCCCTCAGTCCCTTACAGCAGATGTCTGAGAGCAGAGGTCACTTTCTTTGGTTAATAGCTGTAGATGGATTTCTCTTCCCTGAATTTATCCAGTCCCCTTCTTTACATCAGATTCCTTCTGGGCTTCTGTCCTGTCCCCTGATGGTGAATTTTCTGGTGCTGCATCACCCTTGTCTTCTGCAGGAACACAGTTTCATTTCCCTGAGCTGCCACAATGGCATAAGCCTTGAAGGAAAAATCCCACAATTTTTAAAAAAGGAGGAGGAAGAGTAAGAAACTTGAACTGGAGAAGCAATGATATGATTTCACAACCAGCAGCTTTTCCCTATTTGGTGTCCCAAAAATTTTAGGAGTAGATGAAAACCACAGCATGCAGGTGATCAAACGGAGTACTTTGCCTCCTAAATCAGTGTAGGGAAGAAGGACTAGCTGGCATTTGTCACGCCCACCAATTTGGTTGAAGTGGAATTCGAACCACGCTGCTGGAGATATTGGACAGTTTTCTTTCATCTGGTTGTGAGTTGTGTCACATGGTCACCATATGTGTTGTTCCCCAGCACGCACACACACACCTCTCACTCTGCACAGCTGTCAAAACAAACATCAGCTGCCTTTTTTCAATCCAGGAGAGTTTCAGCTCTGGAAGCAGTGGAAACCCCTTTTCTAACAGGATTTCACATTGCAGATTATCGTTAATCCAATTCATCTCTGGCTGATACACTTTTTGGAAGCCTGTGACCCATCTGCAGAGTTTGCTAGATGAAAACTTCTGTCAGCTGAAACCGCTTTCTCTGCTGGGCTGTAATAACAAGGAAAATCCTGTAATGATCTTCCTCAGCCATTGAAGGGCTTTGTTGTGGTCATGAATAAATCTAAATTTATGGCAAGAGCATTAGTTTGTATACAAGGAATAGATTTTACTGGACCTATTGAAGGCATGCATATTAAATTTGGCTCTTCTCATTTCTTCTAGAAATGAATGCCAGAAAAATATGTTTTTGTTGTTGATGTTTTTAAAGTAGTGCTTAGCCTTAGGATTGCACCAAAAACCCAGAAAGCCCAAGGCAAAATGTTCTGTCACAATGCAAAGAAATGGAGATCTTTCTAATTCCTCAGAAAGAGGAGCCAGTCACAAATTGCTATCTTGTCCTAGTATCTCTAGGAAAGGGATCAGTGCCACAGTACAGCACTGAGAGAAGGGCTGGAATGTTGACGACCACTGTGGGATGTAAAATGCAACAAATGTTTTGGGGGTCTTTTTTTTCTTTTTTTTTTTTTTTTTGAGGGTACAACCAGCTACCCCCAAAAGAAACTAGACCCAAAAAGTGAAAAATACTGTGGCTGGAAGTTTCCAGTCATGTTGCAGTCCAAGCCTGGGCTGATGGATGAGGTAAGATGCTGTTGGGCAGGAACAGAAGTGGTCTGTGCTGTTGTGCAGTGGCCGCAGTAACTCTGCTTATAGCCCACTGAGTTCAGGGGCAGGGTTTCTTTTGCTTCATTCCTTACTGGTGTTTCCAGACTGGGTACAGGATTCCTCCAGCCTTCAGTGGGCCTGTGAGTAAAACCACAGCAGCTGTGGGAGTGCTGGGGAAGGAAGCACTGCCAGTAAATGACACATTTTCCCTCTGCCTGATACCCCACCTCCTGTTTTCCAGCAAGGTATTCAAGTAGGAGGCAGGAAAGACAGAAGCATTTGTCCTGAGATGCCACAGTCCATTTAAAATCTTCTAAAGGCCAGAAATTTCTTTATGTTTTTTTATCCCTGTTGCCATTTAACACTGACTGTTTCTTCTTTAGCCACATTGGCCATGCAAACACCCTTGCTTCCAAATGCTTGCTTTATAGCCATGTTTTTATGCCATCCTTATGACCAGAAAATTTTAGACTTCTGGTAGTAGAGATGACTTGTGTCTCTGACGCTGTTTGTTCTCTTCATCTTATGGAGGTGAATTCTCTGAGAGCAGTGGACTCCTTGTTTTGGTAGGGCTTATTAAAATGATGTATGGGGTTTGTGTGTGCAGGAGGGTGTATACATATGTGCTGATTTATGTTTGCTTTAGAAGAGGCCCCCCAGTTCAAAACCTCCCAAAACTGCTGACTTCCAAAAACCAGCATGTAATCGATGGATTTCCTCAGGGTTTGGAAGGGTTGATGAGTGGGGGTCCTTGGCAACAGGGCTGAACTCATGCTGCTGGATTTTGTATTACTAGTTCTGTTTTCTAAAAGGGAAGCCCACAAACCTCAGACAAGCTCTAGCACTGAGCAAGCTGCTGTACAAAGCCATCCCAGGCAGAGATAACTGTGCTCAGATGAGCTGGAAACATGATAGGGACATCTACCTTTTTACTAGTTAAATGTATCTTGACTTGAGAGATTTTCTTGCGAGCCACAATCATATTTCTACTTAAATTTTTGTTTCCTTTAGAATGAAATAATATAGCAACATTTTAAAAAGAAATGTGTTTTGAAAAAATAAAAAGTTCCTCCATAGAAAACAAATACTGGAAAATATAAACAGTAACAGAGAGAATAATGGCATAAGGGAATTCAGCAGCTTATTGCAGAACTGTGCTAACAACCTAAGAATTCAATTTTTAACAACCACAACATTTAGATTTCAAGAGACACTCTTGGTGTGATTATTTATCCTGCTTCATACTATCTCAGGGACTATGGGAGTCTTCCAGAGGGTAAAAGTTTCCCCTATAGAGTAAATCACAGGCAAGGCAGGCAATTGCATTTATACTGGAGGAGCAGAAGCTCAGAAACATTAAAGGTGAGACATCTGAAAGTGCTCAAACAATGCCCCCTTTGAAATATTCTTTGACACCATCAGAGTTAGGATAAGTAACATACTCTTTGAAGCTACCACTTAAAAAGCTTTCCAAAATCTGCCACTAATTTGAACCTCTTCTCTCCCTATCTCGGAGTACAGAATCTATCCCTTCCCTCTCTGGCAGCATCAGCAAGGCAGGAACTACTTTCTCTGTCCCATTCCTAAGGCCATGGCCCACAGCACTACACTCTACTGCCCTGTAAAAAGCCCAGCAAGGTTTCTTTCACAGCAAGGTTTAGGATCCTCAGGCCAGCAGAAGTGCTATCCCTTTTGCAGCATCGGGCAGTGAGATACTCCATGGTGGTGGCTGGAAGATGGTGGGACTCACCCCTGCTGACACAGAGGCCTCCAGCTGGCAGCAGTTCAGAACCATCAAATTTGGCTTTTGTGTGTTTACCCCTTCCTTCCAGGGATATCTCAAACCTGGAATGGCATGTGAAGCCTTCTTCCCCCAGCTGCCTCCCTCCCCCAGCCCATCTGAGGAGGGCTTCACATTCTTTGGTCGTTAAAGTGCTGTGTGACTTTGTGTGTGCAGATATTCCTGTGCTAACAGATATGTCAGGAAAGGAACCTCCTGTTAGGTTAGAATGCAACCGGGAGAGGCTTTCCTGCAAGATCCTGTATGTTTTCCTTAAGATAAGGCTTTAGAGGGATAATATCATTCCCCACAAAAAGATTTTTCAGCTCCCATGACACCTGAAGCAAACAAACGTCTTGTGGCCCAGCATTGATAGATGCAACATTAAAAGCAATTTGATATCCTCTCCAAGGCTAAAAGGAAAGAGCCTTCTCACATGCTGTACTGAGGGACTCATGATGAAGGAGTTTTCTTCTTCCAGCCCTGGGATTTGTTCTGCTCACTGCCATTAATGTAAGTTTGCTGATGTGGAGGGAGTTGCACCACGGAGAACATGAAGAGAATGGAGCTTTCTGTTGTGACAAGACCAGGAGAAATAGGACATAAAAAGTGTTGCCTGAAAGAATTGAAAATTTCCTTCAGACACAGAGAAATCACTTCCATGTCAATCTTCTGCTCCGTTTGTCCTCACTGAATGTTAGTGGTTCCACACATACGTTTATCTCTTGTCTTCATCTTACCCTTTCAGCCACTCCATGCTTCTAGGCTTGCCCTGTTGCTCCTTTGAAGAGAGCCTGAGGCAGATTCTTCTCCATCCTCATATCATTACTGCATTTGTAGATGTGGTCTCATGCCAATTCATCTGTTTCTGGATATATGAAGTGTCTGGAAATAGCCTCCAACTCCTAAAGCTTTACTTGTGTACTCTGCTCCCTAGACTGCTCTTGTTCCTATCACCATGAAGAACTTCTGTTCTGCATCCCTGAACTTTCCAGTCCCTGGAAGTCACTGTAGCCCTATTTTCTTGGTTATCCAGACTCAAAAGTTCATTGAGTTCTCTCAGAAAATCCCTACAACTATTCCTGCATTGCAGGATCTGGCCAAAGCACCATTCCTGGGTGAAGAAGCACCTCTGCTTAATTAACTGTTTGATTAAATAATGGAATTCCTTGCCATGTGATTCCATAGAAGTGGAAGGTTTGTATGAGGGAAAAAAATTGGGGCAAAATTCATGGAAGAAAAATCCACCAAGTCCTATTAAATCCAAAGACATTATCACTAGCTCTAGAATCACCTGGACTTATGATTTCTAATATTTGAAGAAATGTTTTAGAAAGTAGTCAGAACTGTGTTTGTTTTGTTCCACGACTGCCTGGTAGATCTGTCTGTGTACATGGGTGCCGTGGGTGAAAGCAAATATTGGCAGATTGCCGTCAGACACGAGCAGCTCCAGGTGCGATATCCACTTGCAGCTCCCTTTGCAATAATCCTGCCCAGATTCTGCTCTTGCTCTCTTTACCCCACTGACTTTCAATCTCGTCTATCAGTGTGTTGCAAGAATCTTCTTTCCCTACAGCCTCCTTCCAGCTTTCTGCTTCTGCTTTTCTTCTTTCCTTCCCACTCAATCTCTCCCCCACATCGTGCTTAATAGTTGGGGGAGAAAACAGTTCCTTATCATGTAAATCTGCAAAACCTCTTAGGGTTCAAGACAATTTACATCACAGAGGCCGTGCACCTTAAAGCAATCCCGACCCCTCCGGGGCAGCTCACGGAGGAAGTTACTCATTTTGTGGTTCAGTCAGTTTGCTCAATGATTTCGCATTTCCATCCACAGTTTGCTAACCTCTCCTTTGGAAACGCTGATGAAAATCTTGAGAAGTTCAGTTTGGGGTTTCTGGATTGTAGTCTCTGCAGGTGACTTTTACTTTTCAGGCTGTTTGGCTGCTCCTTTTCCCCGGGGCTATTCCTGCCTCCCCAGAAGCCAGTTGTGCAACACAGGGTGCAGTGATTTACAGTCTGCCTTTGCACTGACTCACTCAGGGCTGGATTCAGGGCCGAGGTGCAGGACACTCCTCGTTTGTTTGCCAGGGAAGCCAATCCTTTCCTACAGTTGCAATGCCGCCGAGGGAGGGCTGATAAAAATCACTGCATTGTTCTTCCCTGGGATCCCTAAGGACATTGTGCTGGGGAGGAGCTCCTGTAGGTGTCTTTTACCAGCAACTAAAATAAAAGAGCCATGGAAGCCTCTGCCTAAAGCTCAAATTGAAGCTTGCTTCCATCCTGCTTTATTTTGGAGGCAATTAAATGTTTGCTTTTGATTTCTTGCTGCTCACGATACTGGAGGATGAGGAGAGGAGTCAGTCAGTTAAAAGTACATTTGAGCCCGCTTTTTTCCCTTTTATTTTCTTTATGCTTTCATTTTGTTGCCTAATTCGTGGCAGGAGCTTTCTGGAACTAGATTTGTCCTATTATTTTCTCAGGCTACAGACTGGACCTCTAAAACTTTCTCAGAGTAGCTAATACCTGTTGATGTTGATTCAAACCTACAGATTTTTAAAAAGTTACCAGTTCTTAATGGATATTCAGTTATATTTCTTCTTATAAGCACATGTAATTTCCCTTCAGATGATAAAAAAAAAAAATCCAATACAGACATCAGTAATTACATTTAGGTCAGCTTTCACCTGAAATATCTTACAGCCAGAGTGCAGGATACGGGTTCTGTTTCCTACTCATAGTGTACATACTAGATCTATCAGAGAGTGTACCAGGAATTCAGCTACTAAATATTTGAGAAGTGTAATATGGCATTAGGAGATCTTTTCAAGAATAGCCAGCTCACAGGAAAGGTCTGGAACGCTTTGTTGGGGGAAATTGTGCTTGCTAAAAACCTCCAAGGGTTTCAAGGATGACTGGACAAGTCCATGGGGGAAAAAATCTAACAAGAGCAATTAAATGCAAAACGAACAAGCCTGATTCAGGGAATCCTTGCAGGCTGGGGAGTTTCAGAAGTGTTGCTGTATATGTTCTCTGTTATTATTTTCCTCAAGATGTCAGTTGTTCCTGCTTAGAGCTGTCACCCTTCACTTCCATCCCTACAAAACCTAAGAGTGATACTCCACAAAGAAAATTTAAAGAAACTGAGGAGAAATAACCAAATAATAATAAATTAAAGAATGGGTCAAAATAAAAATTTTTTTTAAACCCTATGAACAGGAATGCAGAGAAGGATGCTGAAGGTGGCACTTCTCATGCAGCACCAATCGCTCCCTGACATTGTCCAAGGTGCTACAGCAGCAATCTAAGACTGAAGATGGGTGGGACTTCATAGAAAACACTGGTCTGACAAGGCTGACTCTTGTGTGTCCATCCTGCTGAGCTCATTGTCACAAATATTTCATGAGATGCCAGACTTCAAACCCATTTTACTGGAGGGGAAATGTGGCTGCAGGACATTGTGACTGAATAAGCTATTTCAACCTCATGACTCATAGATTGGTTTTTGCCTTGTTTTTTTCCCCTCTGCTTTTCCTAGAAGATGAGCTTTTGTCTGATACCAGTTCAAAAGTGATTTAACTTTAGTTTAGTTAAGACTGACCTCATCCTATACTTGTCCAGCACTGGCTGCTGAATTAAAGACCCTTATTCTGAACATATTCATATGTGATATGCATTACAGACATGCCTTAGCCTAGAGCAGGAACCTCATTATTGGCAGGAAAAGTCTATGGGCTTTCAGGGAGCCATTTTTAGAAGAAATGTTTGCTTAAAACTTATTATCTGCTTAATGTCTTTTTTGTCCATCTGCCTGTGTCCTGGGTTTGAAAACACAGCCCTGAATGTAGGTCTTTATGTGGCCCTTTTGATGTGTGCTGCTGACCTATGAGCCTCACCTCTTGCAATGAGGGAGTCCCTGCACCTGCACTCCTGGCAGACATGTTCCATGGGTGAGGGAGGGCAAAGGGAAGGCACCAGACCTTGCAAATGCAGCTGGTTTATCCCAGCACTGGTTCAGTGGGGCAGCTCTGCAGGCAGTGGGGGTGTGACCCAGCTGGAGAGACCCACGGCCCTACTGCAAGGCTGGGAGAAGGATGAGTGTAGTTCCTTGCACTCAGTCGAGCCAGCACGGGAGAGGAGCTGTGTGAGAGGGTGCTGGGGGGATGAAGCTGGGCCGTGCTGGCCTGAAGGCAGTGCCTCTGGCTCTGGTGGACTGGGAACAAAAGGATGTGCTGAGCATGGATAAATCAGGAAAGCAAGGCTACCTGCCTTCCCTTTCCATGCACGCTTGAGAGTCTGTAGCTGAGCAAAACCATGAAAACTCTTGATTGAGACCAAAGCAGAACAAGTGGAAACATGGAAAGCAATGGATGGTGGATGAGTCATCTCTTTTGAGGGGTGTCATAGCGTGGTGGTTCCCAACATGGAGTGCCAGCAGCAAGTTAAATTGGACAAGTCTCCCAAATCATAAATCTAAATTTTGAATGGCTGTAAATTGTTGCTGGGTATGCAGAGAATGTGTTGCAGGTGAGGATGAGGTCCACATCTGTCTGCTCTCTTCATATCTGGGTGCTGAGGTGCAGGTCATAAGAGGCTGTAGTGCCTATCCACTACTGCTTTAGAATTAGGATTCCTGTGTTGTTTCCCGTTGTCCTTAACTAACCCTACATGCAAAAAAAAGGTAGAGCTGTTTCAGGATACAGGTAGGAACAGCCTAAATGGAAAAGAAGTCAAGGAAGCCAAATTAGAAATAGAGAGTTTTGAAATTTCAGCCAAGTTCCAGAGAAATCCCTGGCAAAAGTTTTGGTATTGGCTCCTTTAGAAAGGTCTGAATATCTTGAAGTTGAAAAGTCTGAAAAAGTAATCCAGAATATCTTGGTGCAGAGCAAGGTGACAAAATGAAGGATGCATCACTCTGTAATTACCTCATCAAAGTGCTTTCAAATGACTGTGGCCTCAGTTGCACTTCCAAAGCCAAAGGAGGGATTAGGACCTCTGTTCTCTTGGATTTTGTGCAGCAGGAAGAGTTTCTGCCCTGCAGATCCACTATACAGGGACTAGACTTCTATATGAGGGCTGAGGAAAGGTCAACTGATTATCAGGCAAGATTCTCCCAACCTGGGAGCAAAACCAAACTCTCTTGTGGGAGAGGCTGAGTTACGCAACAGGGACCAGTGAGAAGTGCTGAAATTGAATCCCTGAGACTTTTGCTCCTCAGCCTTAGAAAAACACTTGTGTTGGAAGGCTCCTCATTTAATTGCTGGGGAAACTTGATCAGAGCAGAAAGGAGATTCCCAGCCTCTGGCTAAACTGTTGGCTTTACTCAGTGGTTTCTATCAGCAGTGTGGGTCTCAGAAAGTTCCTTTCAGGTGCATCTTTCCTGAAAGATTAAATGCCTCTGTGCAGATTACAGTGCTAGGGATTAATTGCCCCCTGAGGCAGAGCAACTGATCTCTTAGGCCATGTGCACAGAATGTAAACCATGTACAAAGCAGTAAGCAGAGAGGGTTTGCTACATGAAACCATTGGGAAACATATTGTTTAAGGATAATCTCATCTCTTAAAGGAAGAGAAATAGGGAAGGAGTGCAGAGCAAAGTCTGTCCTAGGCAATAAGAAATAACTGGTCTTAGAAAGACATCCGAATTCCAGTTGCTGCAGGAATTTGGGCTTAATCCAACTCCACTAAAGTTGATTGAAAACTTGTGAATTTTGCATCCTCCATGCTGCAAGAAGTGAAGAGCTGTTTGAAAGATGGGAGACGAGTGGGAGTAAAGGTTGGTGAAAATAAAAGAAAAGCCTGAACTAAGAAAGTTTTCAAACTTGAGGAGACTTGAAGGGTCTGGAATTGAGGATACCAGTTTGGACAGTTACCAAAAGAGAGTAACTGCCTCAATATTTTGATCACAATCTTGCTTCCGAGTTTGGCGTGACTGCCTTTCCTTTCCCAAATTTATTTAGGTTTACTGAGAGCAACTTCCTAGATCCCATCTGTTAACTGGCCACATCCACTTTTGTGCAAACCCTCGTGCAGCTCTGTGTGGTATTTCAGCCTTGGTAGGTGCTTCAGGTGCCCTGTCCCATAGGGAGCATCAGGCTGTTGCTGGAGTGGGACTGCCTGAGCCCCTTTACCCCATCAGATGTGGAGGTGAAAGCAGAAAAGGCTCTGCCTGTAGGACAGAGATCCACGGGCAGGAAGATGGGAGCAGATGAGTTAGATGATATCAAGAGTTCACTCACAGATTAAATAAACCACCATGCTAATACAGCAGGACTTGTGGTTCTGGCAGACAGCACACTTCTCACATGACACTGAGTCACTTTGGGGGGTTGTTTTCTTCGCATTCATTTACCTCTCATTTAGCGCTGCTGGTAAGTAAATAGTGAAATGGGATTCTCAGGGTGTGATCTTTACAAAGGCCACTGAAACACTTCCTCCAGAGAGCCCTGATTGGAGACAACTGGGGCTAGAGGGGGAGGAAGTGTCTTGTTTGAACTTTTTTGGTGAAAAATGCAGATTCAGTGACACAAAACTGTAAATTAATTTCATTTTCTGTTGCAGAAGGGAAAAAAAGAAAGAAGTCAAAACAGTTCTTTTTGTTTCCAAATTGAATACTTGTGTTTTCACATGTGAAGAGACTTTTCATGTCAAAGATTATTTTTTATTTCTTACTTGAAATCTTGCAATGGACAAGAAAATATTTTAGCTGATTTTCTCCCCATTTCATCAGATACTTGAGAAAGTAATTTCAGATCAAGCCAACATTTTATTTCAATATTTAATTTGGAAGAGGCAGGAAACTGAAATACCCATCATTCCCAACAGTTCAGATTAGAATGAAAACAACTCTATTTCCATGGAGCTCCCACTCCTCATCCCAGGAGTCCGGTGTCCTCTGCACGGTTACTGGGGAGGACAGGATAAGCACCTGGCCAGTGCACTGAAAAATGAGTGTCTGGTGCCCTCTACGGGTTTATCAAACCGGTGGGCCTGAGTCTGACCCCCGAATTCCATTTATGCCTGAAAATCAGATTTAGGAGATTGTGAATTAAACAGTTTACCTCTCTGAAAAAGAAAAACCGATGAATGATTTTCAAGTTCTTCTTGAAACAAAATTTGCAACTGAATTTTAAAAATGTGTCTTTTGCCCCAGAATGCAGGAGCATTATTTTTTTGAAGACAAGAGCTAAAAAAAATAAATTATTGTCTCTGAATCAGGTTTAATATGGCATGAATGAAATGAGGCAGGTCTCTCACACGGAAACAAGGCATCAGGGTCTTTCTCAGGATATTCCTCTTAAACTAGACCTCTACAGAAGGTGCAAAGTCCCTCTATCTGCATGCCTGAGCTGGCTTAATTTCTCAGGAGAGCCAGTGACAAACCTGACTTTCCGAGCAGGCTGTGTCCAGGGGCAGCCTTTTGTATTTAGCAGCTGGAGTCAGTGTGTCTGTGCTGACTGTGGTGCTGGGAGCCCCCACAGCTGCTTCAACCCGACAGTGTAGGAACAGCTCTGGTTTGCAGTAAAATACTCGAGGTGGAGGGAGCTGAGAGATATTGAGGGACTCCTAAGGGGTTTTTTTTGCAAATCAATTTACAAAGGTGCCAGAAATAACATGGAGTGCTGGCTGGGATGAGAGCAATTTTCGGGACTGAGACTTCCTGTGCAGTGCTGATAAAATAAACTCTACTTACTTTTCCCTGCTTCCATATACTGATGTGGCTTGTTACAAAGTTCATCTCCTCCAGCCCTTCTTTCTCATTTATTTCCTCCAGTGAATATGGAGCTGGCACGGGAAATTTAATGGGCAGACTGGAAAAATTATGTTCTCTATGGTAAGATCTGGCAAAGCCCAAATTATGAGCAAGTATAAAATCTTCTCTATTCAGATTTTGAGTTGTGGGTCTAAGACCTGTGAATCTCACAGGTTCCCTGCCTCATTCAGGGTCTGTGGGACAAGCAGGCTCTTCCAAAACATGGGTTGTGGAAAGATAATGAGTTGGAAACCTAGGGCAGAGTGTGGGCCTGAGCCTGGGCTGGAGAAGGGACAAGACAGTGATAGTGGTGGGCCCAATGTCTCTTGGAGGCAGAGGGTTCCCTGACTGGGCTCATGGTGGCTGCTCTTTCCTGACTGAGTTGCAGCAAACCTTTCACAGCAAAGTGACCCAAATCCCCAAACTCTTGATGGCATCTAAGCTCTGTCAGCATGTGGGAATCCCGTAGAATTTCTGTGGCTGCAGCCCATCTTCATGTTGCCAGCAGCAAATTCCCGTCATCCCATGCTTTGCCAGCACCAGTCCTGAATGGAAGAGATTGTATATTCACCTAGAATTGAAGTTTTTTAATTTGACAGAAAGCAAGAGAGGTGCATATAGAGTCAAACTTACAGGGCCTGATTGATTTGAAAAGAGAGGGAAGGGGAAAAAGTCTTAGGTGCGGTTTACCTTGTAAAGTATGTGTTTCCCTGCTGGTAAGGTATGTATATGAGTTTCCCTCCAATTCAAAGCAAGCTCTGTTCATCTCTTAAGCTTCTGTGTTGCCAGGATGGGCACTTTAGGAGGGAGCAATCCATTCTGTGAGAGGGAGCAAGGAAGAGCAAGGTTGCAACGTGCAGCTGACCAGAGGCATTTCCCTGTCGCAGGTTGCTGGGTCAGATGGTGCAGCTCAGTGCTGGCCTTCTTCAGCAGCACACAGACCTCAGTGCCTGGAATGGTTTGCAAATGATTTAATCAGATCCCTCGTGTGTCACTGACTGATGGATCCCACCTTCTGCTGACCCAAATCATATGAGAATTCACCACTTCCCGTGGCAGTTTGTCCTAAAATTAATCATCCTCTCTGTTCAAACTGTGTCTTTTATTTCTCAGTTTCTGGCTGTGCCTTTCAGGCACAGACTGTAACTATGCCTTTCTCTGCTGCCTGAAAGGGTCTATTCATCTGAGGTGTTTTCACTGGGTGAAGATTTTTTTTTTTTCTTCTAATCAACTCATCTCAATACCTTTTTATAACCAATCAGGCTGTAAATTAATTGTTAAGAAGGGTTTTGTTTATCCCTTTACTTCTGATATCATGCTTTACCCTCCCAAAAAACCCCTCCAAACTGATACACATTTGAATTATTCACACAAGAGTTGGTGTTGGTATTGTACCAAGACCACACAAAGAGAGAACCACCTGCCTTCATGGCTGTCTGTTCCTCTGTTGATCTAGTCAGGTGAAAGTGATATATTTAGTTTCTTTCTGTTTTATCAGTGCATCCTCTCTAGACTCTTCTACAGATCTCAAATATCTAAGCTTTGCTTAAAACATGCCTTTATTTATGTGTTGTAATAGCAGTTTGTATGTGGAATGCTGCATTGTGCACAAATACATACCTGGAGTTTGCACATTGCATTTGGCAAACCATCTCTCCAACTGATTGCAGGTTTGCTTATCAAACTCTCTTTTCCACAAAGCATTTTTGATTGGCATTGGTTTTATTTTCAGACTTCTGTTCTTTCTTTGCCTTTCAGCTGAATCATCTATCATCTTCTCCATTCTTTTTGCCTATGCTGATTTCAGGCTCCCTGGATGAAAATTGGCAGGGTAAGCCACTTTTTCTTTCTGAAACTCCCTCTGTGTTTACCATGTCAGTCCTCTTGAATTTCTTAGCTTTTTAGGACATGCTAATCATGCACTGACATTTGGCTAAGTCTTTGGGAGTTTACATGTGCACATAGACCAGACAGGAGGTGAATCCTCCTTCTTCATATTGCTGTGCTCCTTCTGAAGTGTTCCAAATCCAGAGCTAAACTACTTGCTGAATATTTTTTCTTTTCTCAGTTGTCTCTTATCAGCAATTTTACACTCTGCAGTCAGGTAACAGACAATTGTTAGAAATTCTGTTATCACATTCTTGCTTAAGCATTTGTCTTTGGCTTCCAACCTGCCAGCAGTTACTTTCCTGATACCTTTTGCCTCCTTTATCAGTTACCTGCAGTTCACAGCTTCTAACTGATATTCTTTCTTCTGAAAATGGCTTCATGTAGCTATTTCTATTACTACTGGGTTTTTGTCTGAATTTGGCTTTTAGCCAAAACTGGCCTTGTTCCTTGATTGGGAAATTAGTGGTTTATTAAAATATAAATAAATAGAGAGGAGGAGGTGGTTAATGATGCAAAAATTGGCTGAAATAGTGATCCCCTTAAAAAATAAATCCCGTGCCAAGAAAAATATGTGGAGTCAGGTCAGAAAGACCCAGTCTCAATAACTGTGTTAGGAGATTGTGAACATACAGAGATAAGAAGTTACTGCACATCCCAGGTTGTTTAGGGAATAACTTGATAAACACTGGCCTTTGATGGGAGGCAGTGAAAGGGCAGGGGAAAGCAGCACAGTCCATCTTCAAGTTCAACAGAAGAATTGCAAATGTTGCAATTGCAACGACTGATCTGTTCCTGGCCTGCCATACCTGAAGTGGATCTTCTTGTCCGTTTTTTACTTCTATTTTAATAATGCAAATCAGCAGAACAGGTTTGTAAAAAGTTCATCTTGTCTGGCAAACCTGTATTTTTTTTTCAGAGTATTTGGATTTTAGGGAAGTGTAAGATCACAGTGTCTTGCAATGAAACCTGCTTAGGTAATCAGTGCAAAGTTGTCTTGGAGAGAGGTACTGCTGCTGGGCTTAAAATGCTCTCTATGGGAGCAATGAAAACAAACAGCTTTAAGATGCAGGCAGGGTTTTTTTGTGGGTCACTGAAGAGATCAGTCTATATCTAGCTTCTGGACTTGAAGAGCTGGTTTTGAAAGTGACAAAAAATTTTCAAGATCATTATGTACAGTTCTTGGTCATGAATTCTGCTGCAGTCTTCAGCTGGGAAATGGGATCATGGCTGGTAAAGACAGACATTGCTAAAAAGAAAAATAACACAGGAGAGAGAGAAGCAAACAAGCAAGGAAGCAGGCTGTGGAGAGTTTGACAGTTCTGTGAATCTCTTGTGGCTGCATCTGGCATTGGGACCAAACACTGAATTCCTAATATTGGCAAATTGGAGACAGTTCAGAGAAGAGCAAGGGAAAAAAAATTATTAAAGGACCAAATTTGTTGTTTTACATGACTAACAGCCCATGCTGAGTCCAGCAGAGTTACTGTGTGTTCACACCCTGAGTGACTGAGACCACAGCCTGGGGCTCTTTTCTCCTCCTGAGTCTTTAGCTCCATGCACAGAAGACATCTGTAGGCCCATTTAGCTGTTTCTTTCTGTCCAGGGCTGGTGGAATAGCCAGTGGGCATCCAGTCCACAGCACTACAGAAATAGAGGCAACAAAGTCTATTCCATGGGAAAGTTTCCTGATAGCATGATGTATTCAGGGGATGGATGTTCCTGGAAATGAAGGGGTAAGGAGTAAATGCCATCATTAAAATGGCATGATAGGGATTCTGAGTTACCAGGACAGGTTGGTGGATCTGCTCCCTCTATTTCAGTAAACTGTGCCTTGGCACTGCTCGTTCTGCAGGTCCCTAGAGAGACTGGTGGTTTGCACTTCCTGACTGCTGTGCAAGGGCTGGAGAGTCAATATGGAGTGACCTTACAGGCAGGAAACAAGACTGAGTTTTATAATCCCCCAAGACATCAAATACTTATTTCTGACCTACACCTTCCTGCTTTCCTGCTTTTGTTCCGTCTGATTGCCTGTTCATACTGCACTGTATCGTTACTCTTAGCCTGGGACAGCTCAGGATGTTCTTCTGTCCTAGCCAAAGTTGTCATCAGTGTGCCCCACAGCTGATGTCTGCCTTAAGCAGGGGTTTATAGAATTTCCTCAGTCTTTCAACTCCACTGTGTCAGAGTGTGCCATCAGAGATGGCTTTGAATTTGCTGTTAACTGACACATGCCCAGGTTTTCTGAAGAGCAGAGGAGGATTTGGCAACACTCCGGGATCTCAGTTGTGGAGATCTTATCAGGCCCTTCTGTGCCAGCCAAGACTCAGAGGCATTGCAAGAAGGATTCACCAGACCACTTGCCATGACAGCTATAAATTGTCCTGTCTTTTCAGGCAGACAAAAGAGCAGTGACAACTGCATTGTAGGCATTTGCTTTTGTGTGCAGTCGGACCAACGTTGCCTTCATTCCAGACACACTGAATTCATCTCCCCAGGGCTGCCCTGGCTGGTGCTCAGGACTCATGCCTTTCCAAGGCAGCACATTGCCAGGGTAGCAGTTTCTTTACCCATGCCAGTACAACATTGTCAACTGTCTTTAGACACTTGCCACCAAGACCTTTCTTCCCCTGCTGCTGGCATTCAGCCTACTTAAGCAACTAGTAACCATCAGAACATTTCTGAGTGTATGTACAACCAGCAAATGATTGTTAGAAGATGACAGATGGCAGGCCAGCAGCTTTGTGATTTTTTTCCCATGAGAATGGCTGCAATGGACCAGACCACAGTTGCACCAATCCCAGGATTCTGTTTCCAGTCGTGGCTCAGAGAAGGGAACTAGTAAAGGACATGAGAAAAGGGTGAGTGCATAGTACAGCTCTCCCTAATGCATTCCTGACCTCTAGCTGTTATCATTTTGATCTTGCTAAGGCAGGCACAGGCTGGTGGCAACCTCTGTGGATTTCTCTTCTATATTCACCCTCCCCTTGAGTCTCTGTAAAATTTCTGGTCTGCAATGCCTTGTAGTTCATCTATCTTCTGTATGCAGAGACACCTTTTTTGACATTTCTCTTTGCCTCTCATAATGACATTTACTGTCCTTTAGTGTTTGTAGTGTTGAACTCCACTGGGTAACAAGTCAGAGTGACACACTACTGATGTGCACCTGCACAGAAATCTACTCTGGGGTATCAGTGTTTACCCCTCCAGCTCACCCACCCAACAGAAGACTACTGACTGATATTTGCTAAGTGATATTTGCTGTCTATAGTATATCTGCAAGACACTTGTGTAGCACTGTCCTAGTGACCACAGTCACTCTCCAGCTTCAGATATGCCTCAGACATTCCCTCTTTGCTGAGTCTCTCTGCAGTGTGCATCATTCCAAAAGGAAATAAATCAGAAGGGCTCCCCAGGGTTGAGCTGGAACACCAGAAAGAGAAATACACAAGGCTTTTTCTTTTTTCTTTTTTTTTTTTTTTTTTGTAATCTTGAGAACACTTTGTAATTTTCTTTCAAACAAACAAGGGGAAATAAATGGGAATTATGCACACTGTGTTAAACATTTCCTTGGTTGAAGCATTCATGGCAAGAGATAGGACCTATAAGTGCCATATTCTTTTCAGTAGAAAGTTTTCACCTGCAGTTTTCTGTATCACTTTGCTGACTTATCTTTAAAGAAACAGAGAGTAACAGATCCTTACTTCAGCTGTGTGGACAGTGGTGGATCTCTGCCAAGCTGTATCTGTTGGAAATCTAGGCCAACTCTTTTTATCATTAGGTATCAGTTACTTGTGGCCTTGAATGAATAGGTCAAGCTAGAAATAGACCTTTTTCAAGAAGAAAACATGAACTTTTGTTTCATGGCCTGTAGATCTATTCAGGGGGCCTTCACGAGGAGTTCAAGGAAGTACAGTACAACACAAGCAAGAGAAGCAGTGGAAGGACTGACATTTATCTACAAGTCCTATCAAGTGACAATGAATATATTTCTGTCTGGAACTCATGGAAATACAGCTCGTGCTAGTCTTCCTAATAATAACTTAGATGTGGGCTGTGGAGCTCAATCCAAGGTACATTTACAGTGTTACTCTCTTTCATGATCACAGTGTAGCTGTACTCTTGTGTGTGTAGAGTCTATAATTTTTCTAGTAAGAAATACTAATTTAATTAATTCCACCATCTTCTTTATAGGCAACATCCTCATGGTTTGTTCAAATGTCATTTTCAGTCCTGAAGATCTTATTTGTTCACTCAGCTGGATTGCTCCTAGGAGTGCAGTATTGGAAATTTGAGCTGTGCCGTGATAAGCATATGATGTCACTTCTTTTCCCTGATTAAAGAACTGTAATTCTCATGATTTGATTTCTGGAGTGCATAATATATTTAAAATTCCCTTTTAGGGTCAAAGTCTTAGCTGGTATAAAATAATGAGTCTATGTTATCTTAAATATATAATAGACAGCCAGGAAATACCAGATAAATACAGCACTGACAACTAAAATAAGAATAATTCCATGATTTTTAGGCCTCCTTTTAATCCACAGCTCTAGTCCAACATTTTGCTGAGACTTTTTCAAAGCCATATGGGTCTCATTTTCTTCTCACATATCCTGCTCACATACAGATGCAATGCCACTGAGTTCAGTGGAGTTGTGTTTTGATTTAAACAGGTGTCAGATCTCAGCCTAGAAAGGCACTTAAGCACGTGCTTAACTTGAAAGCAGGAATGTGCTAATACAACTTCTGATCTGACCTTGAGAATGTTGACTATCTGCTCGAATGCTTACTATCATAAATGAGAATCAGAAAATAATTACTGTGTTTCAACTGCTCAAGAAATCAAATAATTGCTCTAAAATTGTTGCCATCAATCCATAAGGAAAACTGCTGTTTCAGGAAACAATAGTAATATTTGGAGTTAATATAGACTGGTTTATATCAATTTAAAAAACACACTTCAGGAAGAAGGAGATGTACTCAAATGGTGCAATTTCTTGAATGGCACATTTTATCTTTTCGATCTTTTGGAAAGGATATTTCAGTTTGAATTTTAATGAAACTTGTAATTAAAAAAAAAAAAAAACAACCAAAAAAACTTGCTTCTCTCCTTTGGCAAATTAATTTACTGTATGCTTCCAGAGATGACAGATTGTCATGGAAAGATTTTAAACTTAGCTGAGTAGCGAAATATCACACAACTAGAATAAAGTACAACCAATAGGTATTCTCTTCTGACCATCTCCAAAAAAGTCAGGAATACCTAGCCAAAACCTGCATTTTGTTAGAAATTTATAAATTAACCATTCAGATTGTGTCTTCCTTTTAGTTAATGCAATGTGCAGGGTGCAAGCTAAAGGTATTTGGTGATTCAGTCTCCACATACCATTGGCAAATCCTCTGTGACAATATGGATGTAAAATATTGAAGAAATAAAAAATACAGTAATTATGTAAATCTATAAAGCATAATTGAGTTTCAATGTAGAATTCAGAACTGAGGTGGATTTTTCAACATTTCAAACAGAAAATCTAGGAATCTAGGAGTTAAATTAGGAATTAAATCTAGGAATTAAATCTAGGAATTAAACAAACCTTTGCCTTCTATTTTTTTCTAAAAAATATGCTTGAAGTGAAAGAATTTCTAAAACAAAATGTTTCCCATGTGGCTAAAATTTAAACATTAATGGTTTTATGGGAACAGGTTTTGGGAGGATTTGTTTGGTTTGTTGTTTCTTTTTGATCTTTTGTTAGTGAATTCCTCTGTGGATGAAGATGAGACAATTTCATTAAATTTTGGGTGATGAAGTTTAGGTTCAAGCTGGTAGCACAGCCCTGGTGTTCTGAAAAGCTCTCCACAAAGATGAATTTCCTGACTTGTCTCTCTCCACTGCAAAGGTGTTTTACTCGTTGTTCTATTCCAGGGTGTTCCCTGCACCCACATCCCCACCCAGCAGGATCTGAGAGGTGCTCTTGTGGAAGAAAGTCAGACAAGCAAGAGAGGCCAATTTGCCTGAGTGCCACGCTCCATATTGGTGGGAGACGCTTGTACTAACAGCTTTATAAACATATACACAGGGAAGATAAATTCTCCAAATTCTTCCTCTGTCTTGGCTTAGGATGCCTTGTTTCTTGAGATTTTAGGAACATCTTATCTCTTTGAAGGCTATGTACCACAGTATTCAGGGATCCTTCTTTCAAACTAATAGTGGACAGGCATTTGCATTTGCATATGCAAATCATGTTTGTGCAGAAATTCAGAGATTTCTTCTACATGTGAAAACAGGTAAGGAAATGCCAAATTGATTCAGAAAATCCTTGTTTAAGTTGGCCCAGTGCCAGCTGTTGTACTGCACTGTGCAATATTTCCCGCAATTCTGATTGTCCAATGAAAGAGCCTAGGCTGAGCCCACAAAGCTGGACAACATAAAATGCAAGTTTAAAGTTTTGATAGAAATGTTGGAAGCATGTTCACTACACTAGTTCATCATCTGAGACTTCATAGCACTGATATGCCAGTTTATGGTCCTGACCCTAGTTCTCTAGAGAATGCAAAATTTAAGCCCTGCTCTGGAGGAAACCAAAAACCTTCAAATCATGAACATCACTAAGGCTTCTCCTTGAGTTCTGTGAGTGAGGAAGCTCCTAGTGCTCTACATTATTTTGGTGTGGGATGAAATAAAAGGAAGAACAATTGAAATACACCACCACATTCAGAGAGCTTGTTTACATAGGCACTGTCTTTAGTCTCTGAAGAGGGAGGAGTTAAAGGGAGCAATAATTTAAGTATTTAACATCATTCACCAGAGCTCACGGCTAGGAGGATAAGACTGTAGAACTATTACATGAGGGGTTGCCTTTTGCCCTGCTGCCCAAAACGCTCCCCCCAAATGACTACTGTAAAGCCTTTCTGGTTACTGTGATGGGTGTATTTTTGAGCTTCTAGAAGGCAATTTGCTAATTGGGGGATGGGGAATGGATGCCTGACAGTCACTGCTGTGCTGCAGGAACCAGGTTGGACGTGTCCTTGCAGCAGGATACCCCGATGGAATGCTGTCCCCTGTGCTCCACAGGCTGGGGAGCAGCGTCCAGGTGGGAGTTGACAAGCAGGCACAAAAGCAGCTACAAACATTGTTATGTCTCAGTGCAAGCTTCTGTCTCAACTGCTGTGAGCACAGCTGTGCTCATCTGGCCTCCAAAGTGCTCCTACGTGCAGCAATTCAGATCACAGGAAATGGGGAAGGAGTGGACACTGTATTTTCGTAGTTTGTGTACAGCCTCAGGGCAGGATAGATTTTGGGTTTCGTGCATCAGTCCTTGCTGCATTGAATATCTATCAGTGGACATGTTCCTGCTTACTTATCTTAGAGTCCAAATGACACAGCACAAGGAATATTTTAGGTGTGGCTCAATGCTGTCAGTGCCTTTGAGACCTTCTTGTTGGTCGCCTGTTGGCAAGCCCACAGTGCCTGGCCTTTTCACTTTTGGTCTTCCCCCAAGAAAGGCAAGAAGGCAGCTCCATGTGCCAGGCGTTAACCTGGGAGCCTGACCTGAGGAGAACATGTCCCATTTGTGCAGTTCAGTGCAACAGAAAAACATCTGTCCGTCATGTCGTGCAAGATAAGGTGATTTGTGAGTCTGCCTACCTCAGGTGGATTCAATTTTTGATCTTGGAAGGAGCCCAAGCTCGAGAAAACTGTGTGTATACTCATCTGTCCAGCCTGCAGAGCACGCACTGAGCAACTGGCTGTTGCAGAGATCCTGTCTCTTGGATGCTTTCTGGAGGTGCTTGGAGACTCCCAGCCCCTCCCACCCTCCACTCATCACTAACAATAACCAGATACCCCTGTTTGCCTGCAGTATCTATAAGGAGATACCTCAATTAAACTGAATGTTTCCTATTATTTAGGCTGATAAGGAAGTTTCTGTTGTTTCAACCTCATGATTGATTCATGTGTGCAATATTTTGTTTCTCATCATGGGTTTGTTTGGTTGGGTTTTTCTAGCTGCACAACTTGCATTAATTCTGTAGTAGATCTCTGGTTTTGGGGGAACTATATGGAAAAAGTGAGTCAGAGTAAAGCCAGTTCCACCCCCAGCCTCACACACGGCAACCAGACAGGGATGAAGTGCTGCCATAAACTGCTGATGGCCAGAAGACATTGCAGGTGAAGTGTTCAAGTGTGCTTTGCTCCCTGCTTTGGCTTGACTTAGCTTCTGGGGAAGCCAATGATCGTTTTATCCTCAACTCCATGCCAGCAGAGTTAGGCTGCTCTGTGGAACAGTGCAGGCTCATAATCCCAAAATGTGAGTTGCTGGACTGCAGCTGACAGTGAAGCACTCACATTCTTTCAAGCCCTGTCCCAGGGTTTCTTGAAGAGCAACAGAAATATGAGTGAGGAAAGGGAGCTGGGGTGTGCTGGGGGCAGCCAAACATCTCCTCTGGAGGATGCAGGTTAGGTCTGAGTTTTACTGGGTGCTCACTGAGAGGCAGAAACAGGAAGAGGGAGTTGGACTTCAATGATCCTTGTGGGCCCCTTCCAACCAAGGATATTCTATAAATGTGTTTGCAAGTCTGCATAAAATCTGAATTCCTCTACTCAGAAAGGAGTTCTAAAAATAGAGGCCTGGAACTCTCAACATCTTAATTCATCTAGAGATACCTTTCCTTCAATTTTTCAGTGGCCAGACTTGCTGTGCTGACAGGAGAGAAGTGAAAGAGGAGTGCATGTGATATGTATGATTTTAGAAATATAAGTATCAAGATGCTTGAGCAACTTATGGAATCAACAAGACAAAATGATGTGAGAAGAAATTCAGCCAATACAGCAGAAAATCTGATGCAGTGCATTAGACCTTGTGTGTTGTGTCACCTGTGTGTGAACTCCTATAGGAGGGGACCTTCCATTCCCTGTTACAAACCTCAGCCTCTCTCCTAAACATGCCAGATTTATGTGCCATAGCTCTCTGGTCTGATTTTGGTATTCCTATACATCATAATCTACTTGGCATGTAATCCCTCTGAAGGTTGGCTGCATAGCAAAGTAGGGCGTGTTTGCTTGTTCAAGAACAGGAAGACGATCTCTCTAAGAAGAGGGGGAGACTTCAGTGTGAAATGTGAATAGACCCCATCTCTTCAGAGCAGGAAAAATCTGTATCATCTCTTCAGAAAGCACATGACACAACAGGATCTCAGTTGTGGGACCACAGCAAGTCAGTAATTGTATAATCATGTTCAGCAGATACAGGTAACATGTTTTTTTAGCTCCACCCAATGTGCCATTGTAATCATCATTGCTCCTTTGCAAATTTGTGTTGACAGATTTTAATTGGAACAGATTTTTCTGGCAAATCCTCATCATGTTGTAATGAATTAGTTTTCAGTATCTGCTCCAGTGCCAGAGCATTGGACCATATCTCCCATGCTTCTGTGGTGAGTGAGAAGAAAGGGAGATCTGGTTTTGTCTCACTTTCTGCAGAGGACAGGATTTCCCCAAAAGAACTCAGCTTTGCTGACCTGAAAGGAGAAGAACAAATACAATGAACCCCAGTATGTTCAGCTACTGAGAACTGCCTTCTCTGTGGTGCTCCCCTCTGAAAGCTCAAACCCTACCCATACAGCAATGGAGCCATACAGCAATACCAGCTGATAAACCTTGAATTGTCTTTGCAGCCTCCAGGTTTTGGGCCACTCTGGAGGTCTAAACCACTCTCTGGCATAGTTTTCTCCCATGAGATAGAAAAGCACTTCAAGCATTTCTAGTACCAGAAATTGATGTTGCAGCATCACACTCCTTATCATAGTGCTGGCTTCAGCTTTGGGGGCTTGTGCCCGGAGAGATGCAGGGGAAGGTAGGTCAGTGATCTTCAGCCTGTGGAGCAGATATATTGTGTGATGCAGGATCCCACTTGTGAAAGTTTTGAACCTTCTTTATCCTTACTAGAAAATTATTCAGAGTCTTGAGGAAGGAAAAGGTTGAAAGATTCTGTCTATTAGAATGGAAACAATACAGATCTCTGTTCCGGTTCCTACCCAACCTGAACAGAACTATTTCTACAGCAATAATTCAAATTACATTTGATCGTGGTAATGCTTAATATAAGTAATGAGTAAAGATCTCTGATTATTTAAAATTTGCATTGTTCATTAAAGTAAGATGTTATGATGCCAATAAGAGATTTTACCAAAGGGCCTTTTATTTTTCCTTTTTAATACACAGACCAAAAAGGAAGCCCTGTTTATAGCTTAGAAAACACAGAAGTAGAAAAAAAGGGTGAGCAAAAAGGCATTTGAAAATTTACTTCAAATGCAGGTTCAGTTGTCATCCTTCCATCAAAGGATCTTAGAACTTCTTTAAACTGATGATGACTACACCATGACTTACATTTTCTGTAGACATTGTTAAGTCCTTGAGGAGCTGTGGTGAAGGCAGCGCAGGAATTTTCACTCAAGGTCATTCTGTGTGTGAGGAGCAGGGATGGACAGACTCTTCTATACATGCTGCATATTTTGGAGAAGCATTCAGCTACCATGGCAATGTGTGTGAGGGGAGAGAGAGGCAGAACACCTGTGAAACTTCCCCACAAGGAAGTATCCTGGCATCCTGGCACCCCAGGCAACACAAAATGAATTCCTGATCTCACACAAATAATTACAAATACCAAAGAATGAATGAGGCTGTCTTTCAATAATACCATGTTTTCTCTGCCATGTGTTCACTCCTTATATTAGACATTCTGATTTGTCTGAGCTTCTAAATCATTATTTTGTTTTGACTTTTAATGAACACCGCCGCCCCACCCCCCGCTGTATCTCTCTTTCAATGTGGGTTGAACATATTTGTGCAATGTTAGTGTAAGTTATAGTGGACAAATGTTACTGTCACAGTGGCCTTATAAAATATGGGTTAGTTCATGTGGACATCTGAAAAAGTGGGCTTTGACTGCAGATCACTAACATCAGCTCCACTCATACCTCTGAAAAAGAACAACTTGGAAATCAGGAATCTCAGGTTCTAGTGGCTTGGAATTTTACTTACCATTTGTTTTTTATGAGAAAACATGAGAAAATGTTCATTTCTGTCCAGATCCCTTGTAAAAATCTCAGAGGTAAAGAAGAAACAGTGCCAGTGCTAAAACATCTTCAAAGCTGAAATGTATGTTTGAAGTTTTTAAAAAAGCACAATGCCCTAAATTCAGCCACTGGTTTTTAATAAGAACACTTAATAATTTTTTTTTCCTTTTTTGCAAATATTTTTTAAAAAATATGGTTCTGCAATGAAAAGTGGCAGCAAGTTGTAGACAAGATTAGAAGCCATTTATGATAGCTGGGAGATGAGAGTCTTTGCAAGGCTGGCAGAAGATCCTGCTGGAAGAGACTTGGCTGTCCAAGTTCACAAGCATCCAAAGCCTTCATCAGAAGAGAGTAATTTATCACATTGGAAGATGAAGGGTAAAAATCTCATTTCACCAGCACAATTCCTTCTCTTGTCCCCAAGAATTTATCATTTTGCTAATTGCATGCCTTCAATTAACATTTGCAATATAGAAAGTGATTATATGTGCATTCAATCCAACAAAAGCAGCTTTTCTGAAAAAAAAAATCTGTTTTTTACGAGGGCTTCACATTTTGTGTTATGTAACTTCCATCTAAGAATCCCAAAGACGTTTAGAAAATTATTGCTTTACAGCTATCACCTATATCCTCATTGCCAACATAACACCATTTTCTGCAAGTTGTGGAAAGCATTCAGCACTCAGGACAAATCCAGGTGTAATGTTTTTCTGCTCACCTACAGATCACAGAACATCATGTTCCCTTTTTCAGAGGTGTCAACCTGCTAAAAAATGGCTTTTCCTCAGCACAAGCTGATGCCACTGAGTGCTAAAGGCTGAGACCTGCCCACAACATGTGGCGGGTGAAGCAAATTATCCCAGAGTATTTCTGATCTTTGTCTGCCTCAGGGGGTGTTGTGAAAGGGACTTATTCTCACTTCTCCTCCAAGTGGGCTCCCCACCCATCCTCCTGACAGCTCAACTTGAAAGGGCTCACCCCCAGGAAACTATTAAACTGATGATCATTCTTGTGGTTTATGCATTGATACAAAAAACGTTTCATTGCTAAAAGATAAAAAAAAAGTCTGTGGTAATTTTCGTGGTAACTTTTTCCTCCTCTTAAATAAACTTGGGCAGGATCCCAATGAAGGTGGTTGATTGTGTTGGACAATTAAAGGATAGATCTTTTTCAGCAAAACAGATTTGTGAACATTGTGTAAATATGCATTTAGGCAATTGAAGGATTGTGCTTCATAGCATAGGCAAATTCATGGACATCTGTGTGGGATAAGGCCTAGATCAGCCAAAAGGAGCATTAGAAGTCAATGCATAACACTTTCTGCCTGGGCTTCACTGATGTCAAACATAGCTGGGGCATTTTGCTGAAATCTCCCTGGAACCAATGTTATCTCACCTCATCAAAAAGCTGTGCATTGCTTGTGTTTTCCCAAGATTTTTCCAGGGGAATAGCAAGCCAGCAAAGTTAAGCTGAAAAATTGGGAACTTCTCCCAAGAGGAGAAAGGTGGGAGAATATTTGGGAATGTGTTTGGCAGTGTTTGAAGTGTGGCAGTGGCATGGAGTCAGAGGCAGGATGCTCTGAGAAAGGGAAAAGATGGTCGTTTCACCAAGCATATTTGGCTTAAATAAAAAAAAGCTGATTTCAAATTGGACCTCTTTAGTCTAAGAAATGAGCTGGGCTGCTCCCAGGAATTTCCCTGGAAGATTCTCACCTACCTCTGAGCCAGAGGTCAGAGAGAGCCAGAGATCAGTCATTACTTCACTCTTAGTCCTATTTCCTGCTCCTGTTCAGGAGTGAACTGGCTCTAAGACTGGACCCAGACCAGTTCAGGTGACAGCTCAAAGGGTGTTTGACAGTGCTTTTAGCAGTATTAGACTGACAGGTACAGCAGGTCCAGGCAGATGGGAAATCACTGACTGGACCAACGAGTTCTCAGGAGCTCCTTGTGACCTCATCTCCCCCTCCTGATTTCATCTTGGTTGTTCCTTTTCTTCTCCCAGCTGCAAAAATAGGGCTCTGCCCATTTATGTCTGAATCATTCCCTAGCAAATGTTTTGGGAGTAGATTGGGGTTCCACTCAGGAGTAATGCTGTTAATCTGGAAGAAGTGTGCAGCACACATAGTCCATGTTTTCTGTTGGCTTGAATCCTGATCTTTGCTTTCCCTCTGCTCCTTTCAGTGTACAGATCCCACAGTTCCTGGCCCCAGGATGACACTGGCATAGGTGATCCACTGCTGGCACCAAATAGTGGGAGTGATCCCACACCGGTGAGGCAGGAGCTGCCCAGGAACTCTGGACAACATGGGAATTGACATGATGGTTTCTGTGGAAATAAAACTTCTGGTAGGAGTTTGTGCTCCCTGCAGAGGCTGATCAAAGCATCATTTGGGTGATAAATGGGTGATAAATGAAACAGCCAGCAGCTGTCTTGCTGCTAGCCCTGTCCCCTTGCACACTGGCTGACTTTTCCAAGGACTTCCAAGGAAAGATGATACAATCTGGTGATTTGCCTTTCTAGTAATGCATAATCTTTTTTATGTTTTGAGGTTAAAGTGCCAGTTTGTAGAAAGTCTGTGTGAAACCTTTTTGTGTTAGTTTGCTCTTTTCAGAGCTGAACTCCCTCCTTTGATTAGGGAAAGAAAATGCTTAAGAAGTTTCAGGGTCAGGACTGAGCTTGGGGATAAGTAGTTGAACCACAAGAAGGGAGAGCTTGACAACTACATTTGCATTGTAAGAGTGCTCAAAAGAGGCCCTGAGATTCAGCAGCCCAGAGCAGAGTCTTAAAGGAAAAGAAGATTAAAAATCAGACAGAACTCTACAGCAAGGTCCCCTAAATGTCATGTGGATGTCCAGCATTTACAGACAGGTATTATGAAATGTGAAAGTAAAGAAATAAATATTATCAATATGATTATGGAGCCATTGTTTTGTTTGAACAATTAATACTGCTCACATCACACAGAATGCTTCTGTATTCTGCAATGCTGGGAATCATTTGTTGTTCCTGAATTTCTTTTTTTTCCCTTGATTTGGGGAAATTTAATCCTTAAAAACTATATGCGAATTCAGTTTGGACTGTAAGTCACAACCTATTTTAATCGAACCAGTTTACAAGCCTCTGATATACATCTTACTGTTAACTTATTGATAAAACTTGTACTGCTTGATGTGGACTTTGTTTTGTTTTCTTCTCTCCAAACCAAAGAGCTCCCTAGGAAAGTGTTGCCAGATAAATTACTAATGTGTGTCTTGCGGTGACAATTTCAGGAATGCTCCAATTCCTGTTTTCCTTTTTTGTGTTCTCAGTAGGTTTGTCAAAAGACAACTTGAAGAGGTGGAGTCTGAGATAAAAGAGAATATAAATCAGATTATGAAAGTACATGCAGGGGCCTTCCCTTAACTGTTCCAATTCTGTAATATATTTAACCCCAGGAAGTAACTTGATGGGTAAACCTTACATCATACTCAGAACCACTAATTTTGCCTGAATCCCATGTTGAAAAGGGGAATTATCCACTCTAAAACTTTATCCTCATCATCTGACTTGCATTTTAAGAGGTAATTCATCTTTTCCTTAGTCTGCTTCCAACAAGGGTGTTACCTGTTGTGTAGTTTAAGGGGCTGTGTAAAGATGACTCAGAGCAATAAGCTCTTTCTCTTGCAATTCTTTAGAAAGGGGATTTTCTTGACACTCATCCCACCAATTAAAACTCCACTCCAGCAGAATGTGGTAGGGCTCTACCATCTTTATCTTTTCAGATTGGTTTCCTAAGTGAGAAATATGACATTACATGCTCCATATGTCTGTTTTCTCTGTCATCCCCTCCCGCCCCTCGCCTGCCCCAACAGTGTTAAAATCTGCTGATTTATTTTAACCACAAGTATAACAGTGGAGTGCTCTTTCCAAAAATATCAAGCTGCTAGAAATGTCATGGAAATTACAGGCTGCATAACGTCAGGCAATTTACAGCACAAACTTACTCTTGTTAGACAGCAAAGAAATTTAGCCTTAGATGTTCATCTGTAGGAAATCAGGCTTCACTAGTTCTGCTGCTCCTAGAAATACATGTTTGTATTATGGAGAACAATTATGTCCAGAGATCACATTTTGCTATCATGCTTGTGTTTAAGAGTTAATTTCAGCTGTCGACACTTCAATTTGCAGCCGGAAACCAGGAGTGCTTAGACCTCCTCTCAACATCAATCTACACCAAATCCTGGTGGATGTTTCTTCTTCATTTTTGGCTACAACACTGTGCAGGTTTTCATACAACTTTTGTCATTCACAACCTTAGTTTAGTTCTGAAAGAGCCATTTTGCCCTGCCATCCTCTGCTTTGGATAGCTAACTTCCTCTGGGAAAGCTTTTCAATGCCTTTTCAGTAATGGCAGGGGAATTATGCACACTGTGTTTGGCTATTTGGCTCATTGGTCCTAGAAAACATGCAGAAACTTATGCAGAGACTTATGTGGCTCCAATACTTTCACTAAATTCCAGGTTTTAAAAGCAAGTTCTTTCAGCTATGTCTCCAAATGGAGTTCTGGGCTTTTCTTGTTGTGTAGGGCACTGCAAAAAAACCCAAACAAAACAAACAAATAAAAACATGTTCTCTCTGTTAATTCAAAGAAAGCCAGGAGCCAGAGAAAGGATTTTGTCCAAGCAGATGCTGTGACAAAATGGAGCAGACAAATCATGTTAGACCCTATCTAACATTATTCTGATTCAGGCTTTGTCTGTTTTCTCAAAGCTGGCATACTGCCAGATTAAACATCCAATTGTGTGCCCGTGCAATGGTGAACTTGTACTTGTTCTCCATCAGAAGTATTGTCTATAGGAAACCTAGTAGTGGGCATCAAGATTGATGGAATCATGGTGCTACTAGGCTTTTCTTCAGTTACATCTCTGCTTCTAAAGCCCTTCATTCCAAGGAGTGACTCCTGGCACTGCAGAAAGAAAAGAGGTTTGCATCCACCAACTCAAATCTATCCTTCTCCAAAGTCAGTGGGCCTTGTCCAGTGATTCACAATAATTTCTTTGTCCCTTCTGAGCCACATGTAACATCTCTATAGCTTTGAGATACAATAATTCCTTTGCTTATTTCAGGTAGTTTTGCATGAAAAAAGCTGCAGATTGTGTAGTACCCAATAACCATCACCATGTTTTTTTCATTAAGGATGTTTCATCTTGGGACTTGGAATGAGTGAAAGGTTTCCTTGGACAGTATTTAGGGAGCTGGATAGCCTGCTCCTACTTTCTTAATGGCAGAGGTTGCTGCAACAAGCTTCTTCTAGAGATGCACTGAGATTTTTCTGAAGGAATTAGCCACTCCAGTCCCAAAGGGATCCCAAGGGAAAGCACCACAGACAACCGAAGAATCAGGATCTGACAATAAAACAGGGAACTCAGATATTTGGCAGCATAGATCTTCCTACTGCTGTTATTTTCAAACCAAATCTGTTCTGTGTTGTGGAGCAGTGGGAGATGACTCTGGGCATGCTGCTCCTGTTCACAGCAGGGCTGTCTCGTAAGTACAACAAGGGGAATTTTAAGTGATCTGCAGGATTAGTCAGCTAAATTTTGGTGAGGACAGCTGAGTGACTTAGGTCCTCTTAGCAGGGAGCAATGTATGATTTCACTCTGCTAGTAGGACAGGCACTTTGCACTCGTGGTGAGACTCTGCAGTGATTCTATGGCTGTGTTTCCAAGAGACTGCAGAAAAATTGTAGGGACCACAAGATGCAGGGGATGTACAGATGGGACTTTCACTGACATCAGGGCAAAATATTCCTTGGGACCTGAGCTGAGGTCTTGACCTATAAATTTCATCTTTGAACTGAAGAGTTTATTGGGCCCAAAGTGCACTGGGATTCCCAAAGGAATTGTACAGAAAGTGTCTTAAACATAATGAGGTTGTTGTTACTCAAAGCCACAGCAAGTGGACTTCTACCTCACAGACTTCTCATCCCCTCATACAAGGAACTGGCCTCTCCACCCCTTCTTAGGGGAGAGAGATCCTGGCAGTTGAATTTCCTTCTGATTGCATGTGCAATACACTAAATGACTACTAGAAAATTAGGGGCTAGATTTAGGATTTAGGACATTGGAATGCTCAGAACCAGCATGACTCTGTGGCAAATTCAAATACGGCATCATGCCAAACAGCTGGGACCTGCTCCCTTAGTCCAAGTCAAGTCATGTCATAGCACAGGGCATGCCCTTATCTTATATTTGGAGGTGTGGAGGTGAAAAAACATACCCTGCTGTCTCACACAGCAACATGAATGCCCTGAGAGCTTACTGAGCACTGATGCTATACATTAAAGCCAGCAAAAACCTTGCAGAAGAATTCCAGACTCATGGGAAATATTATATACAAGGATGTTTGAGAACTAGGGCCGAAGGGTTTAGTTTGATGTCTTAATTGGGACCTGATGCACAGCTGCCACTGGGTTTCTTTGCTCTCTAATGTTCATTTCTTTTGCTTGGCAGACACCCTGCAGACAAGCAAGCCTTCAAAAGTGGACGAAATGTGTTCTAGGTGAGGGTCTAACAGCTTACATCCCAGAAACCTCTGAAGGATGCCCACAGTTAAACAGACTTTCCCACTGAGCTATTAGCAGTCTAAAGTCAGGCAGAGTTTCCTTTGGATGAGACATACATTTCTGTCCCTTTCCTGATCTCCAGGCCCAGTA
Organism: Trochalopteron elliotii; assembly: GCA_024734555.1. NCBI lineage: Eukaryota > Metazoa > Chordata > Aves > Passeriformes > Leiothrichidae > Trochalopteron > Trochalopteron elliotii. Next base: position 39,168 of record JANPWX010024109.1, read on the forward strand.
AAAGAACACTTGGGTAACTTTTTCTCCTTTTACAGAGTCCTGTGACCTGCAGGAGATTTATAGCTGCTGCAGAGAAGCAGGTGCCAAAAATGACCATGGCATATTGGGAAATTCCATTCCACTGAGAGAATGCAGATTTTTCAGGAGATGGTCAGAGCTGGTCCAGGACTTTGAAGAGAGCACAATCAACTTCAATGCCAACTTCTTTATTTCCTTTTTTTTCTCCTTTTTTTTCCAGAAAGCCTAGGAATTGATTTTCAGAGTTCCTTATGTCTACATGATGATGATACAGGAAGGAATACAGAGAATTCCTTGTGTTTGCCATTAGTGGAAAATTGTTTGGATCATGAATGATCAATATCTGTCATATGAGAGAGGGTTTTTCAAGGTTGGCTTTCAATCTTCCCTCAAAATGCTTCCCCTTGCCAGATTCACCACTGAGCCCGGCACCATGTGGATGTCTGAATGATAAATATGGAGTGTGGAAATTCACCTGCTCCAAAGTCATTGTGTCTGAGTGACAAGTAAGTGCAAAAAGAGACATTGTCAGACAGAATAAACCTTCAAAATGGAAAATCAAAGCAAGGAATTCGGGGGAAAATCTCTCTGCCTATGACATAAGCTTACCCTAGGGAGATTCTCTGCCTGCAGAATCAATATTTGGCTGTTCTAAAATGTTGGTTTGGGGCCATTTTAGAAGTTGTCATCCTCACATTGTGTATTCCTTATTTCCACAGAAGCATTCTTCTGTCTTGATTATTTTGGTTTTACTGCTTCCTGGGGTCATATTTTCCCGTATGACTTGTGGCCTGGTCTTCTCCTGATTCCTCAGTGACAAAAAAGGAGATCAGAGCTTGGGCATACACCAAGTCTCCCCACAATACTCTTGGCTCTGTGTCCCTTGGAGCAGTTTCATTCACCCAAGAGGTAGTGATATTTGGTTTTGCCCTTGCTACCACAAAAATTGACCACCCCAGAGTCATCTTCTTCTCCAAAAGAACCAGACTGCTTTATGAAGTCCTAGAAATATGGACCTGAAAATGCCAGCTGGCTTAATCAGCTGGAGTTTTCTCTAAGTCTTTTTTGTTCTTTTATACCGTATCTATAGTAATGGGTCCAGCCTCAGTCTGTTTCTTGGCATCCTGTTGTAATGGGAAAAAGAAATTTACCAGAATACACTCTCCAAAGCATGGAATGTCTTTTAAATTTATTCTTTTAATAAAATTGGAGATGAAAATTTGGGGAAACAATGGTGAAACATGTCCAAAATGTCAAACCATGGAGCAGGCTGAGATGCTGAGATCCAGCTGTGAAATTCCACAATGGATCTCCTCTCAGAGATCTGCCACAGAGAAGCTGGACTGTGCTACTTACAGCTTCAAGTTAACTCTACACTGAAATTTGGCACAAAAGGAAAAATGTCCCTTTTTCTTGCATTTCTAGCATTTTCCCAGCAGTGGCCAGTAGCCAGATTTCAAAGAAAACTATGATTGATGGGTGAATATGTAATTGGGAAAATATCTTGCTGCTTCCTCATGTCTAATTCCCACTGCTTGTGAAGGCTGTATCCCAAAGTACTGCTGGGAATAAACAAATGAGTTTCCTTTCTTGGACATGTTGATGCTTATGAGATGGACAGTTCAATGTGAGATCACTTCATGCTCATTAAGTGCTGATTTGACATTTGTATACAGAGGTACATAAGCAGAGCTTCTCAAATAATCAGAATTCATAAAGACTCATTGTTAGCAGGGGAAAATAATGGTTTCCAGGGGTCAGGTCTGCTGTGGATGGAGATCCATGTAAGTCCTGGATGGCCCTCCTGGTGTCACTGAAAGTGGGTCTTTTTGGGTCCCTGCTGTGGCTAACTCCCCACTGATGTCACATCCTCCTGGCAGATGTGTATTGTTTACCAGTGACAGAAAGTGGCTGATACGTAAAGGATAGTTCTGTTGCATTCTGCAATTGTTTTAAGTCTGTGGTTAAGACTTCTGTAAGGTTGGGCAGTATTTTATACATCAGGATTCTACAGGGGATGGCACTAGCATGGATGAGTGAAGCACCTGAACAGCTGGATGAGTGGTAAAGTAAAAGACAGAACCCAGAAGTAATGAACACGTTCTTGATGTCCATCTATTTTTTGAGGGCAGTTGGCTGATGGGTTTTCTCTTGCTAAAAGAAACAAATTTGGATGATTCCCCCCAAATCATTACATCTTCCATTACTTTAAACGAAATGTCAAGACCATATGAATCAATGAAAAAATACACCAGTGTCAGGAAGGAGCTATTAAGAATTTTCCCCCCCATCCTGATTTCACTATTTCTGCAGTGAGTATTGGGACATGCAATTTCTTTTAACCTTCAGATTCATTGAGTGCCAATGATTAGTTGCAAAGCAAGAAAATGTTCAGATAGCCAGTGTTTTGCAGATGTTATCCATTGTTGGTGATGCTGTCTTGAGGTTAACTACAAAATAATAAAGAAAGCAACCTCAGAGAGAGTCAGAGAGCCCTTGGGAATGGTAATGCAGTACAGAGCCTTTCACCCTGAGGTCAGCAGGTCAAACCCATTTCAGATTGGGAGTGACCAGCAATGATTACATGTCTGCTTTCAGATTCACAGAGAGGATTGGCAAAATGTTACTTTTATTAGTGCTACTGGAAGGCCATTCATGCACCTATATTACAGATCCTGCTGGTCTGTGTGATTCTATCTTGACAAAATGGCAATGAATGAATACTTTATAAAAGTCCACAAATATGTGTTATTTACAGTGCAAAAATCATCAGAATTGTCATCATTTGCCCTTTTGTGGGCCAGCACAGTAGAAAGATCAAGGATGCAATTGACTCCAATTAAGGACTTTATTCTTGCCCTTGGGGTCAAACTCAGAACATTCATAGCTCCTGCCACAAAGCTAAGTCACTCTTCCTGGGTATTTTACTAGACATATTTATCATCAAAAAGTGTCTGAGCATCTTAAATCAATGCCAATTAAACTGAACACAGATGGAAAGAGCTAATGCAATAAATGGATTAAAAGAGAAAAACAAGAAATAGCAATTAAAAAAATGAAAAAGCTGATAACATAAGAGGAGCTCATCAGTCTCTCTAAGTCTGTTAGGGGCAGTGGTGACACACACAATCACCTTCCATGAGAAGCAGAGTTGCAGGCAGTACATTAGACATGTGGAAGGAGTACTGCACAAAGTCAAAGAAAATCTAAGATTCTCTTCCTCTGCCATAAATCATAGTGCATGGGGATTTTTTTTTTTCCCAAGGAAAGGTGGAAGATTGATTTTTGCAGTGTAGGGCTGCATAAATTAGCTTCTGATTTTCGAGAAATGGCCCCATCTCTGAATTGCGTGACACACATTATGTTGTCATTTTCAACATAGGCAGTAATACCTAAACCTACTCCATCTCATGACCCTGCTCTCTTCTCTTGTGCCCCATCCCTTCTCCCTGATTGCTACTTTTCAAGCAATTTCTCCTAAGCAGCTTCTGTTCTTGCTTTTGAACTGAAATTTGAGGCTGTGAAAGGTATTAACTTCTCCGAGGTGGCAGATGAATGAAATTCACCCCCACCCTGGCCACAGATTTAGGCACCCAAATATTCTGGTCTCATTAAATGTACCTGTACCATACAAAGCAGCACCACATAGATATACTGAGTATACCACTGGAATTCTGATAAGTGATGTGATTGGATCAGACTAATTATTCCATCTATAAGCTAAGCATGATGCTGACTTTGCACCACAGTGGGATCTGATTTGGGGGATTGTGCATTGCTCATTACCTACAGGAAACAACACGAGGGAGAAATTATATGAAGGAGAAATTGTATGAAGGGAGAAAACATAAAAAGTAATAAAGGCAGAGCTGAAGATGTGAGTTTCAGGAGGAAAAGAGGTGGGATGGCCAGAGCACAGGTGACATGGAAATCATAGGCTGCACTGAACCAGGAATTAGGAAGTCTATTGGACTTTCTACCATAAAATAGGTTGTACTGTATGGTCAGTTCCCTCTTTGGAAACATTATTGTAGGGCCGAGAACTGCAGTAACATTGTCAGCTTTATAACAACTTCTACACCAGTGTTTGTGAGCTCTTCCTATAGCACATCTTGACCAAATACTGAGCACAAATTTTCATGTTTTGTAACAGTGGAACAGTGATGGAATTATTTTCTACAGTAATTTTCATTGGAAAGAAAAAGAAACCATCTTTCTCCATCTCAAGGGTTAAAGTAACTCTTGAAGACAATGGTGCTCTAACAGTAGGGGCATTGAGTCTATGCCTAAACCACCTGCCTTTATTAATTATTCTCATCTGTCACATCTATGCGGACAGTCTCTAAAGGCAACTTGTTAGATTTTGGAACAGACTGATATGATTAATGGGCATCTCCAACCTAACTGGTGCACCTCTCTCAAGTTAATTTCATCCACTTCTCCACCCCTGCAGAAGCCCCACTGTAAGCCAAGCATCACTGTGGCCTGCAGTTTGCACTAGGCAATGGTCTGAAACATTTAGGGACTTTGAGGTGGTTTCCATCAAAGCTGGCTTTCTTTGAATCCACACCAGCTAGAAGCTGGCTGTGCCACAGCAATGGTATTAAAGAAATTGTTGAAGAGTACTGCATTTCTCTTCCTGATCTTAAACGAATTGGGTTTCTTCAGATCTTCAGTTCTTCAGAGTAGTGGATCTTTGCCGTGAGACTGGGCAGAGTCCGGTGTGCAGGCACGGAAGAGTCTTGCACTCAGTGTTTAGTCTGACATTTCTCTCTTCCTGCTTCCTGGCCCACCCAACCTGCAGCTCTGCTGAATCAGCCATGGGAATGCTGCCCTTTCTCTCAAGGTCTGCAAGCCAGTGCTGGCTCTTAAAATCTGGCAGGACAAAGTGGTTATGCCCACGTGGCTGTTTCACTGCTCCAGCCTCAGCTTTGCTTAACTTCCCTTCCTCTGCTGCAGAAGGAGCAGCTATTTAAAAAGCTTTTTGAGTTTAAAGAAACACAGACAAGGTAGAAACAAGACTGCAAGGTCACAGAGGTGAGGAGAGTTGATCCCATCTGAGAGTGAAGGACAAGTGAGTTCAGAGTAGGTGTGGCTGGTGCTCTGGGCTGCTGACCCTGCTCTGGGAGCTGTGTGACACAGGGCTGCCCAAGAACACCTCCTTTCAGCTGATTTCCCTTCCCAGCTCTCAGGAGGCAGTGCTTTGAAGACTTACATGTTTGCTTATTGGATGTGCTCGACCCCATGGTTCTCCTTTTTCTTATGGAGGGCTCCTATGGGCTCTAGTAAATATGGGAAGCAAAATCTTTTGGAGGTCTGCTTTTTTTGTGGCTGTTTACTGTAATAGGTGGGGGTTTTAGCTTAGAACTGGATCTGCACTGTGTGGTAATGGTTGTGTTTGGTTGTTTAGTTTGGGTTTTTTGTTTTGAAGTTTTTTGGGGGGGGTTTTGTGTTTGGTTTTTGTTGTTGTTGTTGTTGTTGTTATTGTTGTTTTAGTTTTTTTGTTTTTTTTTTTTTTTTTTTTTTTTTTTTTTTTTTCCTTGTGAGGCTTAGAAACAGAGCAAGGACTATTTGAATACCCCATAGCAGGAAAACCTGCTCTGTCTGCTTGGGTGAAAAATCTCATGAAAGCATTTGTGTGTGCACATGAGGTAGGGGACGAGGGTAAGCCTTAATTTGTATCTCAGCTAATGATAAAATGTATCTGAATTGAGAATTACATGTTAAGTGATTAGGCCTGGCTGTGGTGACTTTCTCCACTGTAGCACATTCTCCCTTAACTGTGTGTTGGATTAAACTCTTCACAAGGAGAAAAATTCAATTTAGGAGAACAGCAATCGTCCAAGAAATTGAACTCATGTTTTTCTTTTAAACTTCATGAGTCCTGTAGAAAGAACTCTCTCTGAGCCCAAACATGGAGAAGACATCATTAGAGAAATGAAAATTAGTGGAAGTGCTATGATAAAACTATATTACATAACCATAATACTGCCATGTCTGTTCAAAGGCTTGTCCCCTATACTAAAACTCCTTTAAAGAGAAGATATTCAATTAAATTGAAGGTTATTTCTGTTATTCTAGTAATGCACTGCTCTTCCCATTCTGATTACACTAATCTTGCTTCAGAAGGGGGTTACAGAAATTAATTCTTGATATATTATAAGAGAGGAAATCTTGTGTAGTTGAGGTCAGGGTGACCTGATGAGTTCCTTCCTCCACCCAATAAACATTCATTTTATGGTCAGAGGGAACTAAGTCTTGGGTGGATCCCAAAGATACAAATGGAAAACTGCCCCAGCCCCTCAGGCTGGGCCCTTGTGAGTTTTTGGTTTTTAAAAACAACAGAACTTGCTTAGCAGTTTCTGGCTTTGAGAGCACGTGGCTGTTGGTGATTAATTTCTCTGGGCAACCTGAGATCTCTGCTTTGAATTTCTGTCCATGAATGGGTACAGCTGGCATCTACTGAGTGCAGTTCAAGACCTTAAACTATTTTACTGATACAGGTGTTCTTTTGAAAGCTTCCCAGTGGTTTAGAAGACCTTCTTGGATGTGAACTTGAGTAGGCAATGTTACATCCTTCTCTTCTGTTGTAATATATCTGGTAGAGAGAGAGAACTCCATTTCTACTCGCTGCAACTTGGTAAACATCCTCTCCTTTGCAAGAAAACTGCCTGAGGTGGTCTTTTTTTGTCTTTGGGTGACCAGCTCTCCATATTTTTACCTTTTCCCAAACAAATACTTATTCATACTTTGGGTTATTATTTCTCTGAACTATGCTGATGTTGAGGGACAGGGCTTTTCAGATAGCAAGGATTTAATTGTTTCCCCTTCTGTCCCCAAATATTTGGATAAATTTGAACTGAAACTACTCTCCTTTTAATTCTTAATATCCCAGAAGTTCCCTAGTCCCTCAAATGCTGTGGGAAATTATCATCTCTTTATTTTCTGAGCAAATGGCAGCAGTTGTCTGCAATAGCTGAGATATGTCTCATTTTACAGAGCAGCTTCTTTGGGGCTCTCCTGATCCCCTGTCTGTAGGACAGACCCATTAACAGAAAGGCTACAGCCAAGGATCAGCACATTGAAGTTCTCCAGCCTCAGCAGAGACCCCCAGGAATCTGGGCAGATTTCCATTGGAAGCTTGCCTTGGAATCAATAAAATTTCATTAAACCAATGTAGTGCCAAATGTAGCATATAAGGCTAAATGAAAAAAAATTGCTGGCTCTCATAGTTTTCCCAGTACAATTCTCTGGCCCATATTTTCTATTTCTACTGCCTCCTTGCCCTTCCTAGTAAAATTAGCTATTGCAGACAACAGCTGTAAACAAAAGGACAGCTAAACCATTACCCAAAAGCCATTAACTACTGCAGTGAACCCAAGTAATTCACAAATAATTTTGAAAAATTTATAGCTTGAACAAATTTTTCCATAGTTTTCAATTATCCTTTGCAGACTTCTCTGCACTACTATTTTTAGAAAAGATCAGCCTATGATAGTTTTCTTTTTATGACTTATAGTGCTAAAAGTGGTTGTGTAATATGCTGTCTTCAAAGGTTGACTACTGATTTGGGAGATCCCATCACAGTCCTTATTTGTGTCAGCAACCTTAGACAAACCAGTGAAGCCACAAATATTAATAGCAGAAATGCAGGTATAGAAGAATGGAAACGGTATGAGAAGAACCATACTGGTCTGAATCAAGGGAACATTCTTTACAAAGGAGAGAGAAAGGGGTGGCTCTTCTCTGAGCCAACATCTATTTTCCCAAAATAGATCATCTGATCTATAAACTATCTAAACTTTCTCATTTATTAACAACATGGAATAACTGCTTTACAGCAACCACAGCATCAAAAAATCCCTTACTAGATTCCATCACTGGAAGCTGTAACTTGTCCAATTCAGTCTAAAAATAAAATGCAGAACTCCAGTTTTGCAGTAATTGCAGAACCAGAATAATATATCTGAAAGCATTGGGAATTGTTTCTAGTTTGGTGTATGGGTGCTAGGATTGAAATGTTGTGGTTTTTTTCTCTCAGTTCAGATCAAAATTGTAATTATAGTGCAGGAAATCTGGAATGACATGGGATTTTTATTTGGCTGGTGCTTTGCAGAAAAGGCAGATTAGAACAGTCTCTTCTAAATCAAAGATTTAAAGTCTATTAAATGTTTGCAGCACCCATGTTATGCAAACTGTTGATTCTTACATTCACCAAAGCCCTGGGGGAATTTAGTCATAACATTTCCTCACCTATTTGCTGAAAGGCTCACTATGATCACACCAAGAGAGGTATACAGGGATAAAATAAGAAAGAAGATATAATGCATAAAAAGAAGCAATAATTACTTTCCCCCTGAGTTTAACTGAATAAAAGCAACGGGTCTTTTATTTTTTTACCATTAGATTTTTTTACAAATATACTTAGAATATTTCTTTTTAGATTTGTGGCTCCAACAGCTGCAGCTGAAACCAGAAATCAGCAAAGCCTCTTGTTTTTATTGGCGCTGAAGTGGCTTGTTGAAAATGGATTGGATTACGGGGATCAATCAGCAGCAGGTCGAGGATGCAGAGGGAACTCTGCCAATGCAGCGGGCTGCCAGGAGCAGTGAAAATCCTTGGGCTAGTGGCAAGTCCTAATGTACTGGAAAATCCATTGTTTTACAAAGAGCTTTGGAGATAGGAAGAAGATTGAGTTGCAGAAGAATGCAGAAATAACAATAATACTATCCCAAGTTCCTGTTGTTCCTTTGCATGTGATTGAAAGAAAAACAAACTCCATGGAGATGCTGCCTGAGTGTAAGTCTAGGCAGTGCCAAGAGAGGATCAGAAATAGGACAGATGCTAAATCTTGACCTTCCTTGAGTCATAATTTAGGAAACAGAACATTTCTGAATTTCAATAGCAGTCAATTAGAAATTTGCAAGCTGCTGTATGGTTCTGTCCTGGACAGTTCTGGATTCTCTCGGAATTGTGTTGATGTGGTTGCTTTCTGTTAAATGAGCTGAATAATCCTGTCATTGTTTTGGAGATAGTCAGTTCAAAACATATTAAACCTTGGTTAATGTTGGGATGAGCTGACACTCCTTTGTGTCCCCAGTCACACAGAAGATTCATTACACAACTTGCTGGGAATATTACTAAATAGGCTAAAATCGGAGTAATTAATAACTTCTGCATTCAACTGTGATGGTTCTGTCATATACTAATGAGCCCCCTCATTGAGCTGAAGATGCCTCATAGACATCTGGATTCTAAAGCCACACATGGCAGAGAGATGGTCATGAATCCTGCCTGGCCTTGTTGACTTAGGAATCAGATTTTCTAGATGAAAGACAGGCATTTGCTGACCTGAGTATTTGGGAATATCGACCTCCAGCTGGATGCTGAATAGAACAGTAGTTCGCAATTCCAAGAAATATTTGCAGCATGTGGCTTGTCCTCTCAAACTCTGGCCACATGGTGAGGTAACACAGATGTTTTCCCCAATTATCATCCTTATTAAAAACAGGTAGCTCTGGTAGAAGCATAGAGGAGGAATGGATCTATGTGATGACAAGATCTATTCCTGTGTCAGTTGTTAGGGTATGGTTCCCATGAGACTGTGCATCAGATATCAAACTGATTCTATGCTTGAATTTGGCCAAACATCTGGCATGAAAGGATTAGAAAATCCACTTAATGAGCATAGTTTATAACAATAATAAAAGTTCTCCAAACTTGGAAGCCTAATGAAAATCCACGTAACAATCTAAGAAAAGCTGAACAGTGGAAAAAGTGAGGCATTTGAACATTCTCCCTCTTTCTGTGTTAGGCTCTGGTACTCTTGGTGGGACTGACACTTAGGTGTGGAAGTGCTGTAGTTCCCCTTAGAGAAATGTTCTCCATGTCTGCTTACAAGAGACCTGATTTTACATTGTAGTATCAGGCAGAGAAGAGAAAGTTTCAGAGGTTTGTTAATTCTGGTTTGAAATGGCAAACTCTTTGAGAAAGAATTTGAGAAGTAAGGTTTTTAGGGACAAATGGAAGTTTTTACTTCACAATTTCATATCAGTGCTGACTCTTAAAACCTTGTAGGATGTAAGATTTTTTTTAAATATCAAAAAAACCCCCCAGGTTACTTTGAAAGGAAGATGTGGAATCTTTCTCTCTCAGATCTGAAGGCTTCTGAACATATTCCTCTCCAGAATAAAATGCCAGCAGACTAGAAGACAGTTTTTGTTCCTTTCCTTATTTTTTCTATCACCCGGCTGTTTTTTATGCTATATTTGGGACATAGATGTTAGATAATTTGATAGATATTCCTTTCTATTTCTAGTTGCTCACTGGAATGCCTGAAACACTTTTAAATATTTTTGGACAATAAAATAATATCATGTAGTTCAGACATCTTGGGATAGGAGGTTTAGAGTAGAGGGGATTATTTCTGTTTTCTGTGATGTCAGTTTTCTAAGGCTGTGAGATCAATGTCTCTCCCAAAATACAAAATATATATGGGACTATGTTCTGTTGCTTGCTAAGTGGAGGATAACCAGACAATTGTTCTTTTCCAAAGTTTTGTGGTAGTGCTGCCAGAAAGAAGGGCATTGTAAGGGATCTCTGTGCTGGTTTTGGAGGACTGTCTCTCAGACAATATTTCATTTGAACTGCTTTCTCATCCCAAATGCTCAGGGACATTTTCTGGAAGGGACTCACTTCCAAACAGTGAAGTACCTCATACACCCTCCTATGATAAAGTGTGGAAACAGTGAGCTCTGCCTGCTGCCAGGATTGACTGATCATTTATTTTTCATATTCATAATACACTGTGAGCTTCACTGGCTGTTAGAGAATGGACCAGGACCCCACAGGTCAAAGCAAAAATCTTGCCACTTGAGCTGGCAAAAGTGCTAATTTGTTTTCCCTCACAAAGGAGTTAGGAACACAAAGCATATTCTATTTCATGCCCTTGAGTGAGCCACCTGTCACGGTGCAGGTAAACAGCCAAACCCTATTTACACCTACTGATGCAACAGGTACCTGTATCCCACTTAGAAAGCTGTAACCAGTGAATATGAATTTCATCAGTTACTATTCCCTTTGCATTTCAGGCCTGAATAGCTGAACAGCAGAGTGATTTGGCAATCCTTCTGAAAGAGTCTGTGAACATGTAAAATACATATACATACTATTTTAATTTTGCAAACAAAGACCACTCTATGTTTAAAGATTTAATTCACAGAGCAAAGCTTCAGATGGAAGCACAACTTGTCTAGGTGTGGTGGACAAATAGTGTTTTAAGTGACTCTTCAATGGCTCCCATGACAACCTCTTAAACAATCACAAGAACAATAAGCTGGTGATTTAGATGAAGAAGCTTTTTGTTGGAGAAATAGATCAATAGGATTTAATGGAAAAAGTCACTAATTTTTACTCCAGAGTCAACACTGAGGATGTGACTGGAAACTTGATAGTTCCTAGGTTAGATTCTCAAGATCTGACATATTCACATGCAAGATATTAATCTTTGCTCTGACAAGGGTCTTCCTTTCTGCATTTCCCCCCTCTCTCCTAGGACTCAGGTTTAACCAGTAGAAATCTACCTAACTTGCATTTCATATTTATCTTGCTCCAAAGCAAGAGTCAGCTTTGTTTACAGTGGCCAGTTGATAAAATTGGTTTACCAGGGCATTTGCCAAAGAATAAAGACCCTGGAGATTTCATTATGGTGAAGACTTTGTGTGACAGGGATGTGCCCACATTTTTTTCATATTCTTTCCTAGGTGATGGAAGCCTTTGGTTTTCAAAAGAATGAAAATAGAGTACAACTATGTCTATGTCTGAGTCTCCTGCACTCATCTCCTGTGCTTTTCTCAGCACTAAAAGGCAGTCAGGTGCTTTGGAATTTCCCCCCTGCAGCAAAACTGTGTGCCAGCTGTGAGAAGATCCTCATGTCCAAAAGAATGTGATGCTGCATTGCTTGCAACAGCTTCTGGAGGGGAGAACAGCCTCTGCTGTTTGCCCTTTGAGGTTTAACTGATATATCAACCCACCTATATAGGTTTTTAGGGGTTTAGCCTAGCATGAATTCATCTGCTAAATTCCTGCAGAAGCCATGAACAAACACATGGTGAATCTGTACATTGCCGTGGATCTGGGTGATACTGCACATCTGTATAGAAGCCAGAGACCCTGTGTCCTTAGCAGGATTTCCTATATGACAGGCTGAAACATAGGAAAAGTCCATGGTCTGGGTCTCTTTCCCATTCTTTTCCCCTTGAAAAATTAAAAACGCTGAAGTACTAAGGTGAGATGGGATGGTCACACAGGACGTGAGGATATGAAGAGTTCAGTTTGCAGTCCCTACTCTGAACTGAGCATCTCCAGCAGGAATGACAAGACTTCTGTTGCTGTTCCCTGCAAATGAGATTTGCTGGTTCCTTTTCACTCAGCAGCTAGGGGAATTCTGAGGTTCCGGGATTTTATGTTTTAAGATGTATGTTTTAACTGTTCACTCAAGTAAAGCACAAACCTGGATAGAAAGAAAAACATGGCAATCTATTATTTACTCTGTTAATTGTTTCAGACAGCCAGCAGAGGACTCATGTAGAGGGAGAACCAATCTAAATCACTTTTATGAGCAGACATAGGCAGTAGGGAATTTTGGTTTTACTGTGCTGCAGTTGGATGTTTGGTATCAGGCTTCCTAAATGGACTTAATCTCAGATTATGGATCTCTGTGGAGCCATTTGGGTCACTTTGTAATTGCCCAGCTTTCCACACTTCAGGTGATGAGAAGTACGTGCACAGGAGCAGCATTCTTGTCCTCGTTTGGTTAAAAGAGGGACATTTCCAGAGATGGAGGAGGTGCCAGTTTGCAAGGTCTGGGGTTAGGAAGGAAGACCAAAGCACACAAACCCGTACATTTTTAGAAGTCCTGATAATGATTCCTGGTAACAGGGATATGCACTATGAAGTTGTGTTTCCTCTGGATTTATCACTGTGGTCCGGTTGGTTTAATTACAGCCGTGAACTTCCTCTCTTAAAACCATCACTCCTAAGGCATGGACAGGAGGGATGGACCATAAAGCAAAGTTTTGGCTGACTGTGATCACCTAGCCTCAAGATTTATTCCCAGGAAAGATGTCAGCAAGTGAGAATGCAACCAGAAGGAATATCCAGGTACCCGCTTTGCAATCTAGCTTTATTCCTGTGGCTTAGAAACTTTGCTGAACCCTGAAGTAGTCTTCAGGAAGACAAACGAAAAATATCAGGGAAAAAAACAAAATACCAAACCTGAAATAACAATGGAAAAAAACAAATCAGTGTTTGAATCATGATTTCCAGTAAAACATGGAAAGAACACGGAAGTTCAAGCAAAAATTAAGAAGAGATAAATCATTTTGGCCCCATAAGTCATATGGAAGCTGTATATGGAGTCTTATTTTATTTTAGCTTTAAGAGTCTAGCTCTCTAAATGCTCATCTTTTCTTTTCTTTTCTTTTTCTTGTGTCCCATGATGTCTGTAACCATGAGAAATGGTTAGGGAGGCTGTAAGCCAAGCACCAGTGATGTTAGCTTTGTTTTCACATGGACCAAAATAGACCAAGGAAAAGAGCTAAACAAACTTGCCCTTCCCAGAAGTAGGGAGGCTCCTCCTTGATGTTTAATAGTGGTGTGTATGGGCATCATGCAATTCACTTGAGCTAAATGGGATGAAGAAAAAACCCGAAACTGACATTGGAGGGTGATCTATCAACCTGCTCCTGTCATTCACCTGGCTGTACACACAGTTCTCAAGGATAAACATCTCCAAAAGGGTTTGGAGAAGTTCAGTACAGACTGTTAAATATGATGATCTCTCCATATGTGCCCTATTCCACTCTTCACTGAACATCCACTGCCAGATGCATCGTGTGCTGGACTTTTGCTTTGACCTGCTGTGGCTGTCTCTGTGTTCTGCTTCAATCCATGAAAAGCATGATTGCAGGTGAGCTGTTGTTCCTAAACAGTTCTTGAAATGGCAAACCTGTCAGCAATTTTTAGAGCAAAATTTTTACAGAAACCTTTTGAATTTCATTCTGTTTTGGAAGAAAATGAGTCCCCAGGTCAGTCTGTGAGGTCACTCAATCACTCAGCACTTGGATGAGGAGAGCCTTCCAGAGCACACTGCAAAAAGCACTAGCAGAAAGCTGGCTACTCATTTGTGTTTCACACCTCCTTAATTACCCACCTGTGTTCCTTTTATTATCAAAGTTTGAACAGGATTGCTCATAAAACAGAGGCCAAGAGGAAATTGCTGGTTTGCTTGGATTGCATCAGCAGCATGAAGTGGAATAATTTAATATCAGAACACTCTGCCCCTTTCATTTTCATTTTCCTTTGTCTCTTCCATGGCACTGTGGATCCTGCCCACAATAAACTGAGCAGCACATACCTGTTCCTTTTTCTCAGTCTAACACGTAGACTTCATACAAATTGCCACTTCAGTCTCATGAGTGGGAAATGACTGGAAAACTGGTGAGAGGTCTCTTCAGCTGTAAGGAAATGCCCATGTAGCCATTGTCAGTCAAGCTGTTCTGTGAGAGAGATTTGAACAAAAGCACATCTTGGATTAGGAGGTGTAGGGAGTGTCCAGTCAACCCTGGTCAGGAGTGGCTTCATTCTTAGCAGTTTATTTCTAGAAGTGGAAGAGTTGGAAAGACCTGTAGAGTTTCTAAGCAGTGTGTGTAACCTGAGTGTGTGAATGCTTGCAGTCGTTCCTTCTGGCAATACCAAACCTGATGCAGTTATATCTCAAGTATGTAGCAATGAGATGATGACTCCTTCCCCACTGTGCCTGTTCTACTCGGTTCAGGGGATTTTTTGGGTGCTTCTCTTCCCTCATCTGGAGGATTCACTTTGTGTTGCTTTCACTCATCATTTTTTCCCATTTCCATTTATCTGGAAATTTACTCCAACCTTTTGGTATCTTCACTGAGGGCAAACTCCTGACATTATGGAGAACTTGCTTCATGGTCTGTGTAAGTTAAAAATAGATAGTGCTATGAACATCACTTTCAGTGACATCCTATGAATTTGTGATTCAAGGGTAGGACACTAATGCGGATTTTCCAATGGATAAGGTGGAAATATCCATGCAGTCCCTCTATGAATGATTTGTCAGTGACTTCTGTTCAAGAAATAGGCAAGAACTAATTTTTTTATTCTTCCACATCTGTGCTAAATTTGGTTGGACCTAAACATTATTGGGTAATACTATAATGGATTTCTTGTCATGTTTAGGGACACAACAATCATAGGCTTACAAGTTTGATTTCCTTTCATAACCAATCTAAAAGTAAAACCTTCTTACATTTTTGCTGACTTGTCCTTTATCTGGCTTCCCTCCTGGAAGTGGTGCTTTGGTTATTCCATGTTTGTTTGGAAGTGCAGGGATGCCTTAGTTTTCACCAAGGTGGTGTTCCAGTTCTCTATGTTGACCGCACACTTAACCCACCTTGCCAGACCTTGCTACCATCCTGTTTCCCCTCTTCATACCAAAATGTTTTATCCTGACATTTGCATTTCTTCCAAGCAGCAGAGCATACATGGTTTCTGTGTATGATGGGGGGAGACACAAAAGATATAAAAATATCTTTTTTTTTAACATTTCTTAACCCATGCCTCTGCAAACCATAGCTCAGCAGAAACAGCAACATGATCACACCATCTGTGTCTATGACAGGACAGAAATAATCACCTTTAGGGTATAATAGCTGTTCATAAATGTGGCTCTGGGTGTTAAATGGAAGATTTTTCTTAAAAACAAAAAAGAAGAAAAGACAAACCATGCTTTACTGGCACAGAAAGTGATGAGTTTGAAGTTAGTCTGTAGCAGAAAATTAAGTTTGGTTTTTGCTCCTGTTTTTCTTGCCCAGACTGCAGTATCTGGTAATAGGTCAGGGAGGAAACACAGAAGTTCAGGCTATGCCTTCACTGGAAGAAAACGTCGTGTTCCTCTTGGGGTTCACTGTCATGAGGCACCTGGCCTGAGGTGAAAACCTAGTGGAGACAAGTTTGTTGTGTGAACAAGTGTGAGCAGGCCACAATAAAGGTTATGGGGAGAAGCCAACATTTACCTTTCACCACGTACTTTTACTACCACTGCTCCATCTTCTCTGGTTTTGTCATTTTATTTCCCATACCATCAAACTCAAAAAGACAGGAACCTCTTCCCTCAGTGAAAAAAGCCCCTCTGGAGGTGACAAAACACTTGTGCAAACATAAATTCTTGCAATTCTTCCCTTTGATATTACTTTTGCTTTTGGTAAAGCCAATGCTTTTCCTTCTCAGCTGACATCCTTGCAAAATTATCTGAGGTACAGCCTAAGTATGACATAAATGGCAGATTGCATCAGTCTAGGTAGCTGAAAATATCAGATTTTGTGATTTTTAATTGTATTGTTGAACAGATTCCTTACACATAACTACTTCATTGAGCATCTTCTACTTCCTGCTGTGAAAAGTTTAACCTGATGATCTTAAAGGTCTTTTCCAACTTAAATGATTCTATGATTTTATCAAAGGCAGAACAAGGGGTCTGGCAAATTGTGAAGGACAAAGCTCTGGTAATGGAGGGTGGAGATAAGAATTTGACTCTGCAGGTTTTGGCAGGTTTGTGACATTTTATCCATGGAGGGCAAAGGGAGAAAATCACAAACATGCAGCAACAGGGAGGAACTGTTTTCTCTCTCAGACTCTTCCTGTGCTTCTCCTTGTCCATTTAACCTCCCACTTTCTTGAAGCAAAAATGATGGAAACAGATAAGAAGTGACTTCAGTT
The DNA here is from genome assembly GCA_024734555.1 of Trochalopteron elliotii. Lineage (NCBI taxonomy): Eukaryota > Metazoa > Chordata > Aves > Passeriformes > Leiothrichidae > Trochalopteron > Trochalopteron elliotii. The sequence goes on from JANPWX010024109.1 coordinate 55,989, forward strand.
AAGTCTGATCCTTTCTTCACCTGAAAGAGGAATCCAAGAAGCTCTCCACAACCTTTTTACTCTCTTTGAAGTGTTGACTTATCATCCTCCTGCCATTAAAATATAATGGGCTAGCAGTGGGTGTGCTGGGATTTGACACCCAGTGGGGAACCTCACCTAATCCTGCATCATCACCTGATCCGGTTTGGCTTATTTTCCCAAGACACTGACCCCATCTTCACCATTCAAAGCAGAAGAAGGGGAGGATCAGAGAATTATTGTAGAGGATTTAGTCCAAGCCAGTCAGTCTCCACATAGGTGTCACAGAAGATGGTTTCAAACACGACCACATAAGCAGGCGCCTGCAGGAGGGACTGCCTGCAGACCCCCATGAAGAGGAGAGAGGGAGGGGGGATTTTATCAGGTGTTTGGGTGCATTTGATCACAGGGTGCCTTTATCTTCTCCACACAGAGGGTTGTGGCCACTCACCAGCCACTTAGTGGAGTGGAAACAGCTTACAGGTCGTGGCAACAAACAAACAAAGATGGGAGCCAGAGAGACAGAAGACATCTGCTCCAGCATCATCGGCCTTATCTCTGTCACTTGACTGCATGCAGAGCACTTTGGGTCTGGTCTGTCAGCCCTGTACAAAGCAGAGGTTTGGCTGCCATGGAGCTGTGGGTGCAGGATGGAAGGATGTGGGGGTAAGATGGGCTTTATGCTTTCAGCCGTGGCTGTGGTTTCCTTAGGAGACAGACAGGAGTTACTGCCTCTACAAACCCATTTCCCAATGACAGTGTCTCAAATGATCTTGTCTGATTGTTTTTCCATCTGAGCCATGAGCAACACCAGAGCAGGGATTCACCTTCGGTCAGTCTTCTCTTTCTTCAGCAGTGGAAATGGAAACGAACTTGTGATGTCATGCCATACACACATGAACTCTGTGTGCCTCTTCTGGCACAGCAAAACAAACCATAACACAGTGCTCACAAAGAGCAGTCCATGAAGTGCTTTCTGTAGAAAAGAAAGCTGCTCCCTGTCTTTACCTGCTGTGTGGTGGGCAATGTGTTTGACAGCCCCATCTAGGGGAAAAAAATCTCAAATATTACTCAGGAGTTAATCTGCACATGAACTCATCTGCTTCACTGCTCCTGACCTGCTGGTGCCTTGTCACATCATCCAGACATTTGTTCTGGTGGCTGCAAAAGGCTCAGATAGGGCTGGCACTGCAGATGTTCCCTAGAGGTGTGAGAGTATAAATGAAAAAAATATGAGGATTTTTGGCTCTTTTTCCCCTCTCCCCACTTCTCCTGCTTTTGCTTAATTTTGCTGGCCTAGCCATGAATGTTTGGGGATATTTTTTCCCACTAAAATGGAATTAATTCATCTGAGCTGTAGATTAATAGCTCCAGTCATTGTAGTCACCTGCCACTACTTGTTCATAGATGGTGAAAGAAAGGGTAGAGGCAGGTAATTGCAGGTATTTGGCATACCTGGGCTTTTCCCAGGCCTGTTTTTCTCTCTCCTTTTCTCTCTTTGTCCAGTCAAAACCAAGGCTGTCCTGTTCACTCAACACAGCCTCAATTTTAAGGCTATGAAAACAGCAGCAGGCAGAAGATTTCAAGAAGAGCATCACTGCATGCACGCCTGTGTGGTGTGAGATGATCTGTAGTGATTTTGGCTTCTGACAGTGGCTGTCTGCAGTTGCACAGATCAAAGACCATAAAGAAATGGTGCCTAACTACACAAGACTGACTGGTAAGTAACACCAACACCTCATGAAAATCAAAGTAAAGTGTTTGGATTCTTCATTTATTTGCAGGACTTTTCATTTAAAAGTCGAACTTAGAAAGCCAGAAGACAAAATATAATGTATAGTTTGGGCTGGATCATGAGACTTGGTCAAAAAGTTTTACTGAGCTGAAGGAAGAAATTCCAAGTTTTATTGTCTCTGCTCAGCTCACTATCTGGAACATAACATCCCAACCCCCTCTTTACCTTTTTTTTAACCAAAACTGAAAAGAATTCCAGTCCAAGCACAGCAACTTAGTCACATTAGCAGCCAGAGCTGAGCTGGAAAATCAGATCCATTTCTGATTTCAAAACACCATTTCTGTCTTTGTTATTTTAATCTCTTTTGGGGGGTTTCAGGTAAGTGCTTTCCACCTACAACTTGTTTCTTGGTTTAGTTGTGACTTCTCTCCAATCAGTTGATCAAAGTTTTCTAAATGGAAGACTGGCTACAAGTGACCATGACATTGCGTAACAAGTTTCTACCAAGTAACCATTTATGCCAAGACTTTAAAGCTTTCAGAAACTATTAATTTTTACACAAATAATGGTGTATTTCCTAATAACTTCAGCTAACATGACATGATGAATAACAGGGAACTGAAATCATCAAGGAAGTAAATAGGTTATGGACTCAAACCAGTCATTTTTTTAGTTGAGTTTTGGTCCAGCTACAAAGAAAGTTTTGCTCTGTTGGTTGGGCTTTTTCTGAGTTCCACATAGTGTTCAAAGTAAAAGTGTAGGTTCAGTTCTGGGTTTGAAAAGAAATAACAATTCAAATCAGTTTTCAATTTGGGTTTGGGTTTGATTCAAAGCTGTCAAGCATATTCACAGAGTGATTAAAACTGTTCCAACAGTTCTGGCCATGAGGAAGGTAAGGCAAACCCAGAGGACATGCAGATCTGGACAAGTACTCTTGCTATTAGCTAAATTTTTCTATTACCTAAATGTTCTTACAGACCAAAGCCCCATTGTTTGAGGCAGGGCAAGAAACAAGTAGTAAGAAATTAACCCTGGCTTAAAAAAATCTTCCTGTCTACAGACACAAAGCTAGAGATGAGGAATAAAAGAAGCAATATTGTCTTTCTCAGATGACGAACCGAGGCACGGGGAGGTGAAGTGACTTGGCAAAGGCAGTGCAGGAAGGCTGGAGCAGAGCTGGGAGGTGCAGTTGGGAGCCCCTGGCCACAGCCACAGCCTGTGGTCCTTCCTGCCTCTCCCCACACGCCTTGTGTGGCACCGAGCAGAGCTCCAGAGACCACGACACAACAGTGACCCCAGCGGCTGGGGAAAGAGGGGAGAAAGAAGCCCCATTTATTTTTCTTTCTGCTACTTTATCTCACTTCAATGGGAGCAGTTGAGAATGTCGAGGATAAATGAAAACAACTGTTGGGCATCAGTCCAAGTGGTTAACAAAGAACCCCAAACTCTTTTAAGTCCTACAACTAAAAGGTGCTGGCATAAAAAGACCAGCATTTTTCTTTGCAGAAATCATTTGTTGAACTCTCTAGTTCTGAATAGGATTCCTTGCCTTCTCCCCCCTTTTTTCCCCCAGAATTTAAAAACAAATCACACAAAAATATCATATTCCTCCCTTATATGCCATATTAGATGTTTCCTGAGAAACCCTGTGGTGTTGTTCACATGTGACATCAGTGTAAGCTCCTGCCTTCCCCCTTCCAAAATCATAATCAAAAAGGATTATTGCCTTCCCCCTTTCAAAATCATACTCTGGATTTGGGTCATATGCCAGGACAGGTACCTATTTTCATCCTCAGCTGGACGGAAGTTTTCCTGCTTTCTGTGGCTTTGTGGTGCATCTGAGAGCACCTGTCCATCCTCTGCAGGGAGGAATGCAGCACTGGAGAGGGAACACGGGTGGGTTCAGTATGAAGTTTCTCCTGATAGCACGGTGGAAATTCTTTGGAAAATTAAATAAGAAGCCAAGGGAAAAGGCTGGATTTAAAAAAGGAAATTGCTGATGCAATAAAGCAGAACAGACAACCAGGATATCTTTAGTAACCTAGCAAAGAGGCTGACCTGTGTAACTTGGGCAACTTGGAAGAGGTTATACCTGGAGAGAGACTGTGCTTTCTACAGCACTGGGAGCACATTGGTTCCAGGGTGGGAGAATGCAGGGGAAACTTGGCCTTGACGCTTTGATGCCTGCAGTGGGGAGATTTTTTAAATAAGCATGCCGCTGTGAATTCTCTGTCAGTTTGCATGGCAAAGCTGAAATTGTGTTTGAGACTTCAATATTGCTTGAGAACAGCAGACTCTCACCTCCCCTGTTCTTAGTACAGGTTGAGGGGGGGAGCCCAGCTGTATTATTAGCATGGGCCAGACCTTGTCATTATAAAGTTCTGTACTGTAGTTGAACCTTGGGCTGAAATCTAACAAGTCAGGTGCCAACAGTGGTCTTATTGAATTAAGGGAAAACAAGAAAAAAACCCAAACAGAATGTATGTACAGGGGAAAAGTATATTATTTTGCTTAGTAAAACCCACAAATATTCATCTCAAAAAATCTGAAAAGCATAAAAGCATAAACTTGGGCCCATTGCTTGGAGGTGACACATTATGGCCTGTGAATACCTTTGTCATCTCCTCCCTGCCTCCCTCTAAAGCTTCCCCTGTCTAGTTACAGCATGGTGAAAGAAACAGCTAATTTGACATTTCTAGCTCCTCCTTTGTTCTGAACTTCTGTTGTGGGAACAGAATAAAGGAAATGGAGATCCCTGGAAAGACTGTGAAGAAGAGGCAATTTACACTACCAGGGCCTGTAATACCTGGCTTTTTCCAATTTCCTCTTTACCTTTCTCTGCCATCAGCAGAGACCTCACTCCCAGGGACAAAATGCCTTTATTCATGTGCACAGCTGATGCTACAATGGAACTGGCTGATCTGGTCTTTGTTCAGGTGGCTGAAGTCCATCCCATCCAAGCCATCCAGTTTCTCTATTTCTTTAGTTAGCTGCTTAATAGTGAATCCAAATGCCCCTGAAAATATTAATTCAGCTACTTTCTATGACAGTTTTTACAGTTTAAGTCAATTATATATGTTGGCCTTTTCAACCCCAAAGTCCTGTCCTTTTCTTAATGCACAGGAAAATGTCACTCTACAGATTGAAATAAGTTATCATCGGGACACATCTGCCTCTGCTGCCAGCAAAGCCCTAAGTGGGAAGGTCAAAATGTCCTCCAAAACCACAGGCTTGTTCCCTCCTGGGTGCCAGGCACTGCTTGCATTAGAAGGATGAAGTGGTGAAAGAGCAAAAAAAGCTCTGAAATGTTCATGAGGTCAGAGGTTCAGTGTGGGAATTCTTAGCGGAGGGAAGTGGTCTACATCCAGTACTCCTTAGGAGGCCCTGGGGAATCAGTAGATGCCTCCTGTAAATCAGGCATCAGTTGTTTTCTCTGCAGTGCTGGAGCTACCTGTTGTAGCCGTGCTGATGCAGAGGTCTGGAGAGGTGCAAGTGTGAGAAGGAGCTGAGGAAGGTGCAGCCAGAAGCTCATCCAGCAGTCCTGAAGAAAGCAGGATGCACTGTCAGCAGAGAAAATCTAGTCACAGGCTCCTTGAATTTCTCAGGCTTGGGAGAAATGTGGGATTTAATACATCTCTCTATCCTTTACCCATCCATAAGGCAGCAGTGACACCAGCCAAACTAACTCCTCACCAGCAAGTTGGGAAAATAAACCCATTTTCATCATCATTTATGAAATGCTTGGATTCCTTTGTGATAAATGACATAGAAGAGGCCACAAGGAAACGAATAATTCCAGCTTCAGAAGAGAGTTTGAGTAGTGTGCTGAAAAGAGATGACCTTGGGACCACATGTTGATTGTGGACGTTAAAGTAAAATATTCAGCATCTCCATATTACACTAGCACTACTTACAGGCTGTTACATGAGGCAAAGATGTTACCAAAACCAAAACCAAGCAAGACCCAAATGAATAAGGATATCTTTCAGACACTGACAATTCCATAGTTGCCAGAATATCCTTCTTCAGATTTTCTGGTCTGGCATATGTCTAAGCAGGGAATTTCTAATGGTGTCAGAAAAGTTGGATGGTGAACAAAAAACCCCATGTAAGGATTTACATGATAATATTGTCAGTGTAGGAAAGCCTTGTAGTAGCATCTCTCTTACTGTCTTATTTGTGCAAACCCAGAATATCTCGTATGGGTCTGAGTGCTTCTTTCCATTCTGCTGTGCAGGAGGAAGGGAAAGAAAAAGGAGTAAATCAGCTGGCCTGATTTCACTTTCTGATTTCCCAGACCACAGTAATTCCACTGCAGTGAGCAAGATCAGAATTAGTCTCTAAATATTTATTTAGAACTCCTTGACGTTGACAGAAAGGAAAAAGTGGGGATGTGCTGAAACATTGCCCCAGGCACATTCAGCAGTTATTAAAAAGAATTCACTTCCATGCAAATTGTATTTCATCAGCTAATTAAGAAGGTATTTATCCTCTGCTTTAATTAATATCTTGTCTCTTCCTTCCGAAATACTTAATCATGGAATGAAATCATCACAGAAATATTGCCCTGAAGTTAGTATCAGCATTTTGTATCTCAGCAAATCTGACATGTGTGTGTATGCATATATATATATATATATGCATGTGCGTATATTTTAATAGCAGTAATTATAAACTACTCTGCCAACTTACAGAGCTGTTTTACATTTCTGGCTTGCTGCCAGGCTTTTTTTTTTCCCAGTGCCTGATGAATAGCAACTGTTGTGTACTCCAGATCTGTGCTCCATTTAAGCAATATCCCCAAAGAAATCAGCCTCCTTAGCCATTAAGCACAACTTTGTTAGGCAGTGCCTGGGGCGATTGACAAAACCTATTTGTTAACTAAAAACTGTAATCAGTGGTTTGTGTATCAGCAGCATAATGCTCTCAGTAAGGCTACAATATAATGGATGGAAAATCGGTTATTTCCTGAGCATCAACAACCAATTTTCCACCAGTTAGGCTAGAGATGGATATCCCAGGGGTATGCAGGAGTCAGAATTAACTAGTGCCGGCTTAAGCATGGGAAAGATACTAGCAAGGCATATGGGAGTGGGCTTTCTAAACAAACTGGATAAGCCATGCTAGAATATATTTATTGCTGCCTGTAATTCAAGTTTAAGTTACAAATCTTGCTGGACTATTGATGTTGGATTGAAATGGAAAGCATTTTCTGGGAGAAGGTTTAGTCCCTGTCATTTGTAATATCTCAATACAGACTGTTTACTAAGGTGTTAAACAGAAGTTATGGGCATGTGGGAGGTGCTGCAGAAACTTTACCACAAAAGAGAACAGATTGAAGATAATAATCCTATCCAGGCTAAAAAAAAATCTGTGAAATTCTGAGATGAAGCCTCAATTCCCTAATCAAACCTCACTCTTGCCATTAAACCAGTAGGCAACGTTCAGTCTGTTCTGAGCATCACTCCCATGAGTGTCGTCTTTCCATTCATCTTGGAGACATTCCTCAGCCAGAATCCTTGATTCAGCTCAGCTAATCCATTAATATAAATAAAAACAAACACCAGCAGGATGTAGCTTATCAGTTATTCCTGAAATGTTCTTATCTCTTTTAGAGTTTCTCACTGGGAAATAATGTGCAGATTTTCCCCCCTCCCTTCCTGTCAAACCTGTGTCTGGAGTGTTCCACAACTGCTAAACTGAAAACCAACAGTCATAAGCCTAACTGGAACAATTCACTCACTGCAGCACTCTAAGAGATTTTGGAGATTTTTGGAGTTTCCCTTATGAGTCAAGAGCTGGAAAACCAGGTCCCAGAGGCAAGTGACTGCACGTGCCATCAGCCAATAGCACAGAGAGGTCACAGGACCCAGGCTTCAAGCCCTTAAGTGTGTGTGGGAAATCTCACTGTGTTAACAATTCCCTTCTTTATTTCTCCTCTTAACATGGTACATTATTTGAACATTATTAAGTGAACTCTTTGTTAGAGAGCATGACAAATCCCCAACTAAGTGGAAGCGTGATGCCACTGGACTGAGTGGCCTGTGGATCTTGCTGCTCTGAAGAGAATGATTGCAATTCCTTGTGACATTTTTCACTGAAAAGATGGATTAGTAGGCAGGCATGTGCTGGGGCTGTAAGTTACAACTTATCTCAGAAAGTTTTAACTTTATGCCTTTGCATGCTTAAGAAGTAATTTTTAAATGCAGCTTTAGCCTTTATGAGTCCCTATGGATCTCTGCACAAATCTGTAGCTGCAAAGACTGTCCAGGCTTTTTGATGAGGGCCTGGGAGTTCAGACAGGACAAGAAGAATCATGTTTCTGCTCCTGAGAGTGTCACCAACTCTCATCATGTCACTTAAGTTCTCTGGGCTCCAGCTTTCCATGTAAAGCAGGTATAGAAAAATCTGGAATATTTTAATGTTTTGTTAATAGAGAGAGGCTTGGCTAAATGGCATCACCAGGAAGTGTTTCAGATCAGTGCTGAGTTAGGGAACACTGGTGTCTACACCTTTGTCTCCCTTTGTCTTTCTGTTACTTTTTTACAAGAAAATAACACTTTCTTTTTACTGAAAATGATACAATGAAGGGTTCAGAGTCCTGGTGGGATTGTTGTGAGGCCTGATGCAAGGAAACTCAGGGGTTCCCACTGCCTGATCCACCCACATCCATGCCTTGACCCTCTTCTTCCTCCCCTTCAGAGCTCAGTCCATGGTGTCCTTCTGGTCAGTGGATCCTACACTTTTAAAGCTGATTAAACTGTTAAGAAATCTGTGCTTCTAATTCTGTTTCCATTAGTTCCATTTTCAGTCAACACAATCAGGTTTGCTGTGATTCCCACATTTTGGAATTTGTATTTATTACACAGAAACAGTCAGAACAGTGAGAGGTTCATTTTCCTGCCTAGGACAGATGGGAACTATCTAAACATTTTCATCTGCCAAACTTGGTAAAAAAATATGAGAAGAAGACCAAAAATAAGACTTCTTAGGACTTATCCTGAGGAGACAGATTGACAGATCACCAGCAAAAGCCCACGACCTCCCAGCCCTGAAACAATAGAGTGCTTCAGAGATTTTAAAGGTTTTCTTGATTTGTTCAGGAGTCTTTCCAGATTTGTCTCAGTTCTTGAATTTTCTGATCTGCTTCACCCGATCAGTGCCCTCATTAAGCCGTGGAAGCAGATGCTGCTGGGAATTTTGGTGGGAGCTTAGGATGAGGAAGACATTGATTGTTTTGCCCTTCCTTTTTCAATCACTGAAATGACATTCAGGTACCAGGGATGAACAGATATGGACACTCAACCATGTGATAAGAAGGGCCGAAGCAGAATCTGCATGTGTATACAGAATATATCTGCAGACTGGGCTGTGATTTACTGTGAGGCTTAAAAATGCTTTAAAGACTTCTAAGCACAGGAAGAAATATGCTGTTAGTAAAGCTTCCGTGTTATCAGCCCAGCTAAATAATGATGTGCAATGTGCCATGTGCAAAGAATATATTAATGCTTGGATAAATATTTTCCTAATGTCTGCTTGGTTGATATCTCCTTGGCATATAACCAGAGGGTAGTAAATAACACTCATGACTCTGTTTACTTAAGGTCTGTTTTCTCTCTTGTCTTTTACACTGGCAGTAATTTTGGGGGCTTCAGGGGAGGAAAAGGCAGAGGGAACCGGAGCCTTGTAAAATGTTTGTTTTCCTTACAAATTTCACAAGAAGTAAACTGTTTATGCTTTAGTGTTTCACTGCCATGGAAATGTTAGATGATTTTGTGTGACTGTCAAAGTGTTTAATGTGTAGCCAAGCAGTAGCATTATAGAAAGTGGGAGGGGAGGAAAAAGAGAAACAGGAGGAACACAATGAAAAAAAAATTAGTACGCTTTACCTCGTAGTTTCTAGCACGTTATTTTCCCTTGCTTGTGGGCATGACTTAATGCTGGTTACTCCCCTTGGCTGCAAACTGCATTCATTTTAATCATCTGTTTTGACAGCTTCTTTCCCCCTCAGGCTCATCTCTAATTGAATTTGTCATGCAATCTCACCTCCCCTGAAATTGTTTGTACGGGAGGGAACCTGGGAGGCAGCTGGACCCAGGTTGGTTTCTGTAGTGTTACCTGCAGAAATCAGCCTGTTTTAATTCAGCCTTTGGAGCTGAGAGGTCTGGCATTGTCTGGTATCCCACAGATGTGGCAGACATACTTCCAGATCTGATCTGATGCCTTCACACAAGGCTCAGTAACCTTCCAGTTCAGATCCCTACCAACTCCTGCCTTCTCTGCTATCTTCCATGTCATGGGGTAGACATGCTCATAAAGAACTATTCACTGTGAGATTAAATTTCTCCCTGCAACCCCAAAAATGCAGCTCCCCAGCTGAATTATGTCCTTTCTGACATCCTTGTATGTTGAAAATGTTGGTAGATTGAGCAGAGTGGATTTAGAGTTCCCCAAGCACAGATAGAGCCCTGAAAAACTGCAATTTCAGGCATCACAGAATTTGACATGTGATGTTTAGTGAGGCTGTGATTTGTCCTAGTGGTTGAGAAGCACCTTAAGAATAGCACTTCTTAGTTTTTCTTTCTCCTATCAGTATCTAATACTGTGTTTTTCTTCTTAAGAAAAGAAAATAACCCATTTTAAAAAAAAGCAACCCAAAGGCAAGTTTCCTATGTGGATGCATGCTTTCTATAGAAAAGAACTGGCTACCTTTGATCCCACAATAACAAAATTAAATCCTTCTCATACCCGAAAGGAGGTGTTGGGGTTTTTTGATGTTTCTGTTATTGAATTCATCTGAGTCGTTCCACAGAGCCCAAGATGACAGAGTTAGGCGTGGGGGAGACACACACATTGACATAAGACCACTCATCTTGTTCCATGAGTGGAGCCATCACGTTGTCTACATCTCCTCCAAAGTGCTGTGTCAACATGTCCCTGCAACAGAAGTGTTCATGGTGTCCAGATAACACATGTCACGTGTTTGACACACCAGCCTGTTATCTCAGCTGGCCAAACACTGAGGATAAACAGTGTCATGGAAGTGGACACGTGCTGTAGACAAGGTTTGTGATCAACTCAAATTTACAACCTTTATATCTCACTGCAGCATAAACAACAATATGACAGACTTATATTGTCTCCATCTGAAAGATAACCTGTAGGAAAAGTTGCATTATAAAATCACAAGTGTTACACTTCAGAAGTCAGTGCATTTCCCAGCAATATCTACAAAATTTCCTATCTCTCCCTACTGGGGTCCTTAGTGCAACACAAATACTTGTTAGTATTTTAACAAAATGCTAATTAAGTATTTGTTTTGCCTTCTAAAGGCATACACTTTCTAAAGTGTACGTCCAAAACTCATCAAAGCCTATTTATTCCACTTTTTTGTTGTGTTTTGTTTTGTTTTGTTTTTCTTTTTTCTTTCTTTCTCTTTTTTTTTTAATCAAACACTTTACTTTGACCAGCAAACTTCTTCCTCCTCCCCCTTTGGCCTCTCCTCAGAGACAACTCCTTTTTTTCCTTGTTTATTTCGTGTATTTTTCCAGTATTGTCAAAAAAGAAAGGAATACTTTGAACCCTCAAAAGCCTTTTTTTTACATTGATTAATCACAGAATTCAGTGTGAGCTAAAGAGGTTACTATTCCTATGCAGTGCAATCTGGAGTAGATGAAAAAAATCAAACTTCTTATGGCAATGCCATTATAAAGTGAATAAATATTTCCAGATTCCAATTTGAGACATTATTTTCTTTCTTTTTTTATATGCAGATGATGCACGGGTCTTGTAAATAAAGGATATAATGTCAGGGAGATGGAGGTAGGAAATGAAGATTAGTTTCCTTTTCTTCTATCTTCACCTCCCAGGGAGAAGTTAATTTTGGCTGTGTTCAGTCTGAGTTCACAGAAGGGAGAACACAAAAAACCTTACTTCTTCTGTAAGTCCATTGCCAAATTAAATGGAAAGAAGAAGCAAAAATAATAATAATAAAGATCATATTCGGATCGGGGGGAAAAAGCTAATATCCTCTCCAGATTTCAGCTGTCACCCCTTTGGCATGTGTATTTGCCAGTTCATTAGGAAACATCCCAGTATTTTGGTCTAATTTAAGTGGACAGATGCTGTTTTTCCACAAAACGAAGTGGTATGGGAAAAGCTTGTCAGATTTAGTTTGGCATTTTCTTTTGTTACATTTTATGTGCCATTTTTTTTCCTTCCCACAAATAAACTCTCTAAGATAGACATGAGTCCCTTGGCAGCAAGGAAACAGAAATCCTGCTTGTAGGCGTATGCCCTGCTCTGCAGTCTCAGAAAGCTTTGCCAGTGTCCAGGTCTGGCAGATCCATGTTCATGTTACATGTATCTTTCACATGCTGGCAGCAGCCCTTTCCATTTAGGATAAACTGAGTGCTGAATAGGCATAAATATTTGGGCTTAACAGAGATACAGCACGGGAAGGCAAGGCCAGATGATATTATATGTACACTGTGGTGCAAAACATCTGAAGCCTGAGCAGTCCTGTAGTTGTGCCTGGCAGGAAGTCCAGCAGAAAGCCAGCCAACCCCCTCTGAAGGCCCAGCCTCATTCCCCACATCTTCCTGGCCCACTTGCAGGAAACTCTAGGTGAGGTTTATGGACTCAGTTTTGCTGCAGGTCAACCAAAAGGCTCGTAAGTCCCTCATGGGCTTGAAATCCAGCAGAGCAGGACTGGATCTGGTTCCCATGACTCTGCTTATTGGCTGTTCCGAAAATTAAGTCCAGAGTATCCAGAGCAGAGGAAGCAATCAACATATCTGAGCTGATGTCTAGCCTGGATAAATATTCACTCAGCCCTGCCAGCTCCAGAACCTGAATACCCCTGAATCCAGGTGAAAACCAAACAGGATTTCCTCATGCAGAGGGGCACACTGAGCACCAGTCTGAATCCCACATCACTGCTGTATCTAATTTCCCCCCAAAGTCACTCCCCATCTATCTATTCCTTGTCACTTTGATTCAGTCTCCCCACTAACACAGCCCCTGTGCTGGAGCATTCCCCCCTGGAATTGCTGGTCTGCATTAGCTGGCTGCTGGAACATAACAGCCCAGCCTAAAGCCCATCAAAATCAACCTGTGGATTCCCAGGGGCTCTCAAAAATGTGCAGACATCATCTGGCGACTCACAGCCCTAAAAGCTGCCTTGGAAATCAGCAGAGCCAGGCATTTCTTGCTGTGACACAGACATGGTGATGCTCTGGTGCCAGTGAGGGGCAGCACATTTCAGCCAGTATGGGCAGGAGCAGAGCTCTGTCCAGCACATGGGCTGCCATTCCAGCAGTTCTCCCTGTGTGTGCCCAGAACTGGACATACAGAGCCAGAGTAAAGGCAGAGCACATGCTGTGGGCTGTGATGAGGTGATTCGGAGCAAATAAAGCTTAATTAGTGCACAGTGACCCTTAACAGTACACACAGACACACACAGAATGACTAGGTTGGAAGAGACCTCCAAGATCATCGAGTCCAACCCATGCTCTAACACCTCAGCTAGACTAGTAATTTCCTGGATGATGAAATATCTGCCGCCAGTGATCAAAACATACCACTTAATCACATAGCATTTTTCTTGGAAATATGCATTTACTTTGAGCTTTCATGTTTTCTTCTTTCCTCAGGGAAAGGGTGAAACACACCTCTCACACAGATCTGCTGCTGAAGTCCCCTTTCTGCTCTTAGTTCTCATGGCCAGCACTGCTTTTTCCTCTCTCTGATTTGCAAGTTTGGCCCTGAGTTTTTCCGTGTTAAGCATAGAGAAAGGGTCTACTCTGTCTCATTTACAAGGACGATTTGAGCTTCAGGAAAGTGTGCTCTGTTCTTCAGGGCATCTGTCTGAGGGACCATGTGGGACTCCTCTAGCCTGGGACTCTGTCCTGACACTGTGTTCTCTGATGTCTCTAATTAGATGTGACTTCAAGTATTTTTTGCAGTGGGGCTCCTCTCAAGATATAGATGTTGTCTCAGGTACATAGGACCTGAGATTGCACTTTAATGATTCTCCCAGGATGGTGCTGTCTCTTCTGCCCTGATTTAGTGAGATCTAGGAATATGATATGCACAGGACTTCTCCTATGTGTCCAGTTTTGTTGATATTGGCCCATGTATTCAGACATTGTAAGGTGTGGGATGGAGTAACAGATGAGGAAAGACAAGCTTTATGGAATCATTAAAACTCCAGCTGCAAAATAATGTTAATTGCATGGTCCCTTACTGCCCTAAGAATTGGGGATTCTTTTAGCAAATTAACTCCACTCCCAGATGAGATACACCACAGATGAGATTCAGCCACAGCTCTGCTCTCTCTCTTGAAAGTTTTTTGAATATTGCTCTTTTCATTTCCCTTGCTGACAGAGCCTCACACGACAAGCTCTGCAATTGCAGAAGATTCGGCAAGAGCCTGCTGACAGGTGATTAACAGCTCCTGGATGCTGTGAATCTGACCACACTTCTGACCACAGGAGCAGTTAAACAAATTATCAGCAGAGCATTTTGTGGTTAACTCACCCTTTTCTCTAAACAAGTCTGCTAATGATATTCCCTGGCCTGGCACCCCTACACACTTGTGTGCTGAGAGATGCTCTTTCTCATGTCTAACAGACTCCTTAAAAACACAACAACAACAACAACAACAAAGGCAAAACTGGAAGGCAAAAAGAAATCTGGACTCTCAGTAAAATGAATAGCAAAAACTGAATGAAGGAGTGCATTTAGTAAACTAGTTCTTTGGAGTGTTCTTTCAGCCATGTAAGGGAGCTGGAAATGTTTTCATCCCATTTATTTCAGGGCTGTCTTTAGCCAGATTTTCTATCAGACTCAATATTCTTTTCATTCCAACCAGTGCCTGAGAGAGTGGGGTAAGTCCCTGACATTTTGAAGGGCTCAGAAGTCAGAATCCAGGAATTTAGCTAGGATCCTAAACATGGGCAGCAATTGTGCAAATACTTTCCCTTGCTACTTGTCCAAAGTCTTTGTTGGAAATGATCCACGGGATGAAGAGAAAGGGAGATCACACTGTGGGACTGGATGGAGAAAAATCCCCTGTGAGCACAGTAAGATGTTGACTGTATGGGAAAAGGAAGGAGGGATCCATTTAATCCCCTCAAGAGTCACTGTAGGGCTTTGTAGGGTGGTGAGAGAGCCTCACAGTAAGTCACTGAAGCAGGATTTGATCAAAACCAAGTCACTGCTCTGATGGTAGAGGACACAGATGAAGTTGGGCAGTAGCATATGTAGACCTACAGCAGTATGGAGACATTATTTTCTATCTTGGATGCCTCCTGGTGTATCTTATTCACTCAAACTCATATTTAATCAACAGATCTAAGGGTAGAAGAGAGCTGAGGATATTGAACACCCTGGTGTGGCTCATGTGATCTTGTGGACATCATGATTATGCAGAGGATTTGGGTTCTTACAGTGGATATCTATGACCAAGAACTTAGTGTCCTCAAGAAAGGGGAATTTAGGGCTAATCTCAGCCCTTGCCCTTCTTTAGAGGTGCCTGAAATTGAATCCAAGAGGATGAAAGACACAAAAATACTCTTCTAGCTTTAATCTTTTAGTTAATAATGTGTGTCAATTATATGACAAGAGATTCCTGTCATATCATGTGTCTTAGAGCCAGTTCTTGGGAAGCTGTAGTGATCCAAGGTATAAAAGCAGCTCTTATCCCAGCTCTAATTTCTTTGGTTCCAAGCCAGGAACTCTGGGACTGGCCACTCATTTGTACTTCTCTCCACACACTCTTGGGATTGTCTTCTCCTGAAACTGATGGAGGAAGACAATATTCCAGAGATCATCAGACCATGTCATGAGGAACGTGCTGGGTGACACCTGATTGTTTTGGGTTTGAGGAGACAGGAGCTACCAGGGGAGATTAAAAGTTGTACTAACGCAGGTAGTGTGTCTGCTTTAGTTGTAGCCTCTCCTCTTTTGTCTTTCCTCCGTTTTTGTAATCAAAGGAATCTTGTAGGCAAGGAATCTTTGTCATGACAATGAATTCAATAGCTACCCAAGGAATAAAAGCAGGTGGTTCTACACCTTCACAAAAAGAATTAAGTGAGAGAAGAGTCCTTAAGAGAGGTTTTCAGCTCCAGTAAATCACTGAGGTGTGCACAGAGAGCTCAGAGAGTGAGGACTTGCTGTACTTACAGGAATGTGTTTGCAGAGAAAGCCATTATGTGAACTCTGTTTTCTTCCCTTAAAGTGAGTTAAAAGCACGTGGTTGTGCAAAGTCCAACCCTTAAGTGTTTTTTTACTTCGAAGACTTCAGGATATAATGCTTTTTTTTTTCTCCTTGATGATGAATGAGAAGTTAGGTCTGCTCACTACCTGGCCTGGCCTCTGTGTACTTAACCCTGCTGAAAATACTGGCTATGTTTGTTCAGAATTGAGAGGGAGGAAGAAATCAAAGCTGTTGTCGTATCCAGGCTCTTCTGAGCCTCTTCTGCTGTGTCCTGACATTTCCATTTCAGAGAAAGAGTGTTATGCCCTCAGCATGTCTTCAAATAAAGCAAAAAAAGTGATTTCTAAAAGCTTGTGGTGGGATATGCAATTTATAGAACAGTTCTCATAGCTTTTTGTGTAACAGCATTTATTGATATTTCACTAAGCAGCTTTTTTGTTCAGGAAAAAGAAAAGGATGAAAAGTGAGAAGACTCATTCTTGGGACAAGCTGCAAGTAACTTCTGTTGCTTTACCTCAACCAGTAGCAGTTCCTGCTTCAGGGTTAAAGATTGTGTTTCTACCTGCAGGATTCACTGTGAACAGCTCTGCCAGAGGGTGATGGAGTGTTTTGAGAGAAATTCTACAAGGGCCGTCGATTTCCAAAATGAAACTTGACCAATCTGAGGGCTCCATTTCAGAGACAGGAAGGGTAACAACCCTTCATTTGCCCTATAGCCCCTGAAGTCAAATGATTGCTCTCTCCAGGCCATTGCAAAATTCCACTGATGGTAATTTAATGTAATGGATGCTTTTTTCCTTTTTTTTTTGATGCTGTTTTTTTAATGTGTTTAAATGAAGAATAAAGTGCAAATGTATAATTACTACCATGCTTTCTTAGTAAATGCTTCTTAAAGCAAAAAAATCATGTCAAGAAGTCCAAGATTTTTATTTGAGTTTTCCTGCCCTCTGATGTGCTGTCATGACTCTTGTTTTCACTATGTGGAAGACATGGGTTAGTTTTGCCAAGAAAGTTTTACATGTTCCTTTGTGTCTATACAGCAGTCAGAGCAGGTTTTTGTGATTTTGCTTGCTTTTGCAGAGAGATTTGTTAGCAAAAACTATTGCTGTATACAATGGAAGGACCATGAACAAATAACGTTTCTGGATTAGATTTGTTGCTTTCAAATCAGCCACAGAAAGATGTTGTCACTTGCAGGTGAACCAGACCTGCATAAAAATGATATTTTTTATCCCCTGTGGTCACAAGGAGAAATTAGAATGGGGAAAGAGAGAATTGGATTTTGTCAGACCAAACCATAGTGGTTTGGGCCTTTTCGTGAAAAAAAAGGAAAATAAAATCAGTAAATTTGGGCCAGTCTGTTTCACTTTCAGGTTATTTAACTCTGAAGATAATGACAACAATTTTCAAAGAAAGATATCAGAACTGGCAGAGCAGACTTCAAAATGCACCAATACAGAGGGAGGAAACCAACCTGCATGGTTGGTTCAATTCATAATTATGTGTTGGAGAGACAGCACAATTTAAGTTTTTCTCAAGTTTTGAAAGCTGAGACTCCTTTAAAAGAAGGTGAAAAGAAGGTACCTTCCCCCTTCCCTGAGTATGTACATTAAATGAGAGTTTGGACAGCAGCTTTTGTAGGACTTCATGATGGGCTTTTTTTATACTTTAAGTGGTGAAACCAATAAAAAACAGACCCTGAGGGCAAGGAGCAATTTAGAGGTGCTCAGAGTCTCTGCAAACTCAGAGTTCCATGGCTGCCTTATCTATTATAGGTATTTCCTACTGTTTATGTGCTATATCAAACACTGTTTAAACTTTATAGGATAGATGTAAGTAAACATGCAATGTCTGTGACATCAGAGATTATGCCTTCCTTTTCAAAGAATATTTTCATAAGTTATTAGTTAGGGCCTTAGGTGCTTCACTTTAGGTGTATTCAAGCAGCCACTTGTTTCTGAGGATCTGAGACTCTGAGTTTCTAAATGAACTCTTAAAAGGCTTTTCTGTTTTCACCCATTTCTCTTACCTCCCCACACCTAGAATTACAGAGAATTTTGGGAAACACTGAATTATATTCTTTACATCAGCAGCTTGTGTTTCAGCTCCAACACTGCCCTTGATCTCTTGTGACCTGGAGATCTGCTCTGCTCAGTGCTTTAGTTTCCACATTTATAGATAATTAATAATGAAAATGCTTCCTGCCACTGTGGGACCAGTCAGGTTCATGCAGCTGCGCTCTCCAAAGGACACTCTCTGGGGTGAAGGCCCCTTCACAGGTTTTCTACTCACACACCAAACCAAACATCTTCTGGCGTGTTTAGTCCTTGTGATAGAAGCCCCTGAACTGCAATACCAGAAAGAATAGGAGCCACAGAAGGGGAGTTTGCCTCCCCCACATAGTTCAGATTCATGCATATTACATTCTCAATCCCTTTTTATGCACAATGAGAGCGTGGGCAACACTTCCTTCATTTGGCCACTCTCTATCCAGCAATCCACAGCCCCAGGATTGCACGTGTTTTTGTTTGACTGCAGCAGATTTAGGTCTTGTTACAAGTCAATGGCCAGTTTGTTTTCCCAGATACGTTTTCTAGCAATTTTCTTCCTCTCCCCAGCCCTAACACCCCAAAAACCTTTGCAAAACACTCCTTTTTGGCTTTTGATAATCCTGGTTTCAGATTCCTTTTGCCGGCTAAAGGATTTCTGGGCAGATTGACAGACATATCATCTCCTTTTAAAAACAGTCCACACACTGAAGTGATGAGCTGGGATCTGTGTTTGTCTTAATTCAAATCACAGAGGCATCACACAGGCTGGGAAGATCTCCTTTTCTTAGCTTTTTCTGAAATGGAAGACCCCTTGCCTTCATCTCTGTCCAGATTGCTTTGAAGTTGCTCCTGCATTTGTCAGAATCTCTATTGTATGTATCAGAGAGTATTATCATGAGAAGGGACTTTTGTAAAACATACTGATGCCAAAGAAATAAAAAAATAATTGATAATCTCTTATAGGCCTTGAATCAGGAGTGCTGCCTTTGTGGGTGACTTGATCTGAGTTAATGTGTGTGTTATTTTGCAACTGCAAAAAGATTTTTGTTCCTTTTGGGGCAAGTCAAAGCAGCTTGAAAGGCCTGGTAGATACTTGCATGTGACTGTGCAAGAAGCAATTCTTAGGAGTCTTAATGCTTTAAGAAAAGTAGCACCAGGGATGGAATACCAGAAGCGCCTTGTTTCCACTTACTGTAAATGATCATAAATTCTACTGCTACTTTATTGTGGTGGCTGTAGCTCTTGGAAGAGTAAAAGGGGTGGGAAACGAGTTCCCAGTCAGTTTTATAAAGTACAAGGTTGCTTGTATTGGTACCAAGTCCAAAGTGCAATATTTCAACTATGAATGATTGGATGTTTTCCCAGATTCCCATAAAGTCATTAAACACACTGTAAAGGGTCACCCATAACAACCAAAAGATCAGTACAAGCAGGACTGGAGCAGATTGTCAAGGCAGTCCTGGTTTTCCAGGAGGTGAATTCACACTGAACTGTGCAGCCGTGGAGGTTGCCCCGACTGGGAAAAGGGGCCTTGTAAAGCCAGCTCTGATCATGTCTCATTTACAGCTCACCCTGGCCAGTCCAGATACATCTCATAAAAGGAGCAGCCAAGAGCCAAGAGCTTTTCCATCCCTAGGGAACTCATCTCATGTGGAACTTCCCTTTGGAGAAATCTTCCCTTAAGTAAGATCCGATCTTGGACCAATTCCCGGTGATCTTCCAAAACTGAGAAAGCAGCAACTCTCACGGTTATTGTTTTAATGCTTCTGTGGCAAAGTTTCATCTAAAAGAATGAGGATGATGCCCAGAGGATCTACATATGTTATTTTAGACCTCTCCACAGAAGTAGCAGAGAATTGGGTTGTCACCTATGTTTATTGAACCATCCTGCAGAATTTGATAGCTGTAAATGTGATTTTTCTATTACTCTGTGTGACTGTTCTGCAACTAGTGGGGAAATCATTATTTTATAGCACACTCTGGGAGAAGGTGAGAGCCCACCGCTGGCAACAGCTGGAGGTGTTCTGCCTGCAAAAACACTGCTTCCACAGGGGGACTCCTCCAAGAAAAACTGAGGAGGGGACTTCAGCCAGCAGAGACACAGCTAAGCACTGGGATGTGCACAGCAGCTCAGCAGACAGCTGAAGTTTTAGCTTCCTGGTCGACTTCTCCAGTGGAGGATCTCCCTCAGTGCCTCAGAGGTCCAAGTGTGCTGCCTCAGCACAGCACTTGGCTTCCAGTGGCGTGGGAAGGAGAAGAGGAGATTGGGAATCAGCTCTTGTTTTCTCTCATAGCACACAAAGCATTGGCACTGGAGAAACACAGGTCACAGCGCAGATTTAAATATTCACAAAGAGTTTGTTTTCTCAGGAAATACTGAGTTTAGACTGGAAAATAAACTTTTTAAATCTGGCTTTTGACATCTGCTGTAGAGACAGCTCATTATAAAGCTGCAACAAGATGCACTTTCAAACTGAAGCAGGAAATATATTGGTTCATCTGTGACAATCAAAAGGCCTGTGCAGCCCACTTCATGCTTGCTTAGGGCAGCAACAGACATGGAAGCAGAGACTGGATACAGAACTGAACTTTTCACAGTCCTGGGTATGTTTGGGTAAAGGCTTTGGCTCAGTTTGTTGTGCCAAAATACAAGCAGGCCATGAATCTGAATTTTCCCAAAATTCAAATGCAGCCGTATTCAGACTCGTCAGACCCTTGCTTATTTGGCATGTTGTGACATTTACACACACACACAGGGACTCATTTAAACCATCCAAGTCAAATCCTCCTACAGCCACAAACACATAAAATTTAAATGCTTTTTTTTCAGACAGTTTGGCTGAAATTAGACCTTTTTATAAATAACAGAATAATTATTTTTACTTCCTACACAGGAACTCAAATGTTTGATTCATTTTGCTCTTTTTGGCAGAGCTGATAGTTCTGAAATAGTTTTCCCTGGCATCTCAGCAATAACAGTTCCCATTAACCCTGAAGACTCCTGATGACCTAAACTCAACTTCAGGATATTTAATTTCTCCTTCCTGCCCACATGGGAATATGAGATGAAACATAACACAGCATAGTAGTGATTAGAGCCTAACTTTTCTTGAGTGTTTCTAGCATATATGCAACAGCTTGAGGTACTTCACATCTGTCTTTACATAGCAATATGCTTGGTTTTTACTTGGACATAATTTTTGGTAAAATTTGAGGACTTTTGATATTTTTCTAGGATTTCCTTACCCAACAGGAAGAGCAGAGAGCTGCTGACTATTGCTCAGAGGAGATAAACTGATCATACCTCCACTGCATTTGAAAATCCCAACTCTTTCTGGAGCCCACAGCTCCATGCTTCCTGGAAGTTCTGGGCTTACTGTGCCCACACTGAACAGAGGGTTCTTCAGTGAGCAGTAAGCCATGTGCAAATCAAGGATGTTGGTGTTAAGAGCCTGCACGGAGTGGCTGTACAGCTTGATGCTTCCCAGAAACCTCAGAGAGAGAGTGTGTGTGCAGCACATACTTCTGCCTGGGAAGTGCCAGGTTCCACTCACCACTGGCAAATGCTGGGGTTTAATGAGAACTACTGTGCTGACAGATCTTTGGCTGCTTCCCTTACGTGGGAATGGTAAAGACATGATTGTTCTCACTGGTGTGACTAGACCCACATGCTTGCCTGCCCTGGCCTGTCCCAAGCCACTCGAGTTTTGGTGGCCTGTATGGCACAGGTTTGTCTCATTATGTATCTGAGCTGGTTCAACCACCACCAAACAAACCCAACCCACACAGAGCTTAATCTCTCAACCCTGACCAGTTTTACAGTTCATGGACCTAAAATGATACAGCAGTCTCTTCCTGGAAATATTTATATATGAAATAAAGAAGAGTAGACTTGTTAATCTAGCCTCTCTTAAACATTTTGTGAAGAGCTCAGAAACTGGGGAGCTCCATGTGTTACATGGGATAAAGATGTAGAAGAGCAGACTTTTGCTAATTTAATCTCTTTTTAATAGTCTATGAAGAGCTGAGAAATTGGGAGGTCTATGTGGAGGACAGTGGGATGAAACACAATACTACAGGCTTTTCTCAACGAACACAATAGTGATAATACCAGCTTAGAACTGCAGAAAACAACAAGATGCAGACCAAAATGCTGGGGTAATATCTGGAATATCTTTGGTGTCTCCACATTTCTGGTGGAGAACTCTTGGATCTATTTGACTGCCATTGTATTAGCAAATTGTTCCAGTTTCTGTGGTCTGGAATGATTAAGAAGCAAAGGATCTTCTTCATGTTGGGGAACATCCCTCTTCCCACTTCACAGTAATGTACAGCAAAGCTGGTATTTAGCCAAATTATTCTTCCACCTATGACTTTTCTTAGTCCTCATGCTGTCAGCCAACACAGTCCCTCTCCTACATTAATCTTTCCAATCTGAACATTTTTTCTTAAACTGGAGACACCTTTCATGCATCCCTTCAAGTGCTCTAGAGAAGTTGTTTGGAATGAGGCAATAGCAGCTACAAGTCAAACCTGTAGATGGGGATCCTTCCAGAGAAGACAAAGAGGCAAGGAAGTCTGAGGGGGAAAAATCACTAATACTGGTACTTTTAGCTTTGTCTGAATTTAGATGTGTTGACATCAGCTGCTGAAACTATTGTGCATTATTGGTTCTGCAGGGAACCACTACATATTCCTGGATGTTTCTGCCTTCCATGGGTACTTTAGGTCTTTGGTAGGCTGAGACGCCTTCTGAACGTACCAGTTTGTCTTTGGGAACCACAAGGACTCCAGGGAGACACTTAAATGTAGGCACTGTCTGCCAGTGTGTCTGTGCATCAAGCTGTCACTGGTTTACCCATATGGTGGCTGAGAGGATAATTATCAGAGATATTTAGAAGTGAAGGGCTAGAGGAGCACACATGATAGAGATGCTGCTGTGTACGGTGAGAGATTGTCTCTGTCTGTGTGCATAAGCTCAGTCAAATTACACAGGCACAATCCAGCATCTGAGAATCATTTTCTCTAAGGATCATAATTGTAAAGTTTAACCAAATAAATATTGAAAGACATTATATAAAACTCCCACACAGGGCCCTGCAACCTGAAACATAAAATATACATACAGCAGATTCTGCTCACCACAAAACTATGCCAGGAATATAAGAGTATCCTTTATACAGATTGGCTCCCATCCCATTCTGGGGTCAGAGACATGACATCCCAATAAACATTCACGGATGGCTTGGAAATCACAGGCATCCATGATCTGTCTTGCCTGCCCTCCCTTTTTCAGCTGAACATTTAGTGCTGAGTTGATAAAGCCCCTCACTCCTTCCTCATCATTCTCATCTCCTTAATTCCACCGAATAATTCATACGGAGCAGTTTCACCAGCTAAATATTTTTTAAATAGTTAAGCCTCTTCTGGGGCTTTTAAAACAGTTGGCTGTAGAACTGACTCAAAGTCTAATCTGTATTTCTCCTGAGAGGATACTTTTTTCTGCCTCCCACCTTCTTGATGACTGCAGGACCCAATAAATACAATACTTCCTAATGTTCTAGCTGCTTGCTTGCCTGCAGTCTCACAGAGGGAGCCACTATACTGAAAAAACAGCAGAAAGAAAACTCTATAAATTCAGTCTTATGCATTCAGAGCTTGTAAAACCGACCAAGGCATGAATTCCCACAGGCACCGTGCTCCTCTGTAGTGGTGAGAAGAGTAAAGCCCCCACCATCTGAACCCTGAAGCCACATGATGTGTGCTGGCAGGCTCCCAGTAGCACCCAGAAGTAGCTTTGACTTTTCTTGGTTTGTAAATTTCTATTTTGTAGCAGCTACTGAGCTGGTACAAATTTCTATTCTGTACCAGCTAGTGAGCAGAGAGTGAGGACAACAGCCACACCTAGTTGTCCACCCCTTTGGTCATGGTATTTGGTCAGCACTTGGAAAGGCTGGGCATTAGACAGCCCTCACATAGTTTGTAGGCCTGCTCTTCTCCATGATAGCTGATAATATTTTATGATATATATTACAAATATATAAATATGCATCTATCAAGTTTCTCTCACTTACATCTCCCATGAACAGAGGAACCTAAAACCTCTTCACTGATGTGTCTCTGATATGGGGAAATTGCCATTTACTGTGGAGGTAGCAAGGTCCACAGTCTAGTGCTAAAACACAGTTTCAGATTCTTCTTCTGCCACATGCTCTTGTTCTACCTTTGCCCATCATTGATGTTAGATAATAAAAATGTTATTTCATTCTGAGTTACTCCTGGGGATTTCAGACACATCTATACATCCTTAAGCTACAGCAGCACAGAAAAATAAAACATTATTACTTTTCACTGAGGAATGAAAATCTGTGTATTGAAAGAATGGATGACAAAAGATTGGAAAAGGTAGAGCTGGAAAACCAGATGATGTTTGATTAATTTGTCTGTATGGCTTTAGGAGAGTTCACCAGCATACAATGGGGACAGCTGGATAGAGACTTGCACTCACCTAAGTCGTATGGTTATGATGTATTTCAGTACTTTTTGTTAGAGGGGTGTTAGGAAATGCATTAGAAGGGTTGTTAAATCACTGCCTGTGTCTGGTGGTTCTACTGGTATGAAACTATTGTTCTCTCTTGCAGGCAAGCCTCTCCTTCAGAGGGGGCAGGTTGCACAAAGTGTGGGGACATGTCCTTTGTGTAGTGAGCTCCACAGAAATGGAGGGGTTGGTAGAGTGGCTGAAGAAAAGAGATGAGAAAGGCATCTGTGCTCAGTCTGTAAAGATGGGCATGACCTGTCTTCTTTCACATTTCTGGGAATGTGAACAGTTTCAAAACTTTGGAAAGTGCTCTGCAATCTGATTATAAAACACATGGGCAGGCAGGTCAGTCAGTTGTCCCGGGCATCATTCCCAGAGCTTTTGGGACAGATGGGCTTTCAGGGACAGAAATTGAATCCTGAATTCTGTGGCTGGAAAACATCCTTGATGTGCCTAGATCTGCCTTCTTCTGACTTAACCATGTGCAGATCTGGGCCTACTGAGGCAGTTGGGAGCCCAGTGCTGGGACAACATGGTTACACAAACCCAGCAGTAGCCCAGCCAGTATAAAGCAGTTGGATGAGTCACAGGCTTTGTGGCACACAGAGGCTGCAGATGGAGATTCTTGTTCATGCCGAGAAATGTGGCCTTGTTCTGTACTTGCTGCCATCTGGAGACGTAGAAACCAAATCCAACTGGCATGTGTTAAAACCCCTCCACCCTTTTGTATGGTTTGGTCTTGCAAATTGTATTTGTTTAGCAAAGGAAAAATGTATTAATTGTTCTGCAAGTGTGACTAACAATAATTAGTTCTATTCTGCTGTCAGGAAAAGGGCCACAGTTGAGTATTTAATTCCTTCTTGAAGCTGCTCTGTTTTATACAAAGTTTCCAGACTTTTGCCAGCTTCAAAGCTAGCATTGCCTATCCAAAGCACTCTGTGGTTAGCAGAAGGACCTGCAGAGGCGAACTGCAGAAGTCTCAAATTCAAGACTTCTAGAAGCTGAAGAAACCAAGGAGGTCTGAACATAAAAGAGTTCCCTTCTAAACAGAAATATCTGTGTTTCTCATTCAGTCTCTTGAGGTTGATTGCTGACTCCTTCAGCACTGTGGCCCTTCAGTGGTTGGAGACCTCATCATTTTTAGGTTAGATGGCAGTAATACGTATATCCAATCTGAAGCTGGTAGAGAGTGCCACATTTTATTTCTTAAGCCTACAAATACATAATGTAGTAATGTCTTAGAGGTTTCAGAGCTGAAGGTCTGAGCAGAGCAAATTATGTTGAGATCCCCCTCATCGGGGCTCTATCCTTTTTTCGGTGCATGGAATTTGGAAAAGGCATTTTCTACACTGCTGGAAATGTACAAATAATAAATGTGTGTGCTGAGGGATAAGGAATAGTTGGGATATCAAATCTATCTACAGTTCCATTTAACATTTGTTTTCTTAATCCTCCTGCTTCCATCTCTGTCTACGTCTTATAATGCTTTCAGCACTGCAGTCGTGTGGTGTGTGGCCAAGAGCACGCAAAAGTGGCTAAGAAATGCCACATAGAAATATAATGTTATTAATATTAATGGTCTTTGTGTATGTCAAAGAAGCCTCTCTACAGAATGAAGATGGGACAAGTTATGGATGCAAATCCTTCTCCTCCCTACATATGATGTAAAAAAAAAAAATATTTAAAAGGAATGATTGCACAAAGAATGAGAAGATAAGATCAGTGCAGTTGAGGGAAAGGAAACTATGGGGACATAGTAAGTCTCAGAGAAGTGGAAGACTTCTCTCTGCAGCATTGGAAATTGAGGTCATCAAAGCACTGAAGAAAATTCACCAGGGCACAAACATATGTGATGAAAACAGAGGTGCATGGGGAGAAAGCTCTTTCCCCCAACAGCCTTCTTATGGAAAGAAAGGGGGACAAACAGCATTTTTTTTTTCCCTAGGGATTCCTCTACCAAGAACTCAACTGACTAACGCATGTGGAATGCGATCCCATCCTGAAGCCATACTCAGCTTTACTGTATTTGTGCTACTATCTTTATAGCTGCTCCTGTTGCTTACAGAACTGGACTGAGAGCACAGGACTGGTAAATCAGAATTGACAGCCTAGGAAGCAAAGTAGTCACGTTTCAGCACAAGTCAAGTGCTTTCTCAGGGAAGAATTTGCAAAGTAACATGTTCCACATCTCTTTTTGGCATAGTCATGAAGGAAGAGGCTAACAAAAGGAGCAGCATGTCTTCTGTCTACTCTGCAAAAACTGACACAGATTTTCTCTTTAAAGGGAACAAAGCTGCCAAGGTGGAAGAAAAGTAAAAACTTGAAATAAATTTTGGCCTGTTTTGTCAGTGCCATGGAATTTGGGAATGCTTTACAGCTATGAGGATCCCGGATATGTAGGTAACCCTCTGCTGTTCTTTCCATGAAGTGGCTATGCTCAGACATGGGCAGCCCAACATGGGCAGGGTTGTGGCCCTTCTGGGGATGCCACAGGCCTGCTTTTATTTTCTCCTCAACATGCCTGGCCTTGCCTTTGTAGCACATGGACTCAGAGTGTAAAGACAGCAAAGCTCTGAATAATGAATGTCAAGGGTGCGGCTTCTTTGCCATGGGCAACAAAAGTTCATCCAACTTTACTGGATTTTCCAGTGATCTTATGTAGCAACAGCAAATTAGGGACTGATGTGAGTCAAATCACATCAATGGATTTTTTCAGATCCATGTTGTTCCTGCCATTTTAAACCATGTTCCTTACACTCCAAGGAATGTGCTAACTGCTCTCAGACCTACCTGTATTTTGTCAACCATACTGTTGAGGCCTTGAGGCTAGTCCAGGTCTGACTGCAACCAAATGCTCTTTGTTTCTTCTTCATGAACACCACTCTAGAGTCTGCCATTCGCTCATTCTGTATTTTCTCTTCCTGTAAAGGGATTAAATTGTAGGTGAAGTGATTAGAAGCAGAAGGGAACTTGGCTTTAATGATCTGTACTCTGTTCACAAAATAACTCACAAACCATTCACTGATACCTTTTGATTTGCAGACCTTCCTTGCAGGCTCTGAGTCAAATCAATGATCAAGAAGATTTCAGAAAGGAGACGTTTTTCTCCCCTCAAAGCAGTGATATTGGAAAAAGATGTGGCCCTCTGCAGCTGTCATGGCCTTTGATATCCCAGCTACATGTTGTTTCCATATTGCATAGTGAACTGCGAGACCAGATGATCTCCATAAATAGTGCAGGCTTGTGATTTCCAGCAGAAGCTTCCAAAGGGTTGATACACCAGGGAGGGAGCATTCATGAGCACATAGGGACACCTAAACTTTCAGAGTGCTTGTGGGCATGGATGAGAGATGTCCTGATGTGAGAGGCCGTCTAGACGTAAACATCCAATCCTGCACAGGGCTTTGACACTTGGAAATAAACCTAGAACAATTTGCATTATGGAAGAGTCTAGTGTTGGGCAGTGGGAGTTCTTGATTATTAGTGTTGTTAAGGTGGTTCTTTTTTTCTCATCCAAGGCTGTCTTACACATGAGATTTCATTCTCAACATGATAAATTGTGCACATTGACTATGAAGATTCCTTTATTACCTCTTTCTATAAAGTCCTTCAAACATCTTTCCAGAAAATTCCTATGAAGAATTGTTTTCTATTGTGATGCCATTGCTGTTCTAACAGAAACTTATTAGATATTTTTCCAATCCATAAGAAAAGTACTAAGAAGTCCCTTTCCCAAAGAGCACTCAATAAGTCTTTCCCCACCGAGACACTCACCACAGGAATGAGAAGCACATGTGACTTACTATCATCTTCATACTAAATAAAATTAAATAGAGTAAATTTCCCTTTCCCTGTCACAAATTTACACCTTTGCACTTCCTTCACCACTGGCTGTAAATTAATTTCCAACAGGCATACTTGTCTGGTCTCCAAAAGTTCTTCTTCCCAATGAAAGACTACATAATCTCTAAGCAGAGCCTTTACTGGGTTAACTGAAGGCATCCTTGAAAGAGTGAGCCTTCTGAAAGGACCTAACAGGGTGTAGTGAATGGTGATGTTTTTAGAGAAACAGCAGAGCAGGATGTTAAGGCAGACAGCACTGGCACAGTTGAGCAGATGGCAAGGTGAGCTGGAACAGATCAGTTATTCACTCAGATCGCAGCTGAAAACTGATTATCCGGAGAGTTGTGTGTAAAGTATTTATGGTCCAGACTCAAAACTCAAAATCTTTTCCAAGTGGGATAGTTTACATAGTCAAATGAGTTGCCATTAATTACCAGTATTTTAGTTCTATGATGCTTTGATTAGGTTTGAGGGGGTTACTGTTTTTTGTTTTTCTTTTTTTTTGTTGGTTTTGTTGGTTTTTTAAAAAGTTTGCTAATTATTGTTAAATAATACCATGCTGTGAAATGTTCTTACTGAAAGATATGAGAATTCCCACCTAACTGAGAACAGATTTATGTCTAAATTCATCCCCCTGTCTTGCCTCCCACAGACAGCTCCCAACAGAAGAAGTGGTTGGGTTTCCTTCTTTCCGTTTCTGATCCCCACATCCCACATGCACATAGGTTCTTGTAGTTATGCTTTTAATCTGAGGCCTGACATGAGAACATGTGGTACCACAAAACCCACCAAACACAGCAACCCAAGGATTGCCTGCAGAAATCACAGAGGGCCTCAGTGATAGCATCTGTGAGAACCTGTAGAACATCTCACTGGAGAGTAGGTGGGTCTTCTCTGAACAAGACACAAATTCATGGACACACTTCCCAACGTTTCTGTGAAAACGCGTGTGCCCAAAATAGACACTATGTTCAAAATTGCCTTTTGTAGTCTGGTATTCCAGCTGCATTAAAAAGCAGCCTGGGAACATCATAAATGAGTGACATGTCAGATCTCTCTGTCATACCCCTCTCTGAAGGGTTTTCACTTTGATACTTTTCAGTCATGTTTTGTCTGATGTCTCTATATATTCACACACTGAAGCATATCTCTGTGTGCATACAAATATTTCTTTACAAGGGATGTGTTTCTTCTATATTTTGTTTCTTTTTAACTCTATGATTGCCAGGGTCCTGATCCATACATTCTCATGTTTGATTCTTGTATACAGATGAACACATTGGAATAATTCCCATAATTTCCCAGTGCCTAGAGCCTAATTTATAATGGTTTAAAATGAGGGGACAGTGCCTTTTTCTTAGTGTGGGTTTTGTTGAACTTTCAGGAAGAACTTTGCTGCCATGCGACCTGAGACAGAGAAAATGTTGATTCCAATAAAATTTCAGCAGAGCATGCCAAGAAAATCAGCATTCAGTTTACCTAGGATATCCCAAAGGAAATATACAGTTAATACTGAAGTTTAAAATATCTTAGCCTTGGAATCTTAAAACTCCATCAGCTCTTAGAAGAGGGGGAAGAAAGAGTAACAAAAAATCCTGTAGCAACAAGGAGGTTAAATACAGACATATGCAAAATGTAGAACAACTCAATGGATCACTTTTAGTAGCTACGATTTTGTCTGACATTGGTTCTGCTCTTGAGCTCCTCATATTTGTAGCATTTCACAAAAAAAATTAATAAAACCTTCCCCTTTCTGAGAGTACCTTATAATGAAAACAAGAATATTTTGAAAGGAAAGAATAGGAAATGTTGACTGGGGTGTCCTGCTGCTTTCTAAGTAGTCCAGCTCCCAAGATTTATGTCAAAAGCAACAGAAGGTTGGAAATGAAAGAATGCCCTTGAAGTTACGCTCTGTAACTCAGCCAAGTGAGATGGATTTTCATTTACCTTGTCGAAAACCCAACATGAAAAAAAAGGTTGGAGATAAAAATCTTGCAGCACTACTCAAGAGTTACAAATGATGTGACAAAATAACATGTGTGCCACTCATGAGAAAAAGTGCTCCATTCAATGATATAATGGCTCCTGGGCTTAAGATAGGTGGTTCTTAGTTTTAAATCTGTAGACCATTGGCTGCCCTTTTTGTCTGACACAATCATCACACAGGGGCTCTCAGTAGGGATGAGGAAATGGCACAGAGGCAACTGAGTTCTTCCTTTGCTGCCCCAGGTGCTCACAGGTCTTGTGGCATCATTTACCTGCTCTGTGTATGAATTCAAAGTTGTCCCATAGATTCCACGATTCTGCCAGTGTCAGTAATCCTAAATGTGAGAGCAGATATTGGTAGGGTTGATACTGTGGGATTATAAACAGCCAACATGAGACAGCAATGGAAGTTAAATAAGTAAGACATAACAAGGCAGCTGTGTGAAGAGAGAGCTGTTGCTTCAGCAAAGCCTCGTTTCTGTACAAGAGTGGGGATGTCCCCATTGCACATTGCAGATTTTGACACACAGCAGCTTTGAATCAGAGTATGAAAGGGCTCTCACTGCCTTCTGTTGACTTTGGACTTGCAGCACTG
Organism: Trochalopteron elliotii; assembly: GCA_024734555.1. NCBI lineage: Eukaryota > Metazoa > Chordata > Aves > Passeriformes > Leiothrichidae > Trochalopteron > Trochalopteron elliotii. The sequence goes on from JANPWX010024109.1 coordinate 86,976, forward strand.
GCCTCACTTGTGCTTTTTCTTAACAACAGAAGGGTCCAAAAGTCATTGTGCTGAGGTGTTAATGATTTCTCTTAATCCAATTGGTTCAGCAAACACACTAAAATCTGGAAGCAGCTTTCTTTCCTTGGGAACGCAGGCCTCTCAGCCTTTATCAGGCACAGAAGGAAGCCCACTTTCCAGATGCAACATGAGATAGGTTATGTTAATACCTGAAAAAAGATGCATGTGGTCTGAATGGATCAATACTTCGAGATTGATTATTAAGTGAGGGCTGTGCCACATAAATAGCATGGGCACTTTCAGTAGGCTGAATTGTGCAGTGTGTAATTCAGCCTGCTCATCTTCAAACGGTTGGTTATTTTTGCTCTTTCTTACCTGTTTCTCAGTCTACCCATGTATGATAACAATACCTAGACAGCAACACCAGAAAGGGCTGCCGTGATTGCACTGACTTTTGCAGAGCACAGGTGAGGGAATGGCACATGGTTTACACATTTATCTTCAGTTTGAGCTGTTCCATGTATGAGAGAGCACTTTGTTCTCCAAGAAGTAGCTACTGTACTGACTTAATGCATATATAGTCCCCTGTAGAATACTATATATGTATTCATTCAGGATGATAGTGTACCTAATTTAGACACCTAGAACTTAGCATTTTGAGAATTTCATCTTCTGTTTACAGTGTAATTCAAACCTTGAGAGTAAACACTCAAGTGTCTTCTTCCATTGTAGGGTGGCAGATGCCTCTGCGTGCCTGCAGAAATCCAATTCCTCCTTGCAGGTTTTCTTCCAGAAGACCAACCTGCTATAAAGACATATGTCCATTCGGGAGACAATTTGTTAAGTCTTCTTTCCACAAAGATTATCGAATTGGCCTGGCTCTTGTTAAAAAACAAAGCAGTGGTAACAATTTTGTGGCCAGAACATTAGACCCAGGGGGTGTATACAGTTTCTAGAGTTACCTTCAGGAAATCTGAACTACCAGTCCAGGAAAGTTCTTTAACCAATACACATCATAATATTAAAATGAGTTTGCTCTGCTTAAGACTAATATTAATGGCTCATGAGTCTCCAAGGCTTTAGGTAGCCACATTTAGGTACCTGCCGCCAGATCACAGCAGAGTTCTAGATGTAAGATAGGTTTATCTCCACACACAAGACAATTCTAAGTTGTGTTATCATCTAATTCCAGAGCCTGAAAAGCTTTTAAGCCAGTGAAGATAGCAATTAAGGGTCAGACACAAATGGATTTGCAAGTTCTGAAGATCAAGTGAATTACATGATGAATTTTACTGTGTACATTTTACAAAGCCAAATCCCAATTTTAGATTATTTGATGCTAAACAGTTCTTACACTCACATCTTTCTTCCCAGCTAACCATTTGGCATTTTGTTGTCTTCAGTGTCACAGGATCTAAATATCTCTTACTTTAGACAGATTCAATCAATGAAGCTTTTGTACATGTAGTATGATTTCAGTGCTTCATAAAAATAAATGAGGGCAGTCTGAAAACTCTGCCCTGAATGCACACCCAGCCACCTAAAAAACAGAGATAGATACGAATTCCAGTTTACTTCCTCACTTCTCCTTCTGTAATGGGCCAAGCCAAAAGTCTTCAGTCCAAATAGCCCTGAACTGTGAGGAAGTTCAAATCCAAACTCTTACAAGTCAGGCCATTTCTAATTATTTTTATTGCCTCATTAAATTTATTATGTTGAACCATTTCAAGTGACCTCATTAACTTTCAGCAAAGCATTTGTCACGTACAATCCTTAACAGATGTCTGATTTCAGGCATTGCAAAGTCAGTCCCTTCCCCCCCAGCATGTACAGACCCTTAGCTCTCCAATCCTATGCTCTATTCTCTTTAAAGAAGGATTTAATTTTGATGATGCTGTATTACTGGGAAATTCTCTGCAATCCTGCTTGGGCCAGTTTTTATGCCTTCATTCTGTAGCTATGTCCCACATATTTCTTCTCATCTGCCTTGTTTCTTTCTGCAGGTATCCAGATGGGTTGTAGACTAGAACTGCACTCTCTCCGTGGAGAATATCTTCTGGCTTCTTGACTCAACCCTGGTTTGCAGTGCCCCGTTGGGCTTTGGCTGTAAAACCCCTCTATGATATGTGCAGCTGGGCTCAGAGAGCAGATTTCACTTTGTTCTTTCTTTATCCATGATTTAAACGGCTTGGATAGCACAACAACTGAATGCTGGGGCTCTGGACCACAGCCTTCAAGTGCTGTCAAAGGGATTTTGAGGCACTCTGCAGCTCAGAGCAGGATGTGGCACTGAGAGATTTGAGAAGGAAGGAAGGAAGCTCCCATGTGAACCTGAGACTCAGCCAGGTCTCCTACCACTGGCTTGCTGGGTAGGCAACAAGCAATGCCAGACGTCTGGGGATGAACACAAGGCAAGAGTAGTTTTTGGAAGAACGTGTGGATTCTGCAGTCATCTCCTGTTCCCAGAGCAGGGGATGCAGGCATTGCCCCAGCAGGCTGCATCCCATGGATTGACACAAGAACAATCATTGAGATAGGCCAATGGACCCTCTCTCTGTTCAAAGTCAGCCCACATCCAATGTCCAGGATAATGGTAAAGGCAGCATATACATTTATACAGAATACCCCTCAGCACACCCCCTGGTATGATACAATTCAGGTGACTTCCTGTATTTGAGCATTTAACATTTCTTGATAGATTTAGGCTTTTTTCCCCCAGTCCACTTTTTGAGCTTTTCCCCCAAAACCACTTTTAAAGCTGTAAAACTTTACTCTCCACAAGATCCTGTGACAAGCATTTCCACAGCTGAATGAAGAACCACCTCTTTTTTAAAGCTGTCTTTAACTTTCCAGTTTGTTTTATTCTTTCCTGTCCTTGAGTTGAAAGACCGTGAATTATTATACTGTTTTCATCTTCTGCAGAGTAGTCATGATTTTGCAGACAGCTATTTCTCTCGTCAGCCATATCTTTTTGTGTTGCTTCTGTATAAATTTCACATCTTATTTCTAGGTTAAGAAATGTAACAGGAAGAGTTTTCAGTAGTATAGAGGGGAGGGAGAAACAAGAGATGGGGAGGAACCTGGACAGCAGTGATTAGATGTTTTGTTGTGAAGGTGCTGCAGCTCTTTCCTAAAGAATATCTAGTTTTCTAACTTATATTTGCTAAGTTTCAGGAGCTGTAAGCATATAAAAAGGGGAGGACAGGAATTTATACAAACCTCCAATTTCCACATAAAAGTTAAGCCTATTTCTCCTCTTGCCTTTCATAAAAGCTGGTCTGTAACATGGTGCTAACTTGAATGATTGCAGGGCTTAGAAGGTGAGATGGGCCTAGTTCTCAATTCATCTCATTTCTTGGTTTTACATAGGTGAAGCTCTCCTGGATTTATATCTGATTTACACCAGGACAGATGAGAGGAAAGTCAGGCCTATTGTTTTTTCACTCTGCTTTTGACAGTGCTGACAATCTTCATGCTATAAAAGTGTCTACACTGTGCCGTTTTCCATCTGTATTACATATATTGGATCTGTCATGCTGTTTGGGAAGAGCTGATATTTTTGGCAATCTTTTCTTCTTGTACAACTCCACATATAGCATCACAGCATAAAAAATAGCAGTGGATGGGAAAAAAAATCTAACTCATGGGAAATTCACATACTTGTTTTATCCCATGTCAGATCAGAAGAGGAGAGCACCAATATTTCCCCCAGTGGAATAAAAGGTGTTATGAGACTTCAATTATTTCTCATCCAAATGTAAGGAGAATCCTGACACTGGAACATTTCAGTCATAGGAGGCTCAGATTAATTTCTCATAGCTGTTGTTGCCTGAAATGTCTTCTAAAATGAGAGAAAGAGACGGATGAGCCAGTCTAGAGTGGAAGTCCTTCCATTCTGAACAGCACAGCTCAGATACAACAGATCCCTGAATGTTTACAGAGATCTTTGTTTGCTGTCCTGGCTAGATAAGGAATCCAGACATCCCATTTGACTTACTGTTTGCCCTCCAAATTTCTGGGGGGAGATAGTGTTCGGCTGAGGAGAAGACAAGGTCACAACAACCTCAAAACTGCATCTTCAGTGAGAAACATGTTGGCTGATACAGAGTGAAACACTGATGAGAAATATTTTATCTTCATTTTTTCTGGCAAGAAAAAAATCATCTGAAAATCAATCATTTCATAGGGAAGATGTTTGAATGTGATAACCCCCTGACTTCTCATGGGAAATTTTTTTACTTAAAAATTAAGAAACAGCTCCAAGAAGTTAAAAAACAGAGTAGAATATTGTTTGCTAATGAAGCATACGAGTGGCAGCTGATAGATTAAAGCCATAATATTCTTGGCTTCCACAGCTGAAATTTATGAGGGCCTTTTCTTTCACACTGGCACTGACTTTACCCATGCAAAATTTAGACATCCAATCTAAGCAATGTTTGATCTCCTTCCCTGCTCAATACAGAGCACAAGCACATCTGGAGAGAGACTCATCTCATTGGTTGTATAACTGTGTTAAAATCTGAGGAATTTGTATGGTTCTGAGTAAGGAAGATGCATCTGATAAGGAAGTTTGCACCATTTTAATCCACTAAAATACTTGAGTCATTCCCACCATCAGTTTATAAAGATGCTATGAATGGATAAGCTACCTAGTACAAGATATGTCTCCCACCCTCAGAAGAAACAGGGAACACAAATCCCCAAAGATTTTCCCCAAAATTAAGAGGTCTAGAGAGAGGTAGAATGAGGGAGACCTAAAAGAATTATTGATTGGATCCATTAACTGCACCTGAGAGAAATTTCCTTAAATTTCTCTTTCTTAATTAACCAGCATTGCTATATTAAAAAGAGGCTTCTATCTCCAGACATGGTGGAAGCTTTAATTTCCTTGGATCAAATTTTGATGGATTTTGATTGATTTTCATTTTCATAGCAGCACTGATGTCAGCCTCCTGATGGTAGCAGTCCAGAGGTTGAAACAATGCTTCTTGGTGGCTGTAAACTTTTACTGATGTTATGAACCATCCTCTGTGTGTAAAGGATCCTAGCATGGGTTGAAGGGAGGGATGCTGCAAATCTGGCCACTCGTTTGGAGTATGACAATGGGGAAGCCAGCAGTGAGGAAGGAATCTGGGAAAACAAGCACTGGCAGCCTGGCATTTGCCCCAAAATACTGCCTGCTTCATGGTGTCAGAAGTAGAAACATGTGAAAGACACACCCCTGCATTTCTGCTGGTCCTTGGAAGGGGTCAGTGTGTGCCACACCCTGTGGCCTGATTTTTTAGCAGGCTGAGAGACATGGGAGCTGGTGGTCTTGCAAGGTGAGTTTTCAGCAAACACTGACTGCTACCCTATTACTTCAGGTTGTGTTTTCACCCTCAGTGACCCGTAAACACTCTGGGATCTTCCCCCAGAGTATTTCAAATGACCTTACTGACTGCTTAAGTTAAAAAGCAAAGAGGTCTTATACCTTCAAAGCCTGTGAGTATATTTTTCACCCAAAGCAGAAAGTTCAGGCACTGTTTATCCTGGTCTGTCCAGGGCTTGCTCTTTTTTTTTTTGCACTGAAATTCTTTCCTGCTAGACATTGTCTACGAGCTAAAGTTTTCTTTGGAATGGCAAATGGGAAAGGACCACCTGGGTTGGGAATTCCTGTCTTCTGAAATTGCAATCTACTGTGCCAGTTTCATAATTTTTTTGTCAGAAAACAAGGATGTATTGCTGACTGAGAATGTGTAGGCATGCCCTTCCCTTTTGCTACCATCTGTGCATTGACACAGAGAATAACCTTACAAAACAAACTGTATTGTACTGTGATGACCAAGGTGCCTGCCTATTTCTACCAGTATCAAAAGGCAGCAATAAATACATAAACAATACATGCATATAATCCTGGAAATGTTAGGAGGGAAGCTCTACCAGAGGCAGCATTCTGGTATTCAACTAGAGCCCTCTGTAATCCCAAGGAAAGAAGGCAGGTATGAGGGAGGAGCAGGATTAGGTCCATGGCACTGTGTCATCCCATGGGCCACTCCTGCTGGGCAAATGGAGGGGGGGAGCAAGATGCCCACGTGAGCTGCCATGGCCATGTCTGTGTCCTGTCAGAGCCAAGGAGTGAGGCCACAGCACAGGCATGTCAAACACATTGTCAGAAGGCGCTGAAGTGGCTGGGTTTATTTTAATCTGGAAATGTGGCCCTTGCTGCCTTTTATGATGTGCCAGTCTAAGCTGCCTCTGGCAGCTGTGAGAATATTGGTTTTGGCAGACAGCTGCAAAGAGCAGCAGACTGGAAGGAGTCAGCAACAAATGTGATAAAAGGGGAAAGTTGCTGATGCCAGGAGGAAGAGTACAAGGTCCTGCTGATTACCAGAAACCTTCAGGAGCTGTGAGGAAGAGAAGGTCTCCTCTGGCACTGGGATGGGTGAACAGATAATGACCAGTCCTCTCCCCTTGACTTCCCATTGAATTGCCCCACTCCACATGTATGATGCCCCACTGGCTGGAGGGGAAGGAGGCTCCAAAGGAGAAGGATACTCATGAGTAATGCCAGGGAAAGTTTTCTCTCCATCTGGCGTTTGGCTGAATTGATCATCTTTGATAAGAAGCACTGGGTACTGGCCACCAGCAAAACACAGGGATCTGTAGGAGCTGAAGATGTCCAGACTGAAGGGTAAAACCATGTATGTAGTCAGTGCTATATTAACAGATCCAGTATTTCCCAGTACTAGTTTTATTGCAAAGAAAAGAACTGTCTCTGTCTTACAATTACAACCCTCCTCCTCTGTAGTCCCAGGGTTGGGCTTTTTTTTTCTTTTTTTTGCCAGCTAGATAACAAGCTCTTTGAGACCATGATTTTTAATGTGTTCTGTGCTCACAAAGAGAGTGGGTTTTTCCAAAGGTCCCAAACACTTGTGAATGTTAAACAGTGATGATAACAATATGAATGTCAGTGAAATTCCCACAGTTCCTTCTTTAACCAGCTGGCTGTATTGAGAAGGCTCTTAAGAGATGATCTCTGAGAGTGGATCCCTGAAAGCAGGAACAATTTAGATGTCAACTTGAGGATCCATCCTGATTTTTACCATTGCTGTTGCCAGTTACATCCAGAAATGAATGGAGCTATTTTTTTTTTTTTTTCAGTCAACCTGCAGCTCAGATCACCTCAGGACAGGAGGTTTTGATGCAGCACAAGGCTGCCAGCAGAAAAGGGAAATTTCCAGGCAGCATTGCTAATGTTACAATGAGTGGGAACATAAAATTCACGAGGCCAGACAGGATTCTTCGGAAACAGATTAAAGGTCTTGGTTGGCTTGTTTGTTTACTTTTACCAACAGAATTGATTTTAGCATAAACATGGAAGACTTCTATTTAAGAGAGTCATACCCAGCAAAGCAAGGTTTGCAAAGGACTGGTTACGCTGTGCCTGCCTGGTTTGTACTGGAGTGCCCAATGTCTGGGTGAAGACACCACTGCCCAGAACCTCACTGGAGACTGCTCTGAGCACAGCAGTGCTCGGAGTTTTTGGAACAACATTAATTGTTGGAAAAGGTGAGCTAGTCAATATTTTAGCATTATTCAAAAATAAACAAAGAGCAGAATCTCTGCTGTCAACGTGGCCCTGCAGAGGGGCAAGGAAATGCAGAGATTGTAACAGTGACCCTGCTGTGCAGGACCTCCTGCACAACTTGGCTTAATCCAAGTTTCTCCTGGACCCCAATCACTTGGGTCTCATTAAACCAGGTCTATTTGGAATAATCCAGGCAAATTGGAGTAATTTGCCCATAACTCCATCTGTTCTCTTTAAATATCCAGTGGTTAAATTTTGCTTTGTCTTGCATTTCCTATGTTTTATCCAGCAAAAGACAGTGCTGGAGGAATAATCTTAAATACTGTTCTTCTAATTTCAGTGGAAGGAAAAGTAGAAAAAAATTAGGTGTGGAACCTCTTTGTCAAAATACTTGTAGCTTAATTTCGCAAACTGAAGACCTGTAGAAGAGACACAGATAAGTCTCTGAAGCATTTATACCTTATCTGAAACAAAAGCACACTCTGAAGCTATCTGAAATATGCCTGAAATTAGTGTTCAGAAAGGAATTTACAGCCTGGAACAGTTTACAGAGACAGCTTTCCAAGAAATAAATGTAGGAATAAATATTTACCTCCTTGCTCCAAATCTCCATACTAAGACTTGTGCTGAAATAATTATCTTCCCTTTTAAGTTGTATTTATTCAGAGATCTATGGAGCATGAAGGAAACAGCCCAGATTTATATAATAGACACCTTGTGTTCTTGTGTGCAGAGGAACACCATAAATGTTAGTCACCTCTGGCGTGTTAGATCTGTCACTTCGTGGTGATTCCAGGGAGTATTTTTAGGGATAGAATAGATGTGGTAAAGTTTGTTGCTTATGATACTAGATCAGAGTGGTTTGCTGGAATGGTTGCTAGTGACACAGATGGAAATAGCATGCATACCACAAGTTAAAGACCTGCTCGGTGGTTTTCATATACTTAGGCATACTTGCCAGGCATTCTTTTTTGCCAGCAATTTCAGATTTTCAAACAGTTGATTTTAATAAAATAAAAATCACTATTTTGACCTGAAAAGAAAACTATGCCTCCCAATATTTTCAAAGGCAACCAACTTTCTGAGAAGTTTTGCTTAGAGACCTCATTTGAACATTTTTTCATTAGAATTCTTCTTTGAAAATGAAAGGGAAAAAAAAAAAAAGCAAAGCAAAGCAGCCTTTCATGCCAATGATCAGCTTGAGCTGACTGGTATTTAATCTTTCCATATTTTAACATAGAGCCCTGAGGTCTATGGCTGAGGTGATGTTGTTTCCACAATCTGGTGATGTGGTTCATGGCATTCTGCTCTTATTTACTGCTGTAACAGCAGTGCCCCATCATTAAAGCCTGAATTGTGCCAGCTGGTGCTTGTGCACCTCGAAAATAATTATTCCCACTACAAAGATAAAAACCAAGAATGTGGCAGAGAGAGAACAGCATGATGGTGGCTACAAAATATGAGAAAATAGAGGAAAATGATAAAGATGATGAGAAGGACTGAAAGTAGAACTTCCGTGAGAAAGATTGACAGGAGTTGGATTGTTTAGTCTAGGAAAAAGACAACTGTGAGACAGTCATGATAACAGTCTTCAAATATGTTAAAGACTGCTGCAAAGAGGGAGGTAATGAACTCTTCTCCATATCCAGTGGGGATAAGGCAAGAAGTGATGGGCTTAAATTGCAGCAGTGGTGGTTTTGGGTTAGACAGGAGGAAAATCTTTTTAAGGGGATGGAAAAAACACCACATGGATAGATTGCCTGGATTTGGAGCCTCTGCCTTTGTAAGTCTTTAAAAGCAGAATGAAGGAATATTGGCTGGTATCGTCTCTCAAGGTCTCTAACTCTACCAGCTGTAGGATTTTCCTGATGGAGAATGTAAGCACAAAACACTGAAGTGACTTTCTGGCAGCACAATGGGTAATTTAGAGCAGGAGTAGGAATCAGGTTTATTAGCTTACTGAGCAAAAAAAGTAAGGGTTAGGAAATAATATTGAAAAAAATAATTACCCAACTATGTGACATCAAATAAAAGAGAAACTGAAACTGAGCCTGATGATTACATTTTTAAGATTTAGATAGTTTGCTCCTGTGTGCTTTTAGTAAAAATTAAGCAAAACACCAACATTTCCAGTCTGCAAAGTACTGCCATATCTTGAAATGTCTGTATTCAGAACTGGCTTCAAGATAATATGTTCCGTTCAATGCTGAAACATAATGTTAAGTATGGAAGGATGCACACATTAATGCACTGCAGTGACTGATGTATATTCCTGTTCAAATAGCAAATCAGAACACTATCACTGACACATACATTTTAGCATTTAAAGAACAAAAGGAAAGAAATAAAAATGATGAATTGTCATTCCTCTCATGCCAAAATGTAGTCGTTGCAATCAGAGGGTTTTGCTGAACCAAGCTGGATCAAAATTTGCCTATTTCAAACATGTTTTTTTGAGCAGTTTTGTCAACGTATTTTTCATTGTTGCAATTTCTCTGTCTGCTAGAACAAACTCCGAATGATCTGGAAAAAAAATGACAAGGCTTCTCTAGCTGGAAGCTGAGTTACCTGATATAACCCCGAAAGGCCTGCTCCTTTCACATTTCCAATCAGCAAAATTACTGAGTTGTCAATCTGTTTAATTTTGTATCACCATGTTCAGTGCAATGAAATCAGCTGCCTCCGCTGAAAAGGCAAAGGACTGTGCTGGTATCCACTTAACATTCCCTTTTTAAAACATGTGCAGGGAGCAGGATAACCTGAGCAGAAATGCCTGTGTGGTGATGGCTCCCTCCTGTCTGGGTGGGTGTCCTGCTGCCCATCCTGCTGTGTCTGATCCTTCACTGGCAGTCACAGAAAAGCCAATGCAGTGTAGGAGCAGCATTTTATCTTAATGTCTTTTGTCTGTCCATCTCTTTCAACTGGATGTGACAGTCGGCCATTAAAAGTCTGATTTAAGTGAGGTGCTTTGAGTCATGTACCAAGGGTTGGTAAAAAAAGAGAGTTTCCCAGTGTGTGTGGGGCCAAGCACTCCAGTGGTGAGGGTAAAAGTGGGAGACCCTGAGGGCCAAAACTACAGGTGTCCTGCTTGGATTGAGCTTCCAAAAAATCCTTCACTGACTCTGCTTGTGCAGTAGTTATTTTGCAAAATATTTGCATTGCTCATCTGACACCTTCCCTAGCCATTAAATTCTGCTTTGGAATGGCTCCACTGAAGAATGTACCACACATGTGGCACAAAATGTACAACACGTACGTGTCTGATGCTGCTGTTATCGCTTGGAGGGTCTGACTGGCATTTTGTCAAACATTTTACAACCTAACATGTTGCCAAATACCTTCTAATTAAACAAACCGTTCCTTGCATAATGCCAAACAGTTAAACAGGTTTATACTTTTTAATCTAATGCTGCATCTGGTTTAAAGGTCTGTTTTAAATATCAAAGTCATCTGATCATCCAATGACAGCTGATAGCTGATGATGGGGCATTTCATCCTCCCATCTGGAAGTGCTTGGAGAATTCATGTTTCTTCTATTTTTTTTTTTCCTCCTTCAGTGTATTCATGACAAGTTGAACACAAAACCTTTTCTTGACATGGCTACCTTTGGGGAAGCACTTTTGCTACACAAAATAGGTTGAGGTTCCTCAATATTTTCTTGAGACCTTCCCTCCAGGATTTGGTGAGTCATTCCTTTGAACAAGAGCTGCATCCAAGGCCTGTTTAAGGACCAGATCAGAAAATCTGGTAGCAACCAGGCAAGGTTTGAAAGGATGCTCAGTGTTCAAGGTGATCCATCTGAATGTCCAAGATGGTCCATCTCATTCCCAGAGTCCACCACATCACCATTTGTGATAGCTGGGCCAGACCTCATCAGAGAGGAAAAGAAGGGTTGCTGAAGCTCTCTGGAGAGCTGATGTGAGGAAGGAGAATGCCTCAAAAGTGATCCTGGATGAAAGCTGAGGATTATGGCTTGCACCTGAACTATAAACAGAAATGTTCAACCAGAGTTCAGACACAGAGTGGCCAGTAAAATCTGTAGTCTATTGACACTAGAACCTTAAATGGCAGTAAATTTCAGACTGGGGGAGCTGAAACGAGTTGCTTTTTGCTTCTATGGCAACCAGAGGGTCAGGTTCAGCAGCATATTCACTCAATGAAACTTTGCTGTACTGCACAGCTCCAGCAAGGTCTTTACAACGTATTGTTACTTTCTGTTGTTACTTGCATTTTCACAAGGGTAACCGCTCAGGTAGAGGATGAATTCCCTGTGGAAGGCATGCCAGCACACCAAGCCATAATGACAACAATGGCTGCTACAACAGCAAGGCATGTAGCTGGGAGAGACAATGCCTGCACAACCAGCCTGGCCCAGCCCTATTTATGCAGGTGTAAAAGGGCTCTTGCCATTGGAAATTGTGTGGAGTCATTGTGTTACACATTCTTTCCTCTGCCGGCATCCTGTTAAAACAGGCTGAGTGCAGGGGGGTGTCTGCTATTCATTTGCGGATGCCTTGTGATGATATGAAACATAATTGTATAATTTATGCCAAATAAACCAAGGAATGGCTGCTGCTCACAGGAACTAGCAAGCCCCCAAAGCACTTGAAATATTGGAGCAGGCAGAAAAGATAACAAAGCCTGATCTTTTTGCTGCTCCCTATGTTAGGGCTGCTTTTGTGCAGGGGGGAGAGGAAACAGCAGAAGAATGTGATTCAGATGTGCTTGGAGACTGCTGGAAGTGAGACACACAATGGCTCTGCAAGCCTATTGAGTAACTCCAGCAAAGCCAATGTACTTGCCTGGGAATGAATATTGGCCCCTGGACTCTTCTCTCTGTGTAGTGCAGCTCTTCAGATGTTTGTCAAAATGAATGTGCAATTGTTTGTTTGTTTGTTTAGAGCCAACAATGTCAGGCTGCATGTTATGGCCATGTTGTGTTTGGCTTGTTTGTGACTTCTCTGCCTGAACTAATTTTATTTTTATATAGCTGTAGAGGGGTGGAAGACTCTGGGGACTTTGTTTTATCTTGTAATGCATGATTCAAGCATTGAGCATTGAATTTGGGGCTTGGCTCAGGGGCAGGTCAAAAGAGAGTAAGTTGGAATAAAGTGCTGATGTAGAGCCTCGCTTTCTACGTAATGACAGGGTGTTTTCATGCTATGAAAAAAATCCTCTAGAATTACTAGAATCTTACCCTCCAAAGAGATTTTCTGTCTTAAAACTATTGCCTCCTGATTTTGACCTCCTGAGCACGAATGCTACATTGAGGTAATGAACTCCCAGGCTTTTCATTTCAGTATTTCAATTTGGTTTACAAGAAGTTTTTGGCTGTGAGAAAATAGTGAGAAATCAAAATGTGAAGAGCAAAGTGTTTCAAACTGCAGTCAATATGCTGCAGTTGTCTAGCTCTGGTCCAGTTCTTGTGAGACGAAACTTGGTTTTTCTTATTGTTCAGTAGCTTCCTTAAGAAACTCTGTCTCATGCAGGTGGTCTCCTGTTAACTGATTTCAACACAATCAGTGTTCAATTGTTGTAATAAAACAATGTTTGTTCGAGGTGTAACCCTGAGCAGAGCAGGACGTCAGGTGTTTGAGAAAGGTGCACCCAGCATCCCCATTAGAGAGAGGCAAAACCCAGATGTGAGAAAGCATCCCCAAAATTCCTGTTTGCTCAGCTGTTCCACTACAGCTCCAGCCTGATCCTGTCTTCTGCTTGAAGTGGGATTTGTTCAATGTGTGTGAAGGAGATTATGAGAATATTCACTGGGTCAAAGTGAACCTCTTTGGTGTCCTGAAATTTGTGAGCTTTTTTTTTTTCAGGTGAAGATAAATGGCTGCTTTTTAAAGAGCTCCTTTGGTACTTTCCAGGAAATCTAAACCTCATGCCCTTGGCCCAGTCAGTCTCCCTTTTCCTGAATGTGCAGCTGTGTAGGTGTGCACTATAGGGTTTGCTCTGATTTATGAACAAAAAAAACACTTTTTTTTTTTAAGTATTTACCTCCTCTAAGACTTTGGTGCTTTTCTTTTTTTCTCTCTCTTTTTGTGGAGCCTAGTGGAGGCTGAAATGCAAAGGTCAAAATAATGGTATTTAGTGCAGGGACAGAGATGACCTTTTCCCATCAGCTATATTAATGAACCTCACCAGAATGTGGTGTTACTTGGCAAAATAAATCCCCATGTCCTTGCTCTGAGAAATATATATATGTTGAGGCATAATCGAAAGCTGACATTTTCAGAAGACCATAGAAAGGGCATTGAGACTGTTTTGCAGTCATGAGAAATATTGACCCTAAAAATTCTCAAGTTTTAATTATGAAAATATGGTTACCCTAAATAATAACTTTCTTTTGTTTGTTGTCTCAGAAGGACCTCAAAAGAGGAATTGCTAAGCCCCTCAACATCTCAGAGGTGGGAAAATACCTTGCTGGGGTGAAACCTGTTGCATTGGCAGCATTCCCAGCCATGCCTCCTGTCACACAGCATATGGAGGATGCAGGCACAGACCAGAGTGACCAGTGTGGATCTGTCTGTCCTGACTGGTGGCATTCTGATCTGAGCATTGTTTCTGTCTCTGAATGGGACAGTGCAGCTAAACGTGGGCAGAGGGTCTGATCTTTACCTGTTTGGGCAAATCCTCAAATCCTTTCTGTGGGCTACAAAGTTGTGCTTACAAGTAAGCAAGAGCATTTGCCTTCTAGTGCTTGTTTCAGATGTTCAAAATTTCCTAATGCTTGAAAGTCAGTGCAGTGCAGAAGCTTGTAGGATCAGGTTCCTTGCAGATGGAATTGCCCTGACATCTGCAAAGTGATTTGCCTCTCAGTGTCTGTTTCAAATTCAATAACATTTACAGTAGCCATATCTGACCACAAAGTGCTCCTATCAACTGCTGTTCACTCTTGAAGCAAAACCCATGTTTCCATGTTTTTATTTTCACAGAAAAGCATTCAGCACATGACACAACGTTATAGAATGGAACTATAGGATGCCAGAAACAAAATGCAACAGAAAGAAAGAAAAATCATGGTGTGGCTTTTCTGTTACCAGTTTCATTCTGCTGTGAGGTAAGGACTGGAAGAAGGGCTTCTTGATAGCAGTTCTGTAGATATTCTGGACGAGGTTTGCTTGATGCAACACTCCACTGTGCTTGAAAAACTGAAATATGAGTCCTGCAAGGTGTCTGCCTGTTCAATGGATCAAACAGCAGCAGGGAACTCCTCCAATCAACCAACCTTCTCCTGTCCTGTCCTGTCCTGTCCTGTCCTGTCCTGTCCTGTCCTGTC
>JANPWX010024112.1:0-22268 GCA_024734555.1 Trochalopteron elliotii
GGTGGCTTGGAACACATAATAGATGTGTAAAACGTGCCAATATTTTGGTAATTTGGTGTAAAAATTGCTGCTTTTTTTTCTTTTGGAGCTGGTAGAATATGGCTCACATTTGTTGAGTGTGTGTGGGCCTGCTCCTTATTAAACTCGTGGTCCTTTTTTGCAGTAACCACTTCAGTGCTGTGAATCAACATAACCATTTCAGAAAAACACCATCTGTTGATTGGATAAACAAAAGTCTAGTTAGCTGAAAGTTTAATAGATCACAAAGTCTCACTGAGTCCATTTTTATGTTAATAAATTCCACCATAGAATATTTTCTGATGTCACATGGTAAAAGTGCCCCAAATAAATAGCAGCTGAAGCATTTTCCATTATTTATTGCAGTGTTTTGTGAACTTAACAATAGAAATTGGGCAGGATCTAAACTTCCCTAAATTTCAGAATGCCACATGAGTGTGTATATTTGGTTTCATGAATCTTAGATGAGTAAAGGCTCAGAAGGGATCTCATCTAGCCTGGCCAGAGCTGGATCAGGTGGACCTCCACTGTCCCAACCAGATTTCATCACACTTAGGAGTGGAGGCTGGGGGTAACACTGTAATAGCTACTGACCTGATTTCATCCATCCTGTGCCATTCATTCTTTTGGTGCAGGCCACCTGAATTACTGCTTTTTAATAGCAGTCCAGCACGAAGTTATTGCTCCTCTGGACCAGTGTGCAAATATTTGGTGAGATCTTCCAAGTCATCCTGAGTCCATTAAAAAGTGTAAATAACTAATTTCCCTACAAAGTTATAGAGTTACTTCTAGGTAAGGCTAAGGAGGAGGACTCTGCCTTAGAGAAATCTGCAGGAGAAATCTGGCTGCCTCCTTTTATGAGAAATCTGATTGTGGTTATTAGAAGGGAATCCTAACCATCTCTATGCTGTATTCCTACTCCTCTTCCCCAGGATGAAAATGACAGGGAGCTTTTTCTATACCTGTAATTTTCTTGTAACACTACCAGTTCTCTGTCCAGATCATGATTGTGGCCTGTTTTTAGGAACTCTCAGGTGAGGAGCAGTGCATTTGTATGTTGTACAGCCACATACCTAGTATGGAGTCCTACTCATTTCTTTCTGTTGCCTGGAAACAATTTCTGCTAGTTTGAGTACAACATGTAAATGCACTTAATCACGTGGAAGAAGCTTTGACATTTCAGTTCATAGTAATCTTCCCCTTTCCCTCCTCATGTGCAAGTCTAAGTGGCTTATACATTTGAGATCCAGCTGTGCATGCTTGGATCTGTGATACTCAGCCCATACTTTGAAGTTATTCCTGCCCTGAAATCACACTGTGTGTGTCCATTACAAGCTATAGGGAAGAATTAATCAAATTAAAAAAAAAACCCTGATGCTCTGCTGTGCTAAGGCGCATCACAATTTACCTATCTCTTCTTGCATATCTTCTGATTATTGCAGAACTATAAAGCTCTTCTGTTGTTTCTTTGAAACAAATTTAAAATAGTCCCAGTAATCCTTTTGGACTTGAGAAAAAATAAACATTTCACACTATGGCAAGTCCCTGAAATGCCTACAAGGGCTCCTCTGCTGAGCTGTCTGAGGGATATCAAGTTTGCTGTGATCTGGAAGGCTATGGCCAGGTCATCTTTTATTTATTTGGTAGGATCCCATTATCAGTTTATCACAGAAGTTACTGTTTTCAGGGGTTTTTTCAGTGCACTCTTTTCCAAACAGTTTGAGCAGACAAAGAGAAAAAACTGTCTGTTTTGGAAGTGTGTCTATAGTGCATGTTGGTCAGTCCCAGTTTGTATCTAAACACTTTTAGTATGTCTGCATGAGGAGTTAAGGACTAGTCTTTCCTCTTGTTAGCACTGGTCATGTGGAAAGCACCAAGAAAGCAGAGAAAAAAGGTCAAATAAAGGAAATGTCATAATTTGGCAAGAAGCTCTTTTAGAAACTAGCTTTCTGAGCACATCTTGTTGTATCTCTCTCTGTACATGCCTACCCTGTGATGATAACTAGTCCCTAAACATGAAACAAAAGGATGAATTACATCTGTATTTCTGTCAAGAGCAGAGAAATATAGCCACAATATACCTAAAAGTTTATAGGGTGAAGTAAAAAGAGAGATTTTCTTTTGAGAAGCAAAAAGTTACGACTATTTAAATCTCATTGGGATGATGTTCAGTGGGATCATCAGTCACGCTTTTTGTTGTTGTTGCTAACTTACACATGCACATAGAAACTGCCTTTCATGGTTGAAAAATGTCTTGCTTATTCACAAACCCTGTAGAAATAAACATAGTTACATATATATCTGTACTGCTGGCAGCGAGGATTTTATTTGTTGTGCCATGTGCCAGGCTTTCATTAATCAAAGTGTGAAAAATCCCATTTGCTGTGTTTTGGAGAGTTCCCATTGGAAGCATTTAGAGAGCAATTCACTGATCTTTCAATCCCTGGAAAGGAGAAGGGATCCCCCTGGGCACTGGCCAACAACATGGGACTCAGGGGTTCTGTTTTAGTCCTCAGCTTTGTAACCCATCCTCTTTTTGACTCTGAACAAATTGCTTCATCTGTCTACGTCTTGAATCCCTAGCGACAAGGATCAGGCTTTCAAGTCATAAATTTGTTCAGTAGCATAAACTTAATATCTCAGATGCTAATATGGTGGTAACCACATGGTCAGACTCCTCAAGCTAAGTAAGTTTGATAAATGGAGGCAAGTCTGGGTCTCAACATAAGTTTTGGAGAAGCTCCAGAGCACAAACAGCGCAACTCTTTGATTTCACTCTGCACTGTCACAAAAAACCAAGCACACTTTTCTGCACACTTGGATTTCTGCCACTGCTGAAGTTTAGGTCCTGCTCTCTGAATCCCAAGCCTACCTCATTTGGGGGCTGATACAGGGAGGTAAGATCCTGTGTCCTCTTTTATGTGTCCTCTCTGAATGAGGTCGCTGTGAAGATAGTGAAGAGTCATGGAATAAGTAAAGCTGCCAAGCGTTACTTGGCTTTGATGGATTTAACTTTGGCTTGATGGATTTAACTTTGTGAAGCTGTGCATATACCCACAAATCTGCAAACTGGAGTTTGAGGTCCTGCTCCTACCTGTGCTGGTGAACTGTCTCTACGGCCCCTATTCCTCTGTGTAAAATAGGAAGAGCCTAAAAGCCAACTTAAGATCAAACTCTGCTTATTCAGATGGAAAGTGTTGCTCTAGTCCCCTGAGAGTTTGCTTTCTTTTTTTTAGGAATGGTGTTGCCAAGTTCTGGACAGAATTTACAGAACAAATCTCTTGGCATTGTAATTCATTGCAAAGGAGACCTAAGTTTATCAACTGAATTATAGCTGACGGAGGCTTATATCAATTCTTTAAGTGTCCTTTTGTCTTCTTTTTATGTTCTTTCTCTGCCCTCATCAAGATGCTCAATGAAAGACTTAAATCTATTTTCACCTTCTTTAGAGGCACCAACGATAAAGCAAATGAAATATTATTCTTTCTGAGTAGTGAATTTATAGCAGGCAATAACAAATCCATGAGAATTTATATGGCCTTTTGCCAAAGAAACCAAGGATTTGAATCCATATACTGAAAAATATATTCATATCTATTCTGGTGTTTAAAGAGCTGTGAGAAATCCTTTTCTTAAGTAAAATGAGAGAAAAGTCTCCCAAAATCACCTATGACCCTCCTTTTAAAGCCTGAGTGTTGTCAGAAGTTAAAACTTCATTAAAACTTTCTCATGCTTTTATCTCTGTGACATATCTTAAGAGGATGCAGGTATGAGAAGAATGAAGGCATTGTAGGATCAAACAGCCAAGCGTCCATTATCCATGCATGGACAATGTGACTCAAGGCTCACTGTTCATGTCTGCCCATGGAGATAAGGGCTAGAAGCCTAACCACATCTTCCCCTGAAGGAGCCATGGAAGATGGCAAGATACTCCCTTTGGACTGGAACAGCACCATCATTCCTAAAACCGAACTGCCCCTGGTCTCCAGGAGCCTCTGTTCATTATCTGTTGGTAGCTGTCTCCTCACTGCCATTCTCTCAGCCAGCTTCCCACAAAAGGCACTGTGCTCTCCTCCCAGGAAGCCCTGTGTTCACTGACTAAACACTGTTGGAGTTCTTTTGCTCTTTCCATTCTCCTTCATTGCTTCTCTTGTGATTCAGGTGGTCATATTGGAGGATAAATGAGGTATCAGTACCAAACCAGCCTGGACCCTGCTGAGGTTTCTTCCTCTAGTCTTGGATTTGAACTCTCTGTTTTGAGAAGCCTCTCAAGAATGACTGACCATCACAGTGTCTTGCTTCCTTGGACAGCTCAGGTCTTTGTGGCTCAGTAGTTAAGGGAGTCCACTACATCTCTAGATGGGCATGTCCCAGGCTGCCTGCTAGAGCACAGTCAGGGATCATGTGCCAGCAGAGCTTGCTTTAATATTGCTGGCAAATCCCACCATGTCCTCACCAGTCCTTGTTTGACTACGCATGTGGAAGTCTTCAGACACGTCTGCAGTCAGATGCTTGCCGTGTTTTCAATCAACACAATTCAGTTTTAAATTATAGCTCTAAGAGCTTTTCAGGCTGTGCTGAGAAGCCTGAAAAAAAAAAATAAACAACAAACAACCAAGCTCCAAACCAGTGTGCTTTGAGGAGAAGAAGGGAAAGTGACATCCATTCTGGGAAGGAAGAAGCAAGACTAACAAAATCTGGCACCCTGGTCTGTCTTTGCTCTAATGATGCATCTTCATGTGCTTCGTGTCCTTTGGTAACACTGCCCTTTCCGTGCCACGTCATGGATCGTCAGATGAGGAAGCCTGGCCCAAAATAAACGCCAGGCTGCTTTTCATCTCGGGGATTTGTTTGTGCCAAGCGAACAAAGTAACTTCTTTGTGGCTGTTTGCATTTGTCGTTCCAAGTTGTCTGAGTGCTGGGTTATAAATACACACCACCGATTGATAGCCTCAATATGTCCAGTCGGATGAGCTTTGCGTGCTGGCAAGGAAAGGATTTGGCTTGCCTTAATTATTTTTGTTTTAATGCTTTTTAAAAATGTTTGCTATAAATCAAAGATACTGTAAATATAACAGAGGAGGAGTGGGTTCCTTCCTTACCCGTATTTTAGACTGGGTTTCTGTCCAACGGTTTTAGGTAAATTTCGTTTCATACGTGTATTCTTTACCAATATGTATGTAAAGGGGTGATGTGTAATTTAATGTTATTAACATTTTTAATGCAGAAATAAAATGAAGTCAGAATTTTATCAATTTACCTCCTCTTAGAGGAGATGGCGGGGTATGAGAGGAACGTGAAAGGCCGAGTTGTTCCGAGCTCTGCCTTAGGAGTGCTCATGGTAAGCCAAGACCCACTGTCCTGGGCCTGTGACAACCAGGCCTGTTAATCACCAGTGACTCTGAGCAGCCTGAGCTAAACCCTGAGTCTGGGAGACTCTCAGCCAAATCCTGACTCCTTCATCAAGGAATGTTCAGCCTTCTGGACTTGCTTTATTTCTGTGCCCACCCCCAGCCCCTACCACTGAAAAAAATGCTGGTGAAAAATACCTCTTTGGGAATTAAATTTGTATGGAAAACATTTTATTTTTGTATCCAAATCTTCCAGTCTGTGTAGGGTTTTCCATTCGCTTTCAGCAAAGACACTTTTTCACTGTTTTTCTCATCCAAAATTCTTATTAAGAAACTGAATGTTTTTACCAAAAATGGGCATATTTTCCTTCTCCTTTACCCCCTTCTCCATTCAGTACATCCCCTGAAAGCAAGCTAATTTAAAGAAAGCACATTTCTCTTAAAAAAATTCCCATGGAATTGATTTTGTTGTGGTTAATGTCTGCTTTGTCTGTCTTCTGTCTGGAGGAAAATTCCTTGAAACATTATCAGACAGTGCATCTCTACAGCCCAAATGAGGTTCTAAACATCTCATTTATTCATTTATATGATAATCCAGTAACCATAATTGCGGTCACTGGCTTATTTGCAATTGGTATATTGAAACAGTTGTGCACAGTCATTTGAAAACTGGATCCCTTTCCAAAGGTCTCAGCCTCAGACACATTTCAAGAAGAATGTGCTTACTGGATGCAGTGAGATGCTGTGTGTTGTTACGTATACCTGCACGTGTATATTTTTATTAATGTATACATATCTATTTATAAAATATGTGCATATGATTGGAAGCGAAAAATCACAATATCTTGTGCCTGATTTTAGTTTTGCTTTGAACCAAACTTTTCCAGGGTGACCTGGAAACAATATCCATGCAGAGGAGGAGGACAGATGGAGTCAAGACAATTTTACATGGTGATGATTCAGTTTCGCTTTCAGATTCTGGTGCAAAGGGAGAATATGTCCCATGTCCATGCGTGGCAGCATGAGCAGGTACATGTTGGATCTGTGTGGACTGAACTGGCCAGCATCAGTCTGTTCCAGACAGTCTAAGAGTGAATGAGCCTTCACATAGTGTGGTTCACACTGAAAAAGCATGAAAGAAAATAGACCTGTAGGTCTGTGTCCCATAAATGCAGTTTGTAGAAGTGAGATTCTTACTTGCACTTATTCCTGTGTGTTTAAGTTAAGGGGCAAGTAATATAAATTGAAGCTTAATTTTTTCTTTGAAGCCATTAACACCCACCCACAAGCAACAGGAAACAGACTTCAACTTTAATTAGTACCAACACATTCAAAATTCACCGTATATTTGCCTTCAAGTGCAGCAAAGCAGCTTCAAAGCTAAAAGCTTCTTCACTTTCTAAGTAATAATGAGGTATTAATGAGGCAATTAGGGGCTTGTAAACATGGTGTCAAAGAGATATGAACTAATCACCAGCAACAGGAAAAAGACAGATCCCTCTGACTTCAGTGCTCTGCGCTCTCCCTAGGCCCCTGAGGCATTCTGTGCTTGTAAACTAATCCACAAAAATGTTCTAGATTAATTCAAAACACTATCCTCTTTTTAATTCCCTGACTGTCTTCGGGCTTGTTTCTGAATAGATGCTCTGTGTGAAGGCTTTTAAATACGCACTTTTGTTATTGCAATAAAACCCAGATTGAAGTTCTCTTGCACTAAGCAGTCAATTTATATTTGGCTGTCTTCTTAGATCCATATGAAATACTTCTAAATAATTTGTTAGAATATTTCATGCCGTTTATTTCCTTTTAGGCTATTTAATTAAAAAAACAAAGCATGTAATTTAATTAGAACTGATAAACACCATGAATTTGCCCCTAGAATTTGAAATGTTTCCATTGAAAATGGAGGATTAAGCACACCAGTTAAATCTTGGAGTGATGCAGAGAGGGCAGGGACAAACATTTCCCCTCACAGATTTGTTAGCTTGAATGTTGGACTGGGATTAGTGCAATGTGATTTTATGAGAGTAGAGTCTCTTTTTCGATTCTCATTTCCTTGTAGCAATAGAGTTCAGATCTCATCTAGCTAATACTGAATTCAACCTGTCATGCTGCTTTCTGTTGTTAAAGGAAAGCTCACAGCAGGTTTATCCACAGTAAGATATCAAATGTTGTTCTGCTGTCGTGATAGATTTTGAGGTTATCCTTATTAGAAAACCATAGAATCATAGAATCATTTGCGTTGGAAGGAACCTTAAAGATCATCTTGTTCCAGCCCCTCTGCTATGGCAGGGACACCTTCCACTAGACCAGGTTTCTCAAAGTCCCAACCTTGGCCTTGAGCCCTTCCAGGGATGGGGCATCCACAGCTTCTCTGGACAACCTGTGTCAGTGTCTCGCCACTCTCACAGGGAAGAATTTTTTTCCTAATGATTTCAAAGAACTTTATATTTTCTAAGTGCAAGTAGAGGAAAAAAAAAAGAAAAAAATAACCCCCCAACCTTACAATATAAAAAAATGTCACAGATATTCACAAGACAGTGAAGCTTTAGGTGAAGCATTGACTGAAGAATTTCATAAGATGGGAGGAAACACATCCTCACAATATCCATGATATGTACACTCCAAATCTTCACGTGACAGTTGAAATTCTGACCTTTCTGCTGCCTTCAAATTATCTCAACAGATGGTATTGCTCCACAACTGGAAGTACTACTGATTTGAGAGAGGACTTTTGGATATAGCATGTTGTCTCCTGGAGATTAGTGTGAAACTCCATATCCTTTCTCTGTGTGATCTAATTACAGTCAGCTCTCTAGGGGTGAAAAGTGAGTTCACTAAACCAACTTATTGTGAAAAAATATTTTGAAACATAACACATTGTGGTTTGATCCTGCATTCTCACAGGTATATGTTGGAAATCACTTGGTTGAAGTTAGTAACATGTGTGTTAAGCTCTCAGAAGTAAAAACAGAACGGAGGCTCTAATAGATTTTCCTACATCAGGAATTTGATCTAATCCACAGGAAAATTGTACATAAGTTCAACAGTCCAGCACTTTGCCTAGTAGTGTGCAGCTGATTATAACTCTGGACTTTCTGAGAAGAATTCTTATAAAGATGATGACGGTGAATCATGTCTACAAATGTGAAAGCCAGTACTGGCGTCTCCAGAAATTCAGTTTATTGTTTGAATTTTCAGCAGTATTTTCTTCTGGACATTACTCACCTCTCATAGCAGCTGGTTACTGTTGCAGAAGAGATTCATGAGTGTTCAATGCTGTCACAGCTGGCTCTTCTAGATGTTAGCTTGCAGAACTTTGTTGAGTGTCTCCTTCACCTAAGTCAGTCTAATTTATGGCTCATTTAGAAAATGTCAGTATTTATTAAAACATTTGCACACTGAAGAATCAGCCTCCCCCTGTGGTCCTGTGCAGAGTCCCAGAGAGGAGGGAATCCCTTGGCATCCTGCCGTGTGTGCCTGGAGCAGAGATAGAGGTGTGGAAGCCGAGGGCAGCCACAGCATCCCCATTTCAATGTGTGAGACAGCAGACCTGCCTTGATAGCTCAGAGCTGCAGTGCTTGGGACATTACCTTTCCTTCACCTCTTTCCTTCCTCTCCTCCTGTGTTAATCCTACATAACTCACTCTGCTCTTTCCATCTGGGCGGGGATCTTAAAAGACCCCTACAGTTCTGCAGGGCCTCTCCTGTTTGTGTGTAATAATACAGGATGGCTGGACCATTAACACCTTCTCTGAGCACAGCATGTTGGAGCTGCAACATTTTCCAGCTTGGGCTCCTTTGCCAAAAGGTATTGTGTGTGCATACTCAACTTTTCTTTTAAAATCCCAAATAGGGTTTTCTTTTCTCTCTTCCTTCCAGGTTGTGTGTGTTTTTGCTATTGGTATCCATGGGACTTTTCCTCTTGTGTTTCCTTTAGAGGTAACAGTCTGGGGTTGGGGTTTTTTTTGTTTCTTCTCCTTCTCCCCACCAAACTACAGTTTCTGGGAGGGTAATAACTGAGAAGGAGAGGGCGAGTGAGTCTGCAGAGTCATAAATGAGCCCTTAAGCAGAGCACTTTGCCTTGAGGTCACTAGTTCAAAGAGAACTGCAGTGACATCTGCAGGGTTCTGCCATCTGAGAGCTGGTAGATAGGTTTCCATCACAAAAACATGATGCAGGCAGGTTACTAGGGATTTAGGACTGAATTGGATTCCCTGGAATATAATAAAGAGAGTCACCACTGAAACCTTTTTCAAACTTGAGACATTTTTAGTAGCTCTGTCACGTACATACTTTTGAGGATCTAAAAAGGGCCAGCTCAAATCCCATCTGTGCCTCCTGGATTGGCAACTCAAGGGTAAGGGAGAGGAGCTTTGTCAAAAAGGTAAGGCAAGAAAAGGAAATGGGTTTTCATGCCAAGGACACAGCTTCTTTCATTGACACAAAGGTATTGTAAGCATATAAACAAAGCTTTGTGTTCCAGAGATAAATGGCAAAGAATGACTTGTAAGTGCGTGTGAGGTTGGACTGAAACGTAGGTAAGCAGTGAGCAAAAAGCAGTCTGAGGGGGAAGGATCGCTACAACAGCAGAGGTGTCTGCTCCCTCTCTGCACATTAAACCCCTGCCAGCAAAAAGGGAAGGAGCTTCAAATGGACCAGGATGTGTCTTGTGGTTAGTGACACCCCAGCGTTGTTTTTAAGTGGATGGGCACATCTTTCTAAGAACTGAAACTTTACTGTCTGCATGTAGCTTTCTGAGGTAAAATCTTGCTCCATCAAAACTGAGTCATCCTTCCCAGCCGGGTGGGTACAGTTGTGTCTCCTGCCTTGAGTAAGGAAGATGATACAAGTATCTGGGATAGGCCAAACGCATGATTTTGTCACCTGCACTGCAGAGTGCTGGAGATGATGTGACCAGAAATTAGTCAGGCCAGTGACCCTCCACGTGAGCTTGGACCTACCCTAAATCACACAAATTGCTGTGGGAGCTGTAAAGGTGGAGCACTGTTTGGGTGTGAGGTGAGCCCTGAGCTAAAGTGCTTAACACCATTTGTGTCTCTCCTGTGAGTGGAGAGTCTCTCGAGGATCTCCTCCTGTCAGAATGGTCACCTGAGTGAGACACAGTGAGAAATGACCAGTGCCAGTTAAGAGCTTTGTTCCCTCTGTCCTGGGCTCTGCAGGGGCTGTTGCTGAACTGCTGGTGTTTTCCATGCTGCAGTTCCCTGGCATGGGAATGTGTTAACAGTCTGTTTAGCTGGTCTTTGTAGACTACAGGCTTTGTGTATGCATATGCTGTGAGAGATTTGTCAGAGCCTTTCCTGGAATGGGGTGCTGATTAGGCAGGGCCTCCTGAGAGCTCGTAATGGAAATCAATATAATGGTTGTAATAACTAATGATAACAAAGTCAAGAATGGCAACAAAAAGCTTCAGAGCACAGTGTCCTTTGATTTTGAGGCTTTTGAAGGGGACCAGAAAAGAATTATTTGAGGACATAATAAAGGAACCCCCTCCCTTTCATACAACTCCTCCTGGGAAAAATATTTTATTGAAAGAGGGTATGTTAGCCAAAGCAAGACATAAATATTTTACTTATTAGAGCACAGGCTGTTTCTCTTCTCGTTGGCTCCTGTGCCAAGGCTGGCCTCAGACAGAAATTTGCAGTGTCTGTTTCTGTACTGTGTGGGGGGGGGAACCAGGGGCATGGAGACCCAGGCCATGAACTGAAAGCCTGCCAAAAAAAAAAAAAAAAAAGCCCTTCTTAGAGAAATTGTCTTGTTCATGAAATGTGACATTTGCATGGCAGTCACTAAGATTGTTTTTTTCTTCATAAACAGGGCTTTGGAGTAAAGATGTGGAAAGCCCACTGTGGATTGAATTGGGCAAAGGTATCAGATCTCAGCAACCAACTTGACAACAAAACTAATTACCCTGTAATTAGTCAGAACAGATACTGCCACCTTTCCAATACACAGTGCCCTGTGTGAGTTCTCTGATGTCTAATAGGGCTTAGGCTGGGCATGATTTCTCTCCCTGGGAGAGCTAATAAGATTTCATTCCCTTCTACCTGACTATTTCCTCAAGATATGGAGAAATGTGGGATCACTGAGCTCTCCATCATTATGGCACTTCATTGTGTCAGATAATCTTAAGAAAGGAGATAGACAGGAAAGCAGAAATGCTCAGGCAGCTGAACTCATGTCACAAGTAAAATCATAGGTGCATTTCCTTCCCATTAGAGCTGTTCAATCACTTCTAAAATCTGTCAAGGAAAACACCTGTAAGTATCCATCTCAGAGTGTCTTCACACTAGAGATTGTGAGACCCTGAGTGTAGGGGGCAGTTGCTCAAAGAAGCAGGGCTGTACTTCTTTCATATGTTCCCTTCTGCGGCATGAGTAAGTGTCTGGTTCTGGGCACAGATGGATCCAGGGTGACAGTTTTTTATCTTCTTATACCCAGTTTTTTTGAGGGTGCTGTCTGCACCTACCTAAACTGGTAGTTTGTGGCAGATGTCCAGGGGAAAGCAAAGACAGATGATATCCATAGTTCCCCAAGGTGTTCTCTCTCAACCCTGGCAAATTGTCATTCAGAGACATTGAGCCACAAGTGGTATCTGTTGTGTTTTGGTACCTCTGCAATTGATTTATTGATTTTCCTTCAATGCCTTTGTCTAACTAACTTTTGAGCCCACATGGCTGACACGTGACAGAGAGCTCCAGAGCTTAATGACCTCTGTAAGGGTGTAAAAACCTCCTTCCCCTCTTCTGCTCTGTACGCACCTCCTGCTTATTCCAGCAGGCATCAAACACCTCTTGGAATCCACGAGGTGCTGACCACCCCTCACTGCTCACACAATTCTCCATCGAGTTTTATAGGGCTTGAGCGTTTTCTACCCTCAAGCATCATAATGCCTTCTCACACAAAAGTTCTCCAGCCATTTTCTCCCATATCTCCTGTTCCAGTTTTATTGTATCCTTGGCTATTCAGGATGAAAAGTGCCAGTTTCCCAGGGCCAAGCCAAGGGTTGTTTGGCTTGTAGCATCACTTAGAGATGTTTAGCTTCCATGCTTGAATTCTTACTGGCGAGCTGGAAGAGGGCAAGAAAAGGTGATCCAGAACCTGATATGGCTGTTTTTTGCTCTATCATGTTAAGTCTCCAGCTGCACTGTCTGGAATGAAAGCAGGTTCAATTGAATTAGAAGTGGAGAAAATTTGTCAGTGAGTTGGCAGATAAATTTTGCTTTACACCATGGAAACAGATATGAAAGTAGAAATCCTTGCTAGCCAGTGTGCATTCTCTCCAGCTCTCTCTGCCAATGAGAAGATACAGCAAAAGCCAAATTTTTGCTTTCTTGGTATCGCATTGTGAATCTGCTTAGCCATGTGTTCATCCACTGGTCTTAGAATGCTTTTCAGATTGAGTATCTGTTGGTGAAAGTAGTTTAGAGGTGACTGGTTACTTTTTAACCCCTGGAAACTGCTTTCAAAAAGCTTTTTTTTGCAAATGCTGCATTTTGTTGCCCTCTTTTTCCCACCCAGGGAATTCAGTCTGGGTACAGGGTATCTGCAAGGGGCTTGCAAAAGGTTACACTCTGAAGCTGAGCATGTGTTTTATGAAATGCATGAATAGCTTTGACCACACTGAGGGAAAATACCCTCAGCCATTGTAAGGCAAGCAATGAAAAATTTCAGCCATTGCAAGGCAAGCTGTGAAACTGGAAATGTGGTGCTGTCAAGAAAAAAAGAGTTCCTTCCAAGGTGAAATCCTAGCCTTCATCTAAGTATACAAAGCTGGTGGCAGATTTCCCAGATTTGAGCAGGCCGTGATTTCACCTACTGTTGTCATGGACTGCAGGAGCTGAAT
This sequence comes from Trochalopteron elliotii, assembly GCA_024734555.1. Taxonomy (NCBI): domain Eukaryota; kingdom Metazoa; phylum Chordata; class Aves; order Passeriformes; family Leiothrichidae; genus Trochalopteron; species Trochalopteron elliotii. The sequence goes on from JANPWX010024112.1 coordinate 13,237, forward strand.
TGGACTGGACAGAGTTAACTCTGATGTCATCCAGGCAGTGGGATTTTTCCCAGCATTTTCTCCATGTGGGTCTAGGAACTTGGTATTGAATTAGAATCTGTCTGGGAGGAGTGCTGGTAATTGCAGAAACAAATCCCACAGGTTGCCATTTAATCTACAAGCTCAGTTTTGTTTCAATTAGCTGTAAAGTTGGCAATGTGCACAAATGGGTAACCATGAAATGAAAGCTCCTCCAGTGAACACTGTATCCACAAACTCCAAATTGCTGACTCTCATTAGAAGGCAAAGGGAGGGGAGAAAATAAAACCACAAACAGTAAGATCCAATTATGGTCTTTCTTCTTTGTTCTTCCACCATCTGGAAATGGCTGGTTTATGTTCTAGAAAAGGAGCATGTTCTAGACCTGAGTGTGCAGTTCCTCTGCAGCAACATCCTCTACCTGGACTGAGAGAAAGTGCAGAGAGATTTCATTTACATGGGGCAGAGGAGCTCTCCCATTTCTTTGCTCAGGATTCTGTGCCCAGTCAGGCCTAAACAACAGATTGTCCTGTTGCCATGTGTGGAATTAGCTTCAAAACAGACCTTAAGGCAGTTGATGTTGTGTCCAGCTTCCTCCAAAAAGCAAAGCCTGCCCTTAAGTACCTACCATCAAGAAGAATTCAGGTAAATACCTCCTAAAAACTAAAAATGCTACATCCCTGGCAGCTTTCACCAGACTTTGTTTAAAGAAAATGTTATGTTTTCCTGACTTTTTAAATCAAGCATTCAGTCATTCAAGCAGGACTAAATATACCCTCAATTATTATAGTAACTTTTATTTTCAAAGTTCACTCATGGAGAACTTCATCAGAACATTTCAAAGGACATCCTGCAGTTGAGAGGAAAAGGAGGACAACAGAAGCAAATTGTCTGAGGTGACAGAATAAGCCAGGATCAGAGCTGGAATCAGGATTCCTGACTCCTGCAAAGTTTCTTATCCAGTGAACACAGATCTGTGGTACTACTGTTGAAGAGGATGATAACATTTTCATTAGGCAATTCAAAAAGAACAATTGTTCTAGTCAGTACTATATAGAAAAAGAACGTATATTCAAAACAGAGCCAAGACTGTCAATACCTTGTTTCCAACCCACTGGATGCTGATGTTTTATGAAGACACCCTTAGTAATTTCCCTAACAGGAAAAGCAATAAAACCATCCTAATCATCAAAGATGTTGTGATTTACAGTTTCCAGAGCAATATCTCCAATAATATCTCCAACATATTATCTTTCCTTTTCCTCCAGGCAGGTCCTGGTGGAACTCGTCAAAGCCTTGTGGTGTGGATTGAGCCAGAAACCACCGAAGGTGCCATTGGGTCTAAATTATTCTCTGATTTTATAGGCTGAGGGTCATCTAATCAGCCTTTGTGAGAAATTTTCTGGGCCACAAAATACTTTTTTCAGAATACTGAAGTCTGTAGGGGCAAGGTTTATCTTCAAATAATGCAACTGCCAAAAACTTGGCTAGAAACAGTTCACCACTATGGCTTTTTTAAAGCTTTTCCCAGGATCCTTTGCACCCATAAGCACTTTTTTTTTTTTTTTAAATTCCATTTGCAGGCTGTTTACTCAGTGAAAAAGTGATGGGTGAGCTCATGTCATTCCCAAACCAGGTTTTCAGAATGAGAGAGCTGTGTGTTACCTCATGTTCCTGTGGCTTTGACCAAAGCAGCAGTCCTGACAGATGTTAGTTCAGAGATCACAGGATACAGAGTGACTAAAAAAATGTGGTTTGGGGTAGATTTAACATGTATTATTTCAGATGTAGCAGTAAGACTGGGGGCAAAGAACAAGTGGCAAGAATTGAGGGACTGTTAAAAAATAGTCCACCTTTCATGTGCCTTCACCCATTAATGCAGATAACACTCAGAGGGAAGTAAAGAAACAGAGAATTCCCAGAGCTTTGTTTCAATTGATTATAAGCTCTTCTGGCTTCCATGGTATCTTATCTTTACCAGGACAGTAGAGACAGCCTAGTGTCTAACACTTTCTCCTTGCTGCATTCCTGTGGAGGAACTCTGTGATACCCGGCCCATTTCACAAATGAAACACCACAGGGTTGAGGGACAGCCTCAGGGTCACGCAGGGAAACATCTTAGAGCAGAAAACTAAACAAAGCCCTCCGAAATCCTCATGAGTGCCTTAACCACCTTTGCCTCTCTATCTAGTATGTTTTAGCACAGAGCAAATTTTAATTTGATGCTGAGATAGGCAAAAGCACCTCAGGCACTGTATGAAATGGAGCATGGGAGTCCTTTCAGAAGAGTCTTTCTCTGGTGATAGTTACTCTTTCAATCTGGTTGACTTCCAACAGTCCCTGGTGTCAAGGGTGGTTTGTTCAGCATTGGCCCTTCATAAACAGTCTCACTATAGAGAGAACTGTAGAAGTCAAAATGCTCTGGAGAGCAATTTGTGGAACCAGAATCTGGCCCAAGAAAAGAGAAAAAAGAGTGTCAGTGCTTGTCAGGGAAACTCATCTGAACACCTCTAGCAATTTAAAGGAAGTCCTACAGACACATCAGCAAAGCATTTTGCTGGTTTCTGTTAAATAGTTATCACAGATCCTGCTTGCAAGCAGATCCCTTTCTTAATATATAAAGCAGTTTAGTCCCAACCATTACATATTTTTTTTAAAAAATGTCTTTGAGTTCAGGAGCACTTGAGCAAAGCAATAAATTCTCTTTTGAACTGTTAAAATTTTTGTTAGGCAATGTCATAGCAAGAACATCACCTTGTCTTGTGGCGGTGGGTTAGTCCCATGAGCCCTCCTATGCTCTTCAGGTCACTAATGAGCTATTCAGCCCTCACTGAATAAATCCTATGGCAGTCCTCACCCAGAAACTTCCACATCCCTTTCATAAATACATTTATTCCCATGTTATAAGCCTGATAACACAGGTCAAGCTGTAAATGGGATTCTTGTTTCATTAATCTAATTGGACAGCAAGGTGGATTAAAGGATTAAACTAATAAATGGAGATAACAGACTTTTCATCTACTTTGGACTGGCAGAGCAAGTTCATTCTAACATGGTTTAACCCTGTAAGCCACATTTTTACCACCTTGCAGCCCTCTGAGATGATGGTTCTCTGATATCCTGCAATGCTCTGCTAATTCCCATGCCAAAATATTAGCTGCCATCCTTTACCCTCTGTGAGTTACTGGGTCTGAGCCAAGAATCTGTCAGCATAAGAGAAGCAAAATCAGATGGTGCAAGCCTGATTACAGTCCATTGCTGTCTCACCCAGCCCTCCCACTGGTCGTTTCTCAGTGGATTCACTGCTCCGCCAGATTGTTCTCCTGCCAGTTCATCAGTCAACAACATTAATAAATGGTTATAAAGATAAGTTCCATCTTATCCTGAAGGTAATAGGAAAGATCCCAGCAAAGAGAAAGAGATGCAAGAGTAGTCTCTGCTTGGGACTTTTTTGGTAGAGCAGGGGTAGGCAAGACCTCCCTGGGAAGCAATATTATTCCACAGTCAGTGACACTGTGTTGTGTGAGCTCAGTAAAACCCTTCTGTCTATGATTTTTCTCTAATTCTAGTACCTGCATCCAGTAAATGAAGACTGTCACACACTGCACAACTCCCATTTTCCTCCTGAGGTCTTTGCTATGGCACAAAAGGAAGTCTGGAGCAGACCCAAGTACTTTTTTACTTTGCCACATCCAATCCAAGTTATTTACATATTATCATATTTAAACAGAAATTGAAAGTCTTCATCCTTTGAGTAGGGTTCCCATGTGTTAAAGTTTCTGAGATGCTTACAGGTTAAAGGTAGTGGAGTTCTTGGATTACACCAGCATTCTCACACAGTTACCTCTAAAACACAACTATGCTTATCTCTACTGGTGGCTGTGGTAAAAGAGTAAATGATGTTGCTGACAACCTGGCTTTTCATCACAAACTTTTTGGAGTATGGATGATCTCTTTATAGGACACAAATTTCAGTAGGTTAACCTTATAATTCCTATGGACCCTCTTCCTCATCCTACCCCCTCTAATTTGTTCTGAATAGAATTAATCTCATCTCCCACAGTGTCTTTTCTCTTCTGTTCCTAGGAGGACCCTTAGGCTCACACTGCCTTTCCTGATTGAATCTTGATCCTCGTGCAGAAGAGTCAATATTTTGGCCTATGGATCAATTTCATCTGGGTTCCTGGAGCAAAGCATGTGCCTTATAACATTCTTCCTCTCTGCACAGCCAATCACCAAGGTTGGGAATGTGTGAGGAAAGCTGGTGTTCCTGCACCACCTGTACAGCTCCACATTGACTCTGCTCTTAGCTTGGGCCAGTGGCCAATTCTTCCTCCCTGTAAGCCAAAGAGTCTTGGATCTGTCTCATTTCTGGGTGGGACCAGATAATGAAAATACCATCCAAGGTGTCATGTCCTAATGCCAGACCACAGGCATAGAGTAAGTCTTAATTTAGTCCGATTGTCATCACAGAGCTGTCAGACTAGGAATAGCTCTGCTTACAGACAGCACATGGGAAGCTTCCTGTGAATCCATACAGGAAATATTTTCCCAGGCAGGACCCATTTCAGCCAAGCCATTTCTAAATAAGTGCCTCAGGAAAAGGCTGTGGTCAAAGGCAGAACCTCCCCTAGCTCACCATAAGACTGGGAAGGTTTAAGCAATGACAGCAGACTTTTCCTCCCAGCTGGCAGATACACTACCACAAATTTGTCTCCAGCTCTTGGGATAGAACAGAACAGAACAGAAGAGAACAGGAGCCAGAATATGGTGAAGGTGAACTCTCTCTGGTACCTGGGCAGAGAAGACAAACTCCTTTGTCAATTTATCACAACTTGTAGTGGAAATGACCTATTAAAGCTCTTTGCTCTTCCTACAGCTGTCCTCACCCTGGGTTCTTCCTTTCATAGGTCTGTTAATGCTTTGTCAAAGGGGAGAAACACAGCTTTGACATAAAAAGCTGCTGTTTACAGTTGACGGAAAGCTTACATTAGACTGGGCCACCTGAACCCCCTCATCCAACATAAACAGAATCTATCAACACTGCTTAAGCCATTAACCCTGACAACTGAGGTTTTCCAGGAAAAGCCCTTATCAAATGCAGGCTGCAAATGAAACCCAATGAGAAAAATCCTCATTGCCTCAAATGAACCCAAATAACTTCCATGAGAAGATGTGGATGAGTCTTGTTAGGATCACCCTAATCTCTTTGACAAGCCAGAATTCCTTCAGGTTGGAACACAAATCCTCCAGGAATCTGCGTCTTCATCTTCCTCTGCTCTCCATTTGTATGGCAGCTACAATTTTTTAAAGATCATTATCTGATCAACGTGGAATGGGAATGTTTGGAGTTGAGCATCTGGGTCATTAGTGGAGAGGCCCTTCCATATCCAGTGAATTCTGTTCAGAGAAAGCTCCCCTTGTGCGCTCCCCACAAGGTTTGTCACTCTTCTCTTGCATCTGCCCAGACACCAATAATGTCCTGGTGAACCCCTGAGAAAAAGCTGTCTGAGGCAACCCACTTGGAGAGGATCTCCTGAAACTCCTCCTTGTCATCAGTGTTTAGAGCAAAGGATGAGGCCAAGGGAAGAAGCCTGTAAAGAAATCTTCACATGGGCTTTTCCAGATGTAATCAGGCTCTTACCTCAAACATTTGGCCCTTGTTTATGAGGCAGAAAGCTTCTGGAAAAAGGCATTTTCCAGCGCAGTGCTGACTTTCCATCTCCAAACTGAGACCCTGGGAAAAAAACCTGAGAGTTAGAGACAACAAATAAAGAGTAATAGAAACTTTTTCAACTTCATGATGAGTTTTTAATTTTATCTACACAGGATTTTTGAAGTTTCAAGGGAGACAAAATATTTTCATGTTCCAAATGCCGAAATATTTTTCCTTTTCATTCTCTCAACTTCTTCTTCTTTTGAGAAGAAAACAAGAGGGAGTCATAGATAAAGGGATGATATAGGAGATATTGCAAACAGTTGTTTAGATGCACATAAAATTGCTTTCTGAGCTACAGTTCTCGCTCATTTTCCCAAAGGAAAATCTAACACACATCTACCTCCACCTGCTGGAAGGAGATTAAAAATGTTAACCATCATAATTTTCAGTTTACAGACCAAAGATCTTCTACATACTGTGTGAGGCTTGAGGTGAGAAAAAGATCATAGCCATCCCTCACAGTGAGGGCAAATGTCACAAATCCACATTTTCTGGATTTAGCAAGCCTTCAGTACATAGTATTAGTAAATGTATAACACTGTAGGGCAGGGGGAAACTTGTTTTTGTACTGAGTAAATTTTTGACTGACTTTTTTCCTAGTTGGATATTTGCCTCACTGGACAGTGGTGGAAATCCAATGGAATTTAGTTCAAGGCAGAGGCAGGCCATTGGTATGTGAACTGTGAAGGCAACTGAGCCTTTTACTCCCTGCAGATGATAAACTCACAGACATTCAGGACAGAAATATTCTCATTTTAATGCTTTCACTGCTGGCTGCAAAAATGCAATATGTTTAAATCACAGAGTAATCTTTTTGATCTAGGTTTGAAAATAAAAAAAAAAAAAAACCAACCTTTTGTAGTTTTAAAGAAGGTTGGAATTTTCCCACTTTTTTTTTTAACTTTTATGGCAGTTATAAACAATATCAGACTGGTCCTGAGGAAAGGATTCTTCATGACAGTATCCTAGCCTGGACTTTGGAATGTTCAGTTTTGGGTCTGTATTTCACCACTGATTTCCCTTGTGGTGGCGGTGGTGGCTATAAAGCATTTTGTGAGATCAGTGACACTTCAAGCAGAAATAGCATTTTCTCCCAAGTTTTCCACAGGCATTTTAACTAAAAATGCACAATGGCAAAAAGACATTCTCCAGATGATTAAGAAAATAGCCTAAAAAGAGATATGCTATCACTGTCCATGAAATTAGGATTTTACAACTCTGAGAACATGTTTTCAACCTTCTGCATTAGAGCATGGCCAGAAAGGCAGGCCAACCTCATGGGGATATCACTGGATTCTTTGAGTTTATGCCTTGTATGTTGACAGTAACCCCAGTAGCAGGAAAATCCAGACTCAGTGAAGAAGGGGAAGGGGCTGGTGGGATAACAGAGCTGCCAAGTATAATTTCCAGATCTTTTCTCTGCTCTCTGTGGATGGACTTCACCATGAGCATTACCAATGAAATGGTACATTTTTGCACAAAGCATCCATGGGTTGTCAACATCTTTCCTGATCCCAGGAGGAGCATGGAGAAACCAATAATCTGAGAGATCTTCCTAAATCCAAGGACTCTCCCGGCAGATGGCTGCTCCACAAAGTGCATCATCCAACCACAACTGCTGAGCAATTCTGAAGGCCTGACAAGGGAATGCTGGTATTTTATTGCTGCCACATCCCGCCCCGCTCTTTTCTTTCCAATCAGTTAAACATTGCATCTGTCAAAGCTCAGCTGAGGTGACCTTGAGTAGCCATTCGAAATTGAGGTTTAAAAATAGTAGACAGAAAGTATACATACCTTTTTTTTCTTTTTTTTTTTTCTTTTTTTTTTTTTTTTGTGTGTGTGTGTAAATTTCCAGAGAACCTTTCACAAACCAGAGTGTGTTTTTTATTATGGTTTACATCAACAGGCTGATCTTGGGGACTTCTGTCTGTGTGTGTTTCTGTTACTGATTTTTTTTGGAGGGGATGTGTGTGTGTGTGTGTGTATCGTGGCCCTTGTTTCCTCTGGAGAAAAGAGACAGTAAAACCCACTTGAAAATTTATACACACAATGTCAGGAGCCCGGTTCATTCATCTGAAGACGCTCCTGCTGTGTTGGGTAAAATGCCCAGAAATATTCAGGGCTGTGTTAACCACAATTCTCTGCTTCCATGTTGTGCCTGCTGCCATATTTGGAAGCTGTGATTCCTTTGCTCCATGTGGCTGGCTCAGAATTTGCATTTGCTTGATACCAGCATTGATTTCCTGTCCCTTTGGGTAGCTGTAATGGATGGAGTGGCCACGAAAAGTTCAGCAGGACAAGTAGTGAGAGTTAGTAAACTCAGTGGAGCAGTATCAAATGTCAGCCAGTGGCTGCTCAGATGTCAGGGATGCAGGTTCAGATGCTGGAGTCTGGCAGACACATGACCCATGGGTTGCAATGTGTTGTTAAAGAAATGAAACCTACCCAACTTATTCGTCCGAGCTCTGACATATTGCAATTGGCAGCCTCATGCTGGGTCTGCCCTAATCACCTGCCAGCATAAGTTAAGAATGTGATTTCACATCTAAGGATATTTCTAGGCTAGCAAAAGCCTTCTTTGAGGGAGTGGCCTACTTTTCCAACCCTCTCTGCCTCACAGCAAAATTTTCATGTAGCCAAGAGCCATGAGACTCAAAGTAGACCTCTCAGGAAACAGAATTGCTTCTCAGCAAGAGACAGTGGCTCCCTTCAGAGTCCCACTGGGAAGTGTCTTGAAGTAAGCATCTTTTTCAGTCTCAGCTGCCCCTGCTGGCTCATTTCCTGCCACAGCTAGGAATTTGGATTACCCAGCAGCTCTCACATGGAAAGCCACACATGGACCGCTTACAGCCTACAAGGTTGTTGAGTCATAAGATGCCATCCTTGTCCTGGGATGGGACTAGCGGAAAACTTTCACCAGTTTTGGGTGAGGAGTATTTCATTAAGGATAGAAGGTAGACAGGGCATTCTGATGCTGATGCTGAAGGGAGTTTGCCACCATGGTAAATCCTGTAAGAACATCAGAAACACTTTCTAGGGTAGACTATGAGCATAACAGCAAGGAAAGCTGTGACTTTAGCTGCCTTTGAGGCACTGGTGCTTGCCAGCAGCTACCACATAGCTCATACAATTTTGTCTGCTTTCAGCACTTTTGAGGGCTTGTGTGTGCAGGATGCAATGAAGAAGGCCAGAGGTGCTGGGAGAGAGAGGTCACATGTAATTTTTGTTTGCCTTGTTGGGACTCTCAGAAGCCTTTGTCCTGGAGAAAAGCTAACTGCTGCTGTGCTGTGCTGTG